>JAIUCT010000007.1:11406231-11539390 GCA_021307375.1 Tetraneura akinire
AATACATATTTTCTAGGTAGAAATTTTTTTTTGTTCTCAGCTAAAAACTAAAAACGCATTTGATAGGGGGGACCCCCGCGCAAATTTTTTTTCGAAATATAACACTTAGAATTTTTTATATACGAAATTTACCAGAACATGCAATGTAATATATAAAGAATTTAAATTTTCCTATCTCCTCCAATTTATATAATCTAAGTAGACAATTTTTTGTCAGCTAAAAATTAAAAACGCATTTGATAGGGGGAGCCCTGCGCAAATTTTTTTTCGAAATGAAACAATTAGAAATGTTTATATACGAAATTTACCAGTATATTCATTGTAATAAATAAAAAATTCAAATTTTTCTATCTCCGCCAATATATATTATCTAGGTAGAAATTTTTTTTTGTTCTCATCTAAAAATTAAAAACTCATTTGATAGGGGGACCCCTGCGCAAATTTTTTTTTGTTCTCAGCTAAAAATTAAAAACGCTATATATATGTTTATATATCGTATTATTATGTGCTTTCGTTATCTTAAAGGCATAATAAATTGCCAGGAAAAGAGAAAAAATGACTGGATTGTTCCCCAAAGGATTGTGATAAAATTATTTATACTCGTAAATACTAGTATATACTCGTATGTGTACAGAGGCGGAACTACATATATACAAAGGCGGGTTTTTCCGCTGGCCTCGTCGTAGAAGGGGCCTCGCCGTATATTTGTAAAAAGAAAGTATTGTTTTTGCACTGAATGGTTATTATTGAAATTATAAAATTTATAGTATAATAATAAAATAATATTATTTGGGTGTATTAAGAACTTTTCGTTTCTTATACATATTGTACTTAATACTTAAATAGGTAATATCACTATTATAATATTTATGTCTAAAAAAAAGGTTCACGTTATCGCATTTTGCATCAAGAAAAAGAAGAATCATAGATAATCAAGAGAAAAATAATAATGAACAAAATGCAGCTCAGAGTATCAGCTGTTTAGATAATAGATATACATATATGTATGATAAATATCCGTGGGTTAGATTAGGCTCCGTAAGCTTCGTATAATATAGGTATATCCGTGGTTTAGATTAGGCTCCGTGGGCTTCGTTTGATCTTGCCACATAAAATTATCACTTATCACGATTTACTATAAATATGGTAATTACAGACTATATTATCTTATGGAAATTATGTACAATCTATGGAAATTATGTACATTCTATGGAAATTATATACAATCTATGGAAATTATGTACAATCTATGGAAATTATGTACAATCTATGGTAATTATGTATATTCTATGGAAATTATGTACAATCTATGGAAATTATGTACAATCTATGGAAATTATGTACATTCTATGGTAATTATGTACAATCTATGGAAATTATGTACAATCTATGGGAATTATGTACAATCTATGGAAATTATGTACATTCTATGGAAATTATGTACATTCTATGGAAATTATGTACAATCTATGGAAATTATGTACATTCTATGGAAATTATGTACATTCCATGGAAATTATGTACATTCTATGGAAATTATTAAGTTTTGTTTTTGTTGTTGTTTTCCATATTTATTCGTAAACAGATTATGAAATTGGTTTAAAAATCCATTATACGCAATAGGTATATTTTTCTATCATCTAAAAACTAAAAAAATAGGATGTTTATAGTTGTATATTTTTATAGTTCAATTACCTCGTGTTAGGTATCTATTTATAGATTTTTCTTATTTATTTATTATTTTATCATACTTATCATAAGTTAATAGTACAAATTTACTATAATACGTATTAATTACTGTACAATTTAATGTCCTATAACTTAATATATAAAGTTAGAGAATTATAATCTAATTACGAGTTTTCCAGACCTATTATCAACATTTCTTACATTACCAAATACCAGTAACAGTAGCCAGTGCAGAAAGGTCATTTTCAAAGCTCAAATTAATTAAAAGCTACCTCAGAAATACTATGTCTCAAACACGTTTGAGTGGTCTCGCAATGATATCAATTGAAAATGAACGCGCCAAAAAGTTGAACGTGTCAGCATTGATAAAGTCATTTGCACAAGATCGTAGCAGAAACAATTATTTTTATTTAATTTGTAAAATAAATTTGTATATTATATTTATTGACTTCTTGTTTACTTAATACATTAATATCCTTTTTTTAAATTTCCAATATTAGTATTATACAACTATTCATTAGGGCTAATAAAAATTTTACCCGCGGGCCTCAAAGATTGTAGTTCCGCAACTGCATGAATGATTTAAATAACCGTATAATAATAAATACAATTTAAGACTTACGTTTTGAAAGAAAAAAGTGAATTTGAATATGATAAGAACTTTTAACAATCAGTGGCATGTATACGAGCCACTTTTGATAATAATATTTATAAACACGGTATTAACCGGTAATAATATAAATAATACAGCACAATAGTTTCCCGAGATAGTATTATATTAATATAAATAAACATAATCAAAACAACATCAATTTTACCGCCATTTTTATATCGATAAAAATGTGGCTACTATATATGCCACAGTTACGTATAATATGATATATTTTAAATATAATTTTGAGCACACAGGTTTTTTCAAGGGTGGCTTATATGGATGCCACAGTTTTCTTATTTATTAAATTTTAATTTAATGTCTACGCGTTAAAGGGTTAATAATAAAAAATGAACTTAACGCTTCCAAAATTTTACCACATATATATAATAGCTATGTGAACATCCAAAAAAATTTTCAAGTCTCTATCTTAAAAATTGCCCGAGTTATCATGAAATATAGAAATTAAATTCGTCAAAATTTCATTTTTCGTGAAAAATGCCGTTTTATGATATTCAATAATTCAACAATCGTCAACTACTAAGGAAATGAAAATTCCGTGATGGACATTATAATAAAGGCAAGAGAAGGAATTATACAATTTATTGGTTTATTTTTCTATTAAATTACATTGGATAACATATTACACAGTTATTTACATATTCAGAAAAATTGATAGGTCAATTGTGTTACGTAAAAGTTAAAACAGTAGTTTTATTTATTTGATTTAGTTTTAATCTCACTTTTTAATTTGTATTTATAATTTTATTATCTACCGAGACATCATTATTGGATAATATTTAGATATAATATATTTATTATTAATACTTAAACGTAATGTTCTACAAATTAACCATATAATTATATGGTTAATTTGTAGAACATTACGTTTAAGTATTAATAATAAAGCTATGAATTCATAGCTTTCATTGACACCGTTAGTTATGTTATCACATTGGTTCTAAAGTTCTAGTGTATACATTTTTATATTACTTCTGGATCAATTTTAGATAACTTAAACTTATTATTACCGGTTAGGTTAGGTTACAAACCGGGCAAGACACACGCACAAAATGTGTAAAAGATCAATATTCGTCAGCCAGTGAAACAAGCTTTATTTTGTACATTATTATAAATACAAATTCTTAATATAATATTAACTTATTATCAATATTTTATTTATTAAAAAACTATAGTTAAAAAACTATTATTTATAGTGCATCTATTACACAATGTAATGGAAACTGTATAATACATTTATATATTATAATATAATTAAAAAAAATATATATATCGATAAAAAAAATTATGAATGTTGTTAATGAAAAAGATGTCACGTTTTCTATAATATACATACAATATAATATTATTATTGTATTATTTTTATTGTTAAGATAAATAAAAGTCAACTTTTTAACTATAGTCGATTGCGCATAATTATTATATTCCAAATTAATTCATTTTTCATAACAATTGAAACAAAACGCTTAATCTATGCCTATAAATATAATAAATATTTTACGAACATTAATAATCTTCTAAATCCAAATCTTTTTTTATTCTCGTTATGATATTTTTTTGTTTAATTTTTTCAATTTTCCTCTTTTTGTTTCCCTTCTTTTTTACTTGTTTAGCAATTTTCCTTTTGGCGGCTAATTCTGGATTATTGACAACCTAAAATCGAAAATAAATAAAAATTGTTTTAAATTAATTTTATAAATCAAATGATTTAAATACTTACACACGTGTATTATTACTTATATAAAAACATAATAATTATTTTTGTTTTGAATTAAACTACACAAAATATTTAAATAATATAGTAATTTAAATTTACACACTTGTAATAAAGACATTTTCTTTCTTAATGCTCTTCTAGCATTTAAATGTTGCTGAATGACAGTACAATTTTCATTGTAGGTTTCAGGTCCACATTTCTTTTTAACGATTGAAGACGCTGATTTTGCTATTCGTCTAATATCCATACTTGTATCATCAGTAGTCGACATTTCACGTATTAATGGTTTTAAAATTATTTTTAATACTGAAACCAATTTGGCTCGTTCCAATCGAGCAGATAAGGCACCATAAAAATTAAACACCGCTTTTCTCTAAATTAAAATAAAACATAAAAATATATTACAAAAATCATAATAATATGCGGAAAAACAATGTATAAGAGAAATAAATATAATTACCACAGAGTAATGTTGAGGGTATTTTGACACTTCGATGTAGATAAGTTTATTTAAATTTTTTAATAGCCACCCTAAAGAAAGCTCATTTTTATCATCTCGTACTTTCTTGGATTGAACAAGTTTCAGAATTTCTGCTAACAATAAAAGGTTTTCCATAGTCTAGAAAATTGAAAATAATAATCACAATAATATTTAAGTATATTCTAAAATCAAAATAATTACTTCTTTTCGTATTTCCTCTAATATTTCATGTCCTGGAATAATTTGATCAACAAGATCTAGACATAGCGTTTTTACACTCTGTCTGGCATTTGAGTATAAAAATCTTTTTTCTTCTTTATCAATTTTTTTTGATGCAAACAATGCAACTGATTTGACATCTATTGTTAATAAATATTTTTTTAAAAATTGAAGAGCCCCAAGTCTTACCCATTCATGATCATCACGTAATAATTCTTGACAAGACACTAAATCAAATTAATTTTATTAAAATAATTCATTTATAATATAAATAATTCGTTAATACAATACAAATAATCACTTACTTGCAATATTCATGACACTTTCATTCAATGATGTTTTAGTAAATATACTAGGACATGTGTTTGCAATATTCACACAAGTTTGTAAACATTGAAATAATAAATGGTCCAAATTTTGAACATTTTCAATAGGTATATTAATTCGAACTAAACGACCAGGACCATCCAAAAGCATTGTACGATTTAAATATTTACTTAAAAGAGGCAAAGTAATTTTTAACCTGTTATTAAATTCTTCACCTTCGGCATTTACAAATATACTAATTAATTGAGCACCTAATTGTCTATGAATTGCCTATAAACCGAAAAGTATAATATTAAACATTATATTTTAATACATTCATTGTAAATACTAAATTGGTTATTATTTTCATAAATTTAATATTAATTTGTAATATTTTTTGATTTGTCTATGTTTTTAGTTGTACACTAATATGTTTTGCGGGGACTGCTACATATTTTAACTTTGAGAATTTCTCAAACTGATTACTGAAAACATACTGCTGATATAAGAAAAATAGAGAACTTTTCTGAAGTCAAAACTTGTGCAAGTCTCAAAGCATTAACAAACGAATAAGGACACAAATATATATATATAACATGTTATTTTAACTATACTAATATTAAAAAAAATATATAAATTAAAATTTTATAGTTATTTATTAATATTAATTTATTACTTTGGATCCTTGTAACCAAGTCAAAGTAATTTCATACAATGTTGATGTAATATTTTTGGTTAATCTGCTCAACATAATTGTAATCGCTTCTGCACAACTTTTACGACAAGATACTACACTGTCATTGACCATTTGTGCTCCGAGTGATATAAACATGGTCGAACTATGATTTTTTAATACTTCCTAAAATAATCAGTATCGTTTGTAATATATATATTTAAAATTGTTTATATATATTTTACTTACAGGTGGCAAGGTTTTAATTAGTAATGAAATCATTTCAAGAGCTGATTCACGTCCATTTTGAACTTCATACTCCAATTGTGATAAAAAGAACTGAATATGTCCATTTATAGATTTTCCAATAGGGTAGTCCATCAAATACTGATAAAATGTTTGACGTGCTTGTGTGCGTACAGCATCACGTTCACAAGTAATACTAGCTTTTGCAACATGGTTCATTAACTCTTTCAACTCAGGACAATTATGCTGTCGGCTAAGTATTGCTTTAATTAAAGTAAAGGTAGTGGTTACAGTGATACCTCCATCCTCAACAGATGATAATTCTTGTTCCGCATAGAGAACTGATTGACGCAATCGATCATCACTAAGTTTATGGTATTTCACTTCACGAATATATGTAGATAATGTCTAGAAATAAAAAGTTAATGAAATTTAAAATATAAAGACTTACAAATCAAACAAGTTTATAAAAGATAATTTAAGTAAATATTTCAACAAATTAATTTTACTTTAAATGCGGACATAACAAGTTCAGCATTATCCCCAGTACAATTTTGACCGGTTGCATATTTATGTATGATCTCAAACAAAATTTCAGAAATGTCTTTGATGTTTTCCTTTACAGATGGTAAATCTCGTTTTAAAAGCCAATTCATACATTGAAGGGACAACGTTATTAGCTATTTATTAAAAAAAAAAAAATTACAAATTTATATTTCAATAATGTTTAAATAATAAATACCTTTATGTGTTGCGATTTTAATGAATCCATCACGAGTGTAACAAATGGATCAACAAAAGGTGAAAACACTGCACTTTTAAGCATTTCACGCTTCAACATAAATTGAAATAAACTTAAACCAAATTGAACGAGTTCATGTGCATTCGTACGGGCACATACAGTTCCATCAAATGGTGTGGACGTGCGTTTGGGTTCTAACATTTAAGTATAAATATTTATTTATGATTTATAACATTAACACTTGTATTACCTTGAGGAATTATATATGAATCTGGTTTTTTAATTTCTTCTTTTTTTTTCGATTCACCAACTTGTTTGGAATCAATATTTAAAGCTGGAATACTTTGAGATACTGTACCATAGGCAAACTCTAACAATGATTCAGTTTTAATAAATTTATTATCAACCAAACCAGTGACAATGTGCCGTAAACCTTCATTACATTTTCTGATGCTTTTAAATGATAAAGTTGAAAACAATACCTGTTATATTTGATAATATAAATTAAAATTAAATGACACATAATCAGGAAAAAAATACATACATCTTTAAATGGCATAATTATGTTAATCAAACTTTTTTCTGTCACAAATTGTGCTGCAATATGTAAACTATTATAACTTTTATTGCCTCGAGCTTCAACTGTTTTTCCAGCAATTTTTGTCACTTCTTTTTCATCAGAACTTGTACCAAATAAATCTACCTTGACAACCTAAAATATTAATAATTAACAATTACATATTAAAACGTATAAACTATCAATTAAAAATACAATCAATATATATATATATGTATCAATCTTTACTTTGGTTTTACATTTTCTTAATAAACATTTAACTTGCCTCTAAAATATAAGGAAGACAACTATCCATATGACCCTTCTCAAATCGATCACTTAATGATACAAAAATTGCATGTATTGTATAAATAAGAACATGAACTTGGAAACCTTGTGTTAACAACGCTGTCATTTCATTTAAAAGCATACTCATATAGCTTGTACCAAGTGTTACCATAATATTTTGTAATGTTTCACGGGTAACACGTCGTACACTTTCTAAACGAGACTTTAAAAATGTACATAATTTCATAAAGACACCTTGTATATTTTCTTCTAGCATATTTTCAGGTAATTTTTTTAACAATTTTACTACAGCTAATGCAACTGGAATTTTCAACATTTCCATTTCTTCTTTGTCATATTCTGCTTGTTTTTTATTCATTTTATGACTACGATCGGATTCTGAATATTGAGCTAGATTTTTGTTGAGTTGTGGCAATAAACCTATGGAAATTGCTTTTGTAATTTTGATTGCTGTTGACGGACATAATACATGTATTTTTTCTAAAATCAATTCATTTTTTTCATCATGTTCATTTTCATCTTCTTCAACATTATCATCATTATCATCTACTTCCATCTGAATTTCAATGTCATCAGGATTATTTTCTATTTTAGTGTCTTGTGATATCATTTGAGAAGTATTAATATTTTTGACAGGATTTGAATTGTGTACAACTTTAGATTCTCTTTCACTTGCCCGTGATAAATCAAAATGAAATGAGTCTAATATACCCGAAACAATGCGCACTGTTTGCTTTTGAAAATCAATCGATTGACGCATTTTGTTTAAATAAAGTTTCAGTAGAGTTTCGTATTGTTGCCACGGGAGTATACGACTCATTATTGTAATAGCCTTTAATTACATAAATAATAATTATTAGAATATTATTCAGTAATAAAAATAAATATTGTTAATTTATTAAATACATATATCTCACATCAATAGCAGCATCAACAAGACTGTTTTTGGCAGAATATTTTTGAGAGCATAAAAATTGATTCGCTAGTGGCAAAAGGTAATGAACAATTGTTTTAGGTCTTGGACAATGGTAACTTTTTTTCATAATTTCACAAAATCTAAATAATATATATATATATATATATATATAATAATTATGGTATTTAACTAAATTAATACTGATTATAATAATAAATAATAATAATTTAATTTTAATAAAAATAAAGTACAATTAATGTAAAAAAAATTAACTGAATTTACCTATGAAGAGCCTTAACCTTTCGATAAGTTTGTAAATGTTGAATATTTTCAAAAAAATCGCCTTCCAGATCAGTCTCATTACATAAAGGTTGTAAATCATTAAATACAAAATGGACATGAGCACATTTTCTTGCCTAATATTATAAAAACAATTATTTGTTAAAATCATATAATTAAGTATATTTAATAGATTAAAAATTAATAATAACAAACCAAATGTCCCAAAAGCGAAATTGATTCATACTGAACTAATTCTTTTGATCCTTGAATACCATTACGTATTAATGGTAACAAAACGGAATCCAAGATGAATGTTCGTTCAGGTGATTGTTTTGCATATTTCAAACAAAAATAACAACTAATATTTTTTAAACACATACTTGCTATATCCCTAAGTCCAATATCACTTACCTACAAATGATACAAAAATAATTAGGATATATCATAATTAAACATTATTTTAATTTTTTTTTTGTTTTACTCACATTGTTAAAAATATAATAACAATTATAAATCACGAACGCACCAAATTCAACAGAAACATTGTTATTATCTACTAAAACTTTAATTTTTTTTAATGCACTCATCCGGCAGTCAAAGTCTGGTTGTTCCAAATATCTTTTATCCCATGCATTTAAATCGAATAGTATATCATAATGTATATTACTATGGCTAATTAAAACATCATTATAAATTATATTTATTATTTAATAAATGTTAATCTTTAAATAATTATAACTCACGGACTCTTTATTGCAATAGTTTTGGTGAAGTCAAGTAACATATTTCTACTTTGATGACCCTTGACAGATCCAAAAAGTGTAGCCAATTGCCGAGGCAAAAAACCAACGTCATCTACATTTGATACTAAACAATTAACAGTAGCAAATAATGGAGCGATTGCCATGTCATCAACTGTAGCTTTTTTCAACAAAACCGGAAATAATAAAGATAACAAATTTGAACTTGATTGTTGATCTTTCACTAGTTCTGAAGCTTTGGTTAATATAGACATCTCAATTGACACAAGACCAACACCTCGTTTTTTTGACAATTCGTTATATAGATACTTAAGAATAGTTGGAAGATAAGGGAATAATATGCGAGAACCAACATTTAAAACATCTAAAAACAGTAAAAAAAAAAATAATAATAATAATAATAAAAAAAATAACAATGTGATGTAATGTCAACAATAAAAATATATCTAATGACTGATCTAAATACAGATGATGGCAACTTTGTTACCGAAATACGTATTTGCTTAAAATAAAAGTAAAATTTTTGTGGATTTGAGTTTTTATTTATTTAAATATATTATCCACAAGTCAATACTTAAACTATAAATATTAAAAATATATATAATTCAATTATTACCTTCATATTCTGTAGGTATTGAAGGAAGGGGTATATCAAGAGCAGGTATATCAACATCCATAGCATCATTGTATGTTCCATCAAAAGTTAATAATCTGTCAATAACTTCAAATATAATTTTTTTTACGCCACCATGAGTTTTTTCTGATGTTAATAGTTCAATTAAAATTTCTATTGGTGTTAGATTTTGTATGGGATATCCCAACAAACAATAATACCTAAACAAATTAATAATTACAATTAATAAAATTTAACTAATAGTTATAGAAAAATCTAACTATAAAATTAACTATTAAAAAAATTATGTAACTTATAGTATAATAATACTTATTTGTTACCTTGGTATTTGACTCCAGACAACTAATAATTTCATTAAGGGAGTGGGATGTTGCAAACATTCGACAGGCATTTTATTTAATGACGGTTCAATGAAGACTTCAAATACTGAATCCAAAAAACTTTTATCCCATGAGAAATTTTCAAAATGTTGAAAGAAAGTTGTCAATGTTTCAACTGTAGTTACTCGAACTTTAGATATTGTGCTAAAGTAACCAGCATGTATTGAAGATCGTTGCATCAACATTGATTTCACATTAGCCCCAACACATAATAAAACCCTCAACATGTAATAAAGACCAACTTTGCCAGATAATGCTCCACACTGCTTTAATATAACAGCACACATATTAACCGATGAAAGCAACCGCCTAGGTGGAAGTACTTTTTCTAAGTCAATGGTTTCCACTATATGACGAATCATTTCTAAAGGACATTCTGAAACTAAAGAAAAACATTTTGATAAACAATTTTAATTTTAACATATTTTCTTTATCACTTACATTGAACTTGACAATTAATGACTCTAAATACCATTTGCATAAATACAATTAGTTCAGATTCTTCACAGCCTACAAGAAAACGCATAATAGCAGTTCGACGATTTTGTCCTGAACACTTGCTACCTGACTTTGGGCCACCTCCACCTAGCAATTTACCATAAACTATTCTAAAATACAAACGTATGTTAGTTATCATTTATGATATTTTAATTAAACATCATTATTAAAATAACTTTTCAAATATTAATAAATTAAATTGAATATTTGTATAATCAAAAATATAATGATTTGCAATTATTTCATGAATTTTATTATTTACCTCATTATAAGGGGCATTAAAAGTGGTCGGTGATCTGATAATATTGCTTCGCTTTCAGAGTCTACTCTAAACATAACTAACTCGGTTTTAAATGATTTTTCATTTATTAAATTATAAAGATTTTCCCTAAAACATAATTATTAATTCTGTAATATAAATTATAAATACATTTATATATAAATATATATAATAAATTACTTTGTTTAAATAATAAATTTATTATACACACGTGTTCAACATACAATTTCACATTAAAAATATTTTACTAACCTGTAAGGAGTAACATATTTCTGTTTATATGTTAACAAACAATCCAATGCTGATTTTTGTATTTCTGCATTTTTGCTTGATAAAAGACTTAAATAGACATCATATACTTCAGACTCTTTATAGATCCCTTTGGGATTACGAATAGTTGACATTAATTTCAAATGAGCCAATAATAGCCTTCGTAATATAAATAAATATTTAAATAATACAATACAATAAAATTGTTTTTATAATAAAAATGAAATTAGTTTATTTCAATAACACATACTTCGTAAGAGATTTATTTGAAACTTTAATTTCTTCAGAATTAACTTCATTCAAATCATCATCAATATCAGTTTCAGGTAATTCTTCTTCAGAATTTTGTTTGATATTCCAGCTGTTAGCTAATTCTGAATTACTTTGCATGTATTCGAATCTAAACACAAGTTTAATATTGAATATGATTGTTTTGAAATATAATAAACGTATTAAATAATTTTACTTAATAAACTGTAGAAAATGTGTAACGATATCTTTATTTTTCTGTTCTAGTAAATCTCCAAAATCAACCATACAATTCCATAATAATATTCTATAATTATTTATATCTACTCGCTCTGTAGTGTTATTCAATTTTATATATCTTTCACTAATAAAATCACCTAAAAATCAATTAAACCAAATTAAGCATACACATATAAAGCTAAGGCATTAGAAAACACTAAATAGTAAATAGTCAATTTACTTTTTAATTCATCTTTTGGCTCTGCAGGTTTAATAACATAATTATCGATTCTAACACTAAATTCTAGTTGCTTTTGATACACAGACCAAAATGTTCTTGATGACTGTGCATGAGATACTATTAACTTAACAACTGGATCCCACATTGGCCTGAAATTCATATGTAAATTTCCTAAAAGAAATTTTACTGCAATATCTGAAGCATCTTCAACAGTCTTATATCTGTTTTTAAATGTTTCATTGTTATCCAAGTGTTGTAAACGTAAAAGACGTGCTCGATATTCATTCAAAGAAGCTGGCACGCTTTCTACTGATTCTAATAATTTAAAGAGACTATTTCTTTCTATGAGATGTATATGTGTTGATGAATTAATCAATGTTAATATTGTAGAGCTTGTTAAGCGTATTTTATGATATGGTGAAGACAGTAAATTGATAAGTTTATTTTCTAGTTCTTTGATATAATTGTCACTAATATCAATTTTTACATTTGAAATTAAAATACGAATTATTTCCAATACCAAAGCACAACATCCGAACTTATTCTCCAATAGTAGTTTTAACTGTGGTATTAGTTTAGGTAATATAAACCAATTGTTAAAATTATCTTTTAATCTCAAAATAGTTTCAATTAAGTTGAGAAAGCAGAAAACATTTATGACATCTCCATTTTCTAATTTTCCTATTGTAAATTCAAGCAAGTCTTTTAACACTTCTGTAGCAATTGTTTCATTATGACAAAAATGCTGAAGTATAATCAAGTAACATGGAATGTCATCGGCATCATAGTAATCGATTTTGAAATTTTGTAATCGCCCCAAAATATAATTACCAATAACTTCACTATCATTGTGTCTAAAAATAAAATAAAAATAATTAATGAAAATTAAACCTTTAAATAATAACTAAAAAGTAAATAATTATGAATATTAAATTGTTTTATTAAAATTTAACATTTTTTTAGTAATAAATAATTAATTGTTTAAGGTAATATTAGTTAATACCTTCCATAAAGTGTGTTTTTATAATTAATCTTCCATTTGACATATTCGTAAGTCCTTAATGGGGATGTGTCACTTAAATATCTGGATAAGCATGTAATAATAGATTTGGGAACTTCTTGATTTGATTTTATAAGTTCAGCAACAAAATTTAAAAACTTCTGATTAATAGAAAGTTCAAAGTTAATATAAGTATACATTTGTTCTGTAAATGCTACTATAATATCAATATTTTTTAAAGACATCACCTAAAAAAAATGTATAATAATTAGTTTAAAAACAATATATTTTATTTATATACCATACTCAATAAATAAAATACAATTTTACTAACTTTTTCTATCAGAGTATTAGACTGATATGATGGTAAACAAATTTTTGATAGACAGAGTGTGCTTACTATGGAACTTAATGTGCTTAAATGATTTTGACATAATTGGGGTTCATGATTTAAAAGTTCAAGTACCCATTCAAATAGTTCAGTCAAATTTTGTATGCAAGAACCATTCTTATACGCTACAAAATTATGGCAAAGAATCAATACTTGATTTAAATTTTCAGAAGTCCTTTCACTTTGGTTATCATCATAATTTTTCAAAAACTCTGATATTGTTTTCTAAAATTAAAAAATAATAATCACTGTATAATACATACCTATATATTTTTATAATTTTTAATTTATAAATATTAAGTATATAAAAAATAATTTTAAACAAATTAAATTAAATACATTTCAAATTAAGAGCATATCATCTTCAATCATTTTTTTACCCAATGAACACTGTACTACTGCACTTATACATAACCATATCTAACTATATTAATAATTAATAATAAGAATAATTTTTTTATTTTAAAATAAAAAAAAAACAAATTATACTGTTTTTATACCTTAAGTATTGTCCATATAACAGCACTTTTTTTAGGTTCTACATGAGAAAGAATATGGTCAAACAGCATGCCCAATACATCATTCAGCAACTTATATGAAATATCAGTGTCAGCTAAAGAATTTATGTAAATTGGTAAAAACAAATCAGCACAAGTATGTAATCCACCTGACATGCCTTTAATAACTTCAAATAGAAGTTTAGAACATCCATAAATACTCTAAAATAAATAAATTAACATACTTGAATTAAATATTATATGATATATTATCAAAAATTATAATCGCCCATAAAATATCATTTACATCTCGGTTGTGTTTTAAATTTTTGAGAACCATTTTCAAAAAATTTTTCTTGTCTTTTACTTTTCTGGCAACGAAAGAAAAACATTCTGCAGCAAAATCATTAACATATGGTGGTTGATCGTCTCCAAGCAAATGAACTATACATTCAAATACAGGTTTGATATCGCGGACTATTAAACGCCATAAAAATTTGAATAAATATGCTAAACACGTGAATGACCATTCAATTTGTTCAGCGTCTTTAGTCCGCAGCAACTTTATACACAGTCTTAAGAACTCAGGAAAATATTCAAAAAATTCTTGTTGTAAATCTTGAGCAAACGCAACAATGAATCTTTACCATATAAAATAAAATTTAATTAATAGGCTAAAATAAAATAATAATAATAATAATGAGTAATGTCTCACTCCAATGCAGCTTGAACTGAAAGCGGATCAGACTCCTCCAAATATTTAAATAAAACTTGCGCTATTTCTTGTTTTCTTGCCAAAAGCTGAGGTAAGCTTTCTAACTGTGGTGGTTTTAAGTTATTGCATAATTCGGTATAACTCTCGGATCGATTTAAATCGTTCCATCGTTCAATAGACTGAAAAAATCGAGTTTTCCGAGTATCGTCAAATTCTTCGTTACTGTGCCCAATACGATGGAACACGTCAACGTCGATTTCTGATATCCTCTCGCTGAACGGTTGAAACTAATACCAATAAAAAAATAAATACAATTTTGAAAACGCTTGTAACGTAATATGAACGTTACAATGAATCTAAAAAATTACAATAACGAATACATTGATGGAAAACTATTATAGTACTTACCCTAAACGTGTTATATTCTTTATGACGGTGTGGTTTATTTTTCATTTTGTAAATTTGTTGTATTCGAAAATGGATATAAAATATAATTTAAAGGATTTTAATAATAGTTATTTTAATTGCATAAAAAAATGTGTGAAAACATTAATGAAAAATGTAAAATACTCGTACAGTTATTAGTTAAAAACTTATAATCTTAAATCAGAATTTCCGTCAAACTCTTCATTATAAAATGTATTGTCGTATTGACAATTATTATAATTCAAAAAATGAAAAATGAAAAATCCAAGGAGTGATAATGATAAACAAAACCACGAGGTCTGCTATCATGGTTAGTGATAAGGATCGATAACGTGATAACAAAACGCAATGTTTTGCAACTATGTTTTTATTTTTTATACACAGTCCATAGTCCATACCATTGATTATTATAAAATCAATGTCCATACGTATAGCAAATTAGCAACGTCAATAGTTCAATACGTCATGAACGTAACAAAAAAAATAAAATGATATAATATAATATAATATATATAATTAAAATATGTAATTATGAGATCATTGTGTTCGAAAAATATTAGACTAGAAAGTAGAAATATTTAATTTTATACAAAAAATTAAGAATATGAATGTATTGCAAATTTTCAATCGAACGTAAGTAAATAGATATTAGGTACCATAGACATAGACCTAACCTAGCTAATTACCTATATTCAAAATTTATTAAATCGCAAATAAATAAATAATAATAAATAAAATAAAAACGATGTTAAAACAGTCGAACCGTTGTGAACAATATTAATTATTATTATTGATCGCACTTGTATATTTTATAGTTTCGTTTTCGGACGACATATTTTTCTATATTAAAATATACCTACGATTCCGTTAGAATACATTTCTAATAAAATCTTTCCTACGATTTTATTTTCATTGTAAATAATACACGTATTATTTAATACACCTGGGGGGAGGGAAGTCGTCGTTTGGGGTTAGAGTTAGAACCCACACACCAGAATTTTTTTTTATTTAATCATAAATATTATATAAAAACTTAGAATCAGTTAATTGTGACTTACCTTTACCTTATTTCTTATGGTACTTATTGACTATAATGAATATATTATGTATATTGTATGAATATTGTATAGTTGTATACGCCAAAATTATATTAGGTAGGTACTTAGAATTTAGTTAAATAAATACGAAGAAATACTTTTGAAATATTATGTGCTTGTAAAAATAAACACAGACTTGTTTTGCACTGATGATGGCAACTTTGTTACCGAAATACGTATTTGCTTAAAATAAAAGTAAATTTTTTGTGGATTTGGGCTTTTATTTATTTAAATTTTATTTAATAAATAGGAAATAACATTAGTTCTGGGATTTATTATTCCATCAAATAATATGATAATTTAACAAATAATTAAATACATGATACATGTAATATGAAAGATGAAAGTATAAAAGACAGTATAAAACGAAATAAAAATATATTTCTTATAACACGCATAACAAAATAAGGAAGATTTTAATTTTGGTAAAAATGTTTGAACAAAATAAGTTCTTTAATTATCTATTTAAAATTAAATCAATCGTGATCATTATGCAGTATAAATTTTGTTCAATTTTTTTTTTTAAATAATAAAAAAGTAAGTAATTACTAATTAATAAATGAACAAAGTGTTAAAATATATTTAGAAACATGATAAAATAAAATATATAACGTATTTTGTACTATGTATTTATAATTAAATTAGGTATATAATATGTGTCTGCCGTCTGGTACAGTGGTACTTATCATATTATAATTTTAAATATAAAATTACTATTATATATTATAATAGATATGCGGGCGTTTTTCGTAAAAAAAAAAAATATGGTAAAGTATTTTTTAAAATTGAAAAAATAAATTTAAATAATACAAATATAAGTTGATTAAACATTAAGATTTTAATTTTAATTTTAATGAAACGTTTTTAAAAACGTGAAAATTAAAAAAAACCAAAATACATTCAAAAATCACGAAAAAAGAAGAAAATAGTAAAATACGAGTACGTTCTATAGTACTAGAAAATTCTAGAAAATTATTTCGGTTAACGAGATACACGTACACCGAGTATAGTAACATCGGCACACCGCGAAATGTATCGAACGTTCTCGAATATTCTATGGGCTATATAAACGTATACGGCGTGCCGAGCGGCAACAGTTTGTTTTTGAACGCATTACGAGTTACACCTCGCATTCATCAAACCGAGCTTTGAGCTATATATCGAAATTTCGAAAATAAGAATTAATATTTCAGTGCGATAATAATTTACTTATAATAAAAAGTGCGATTAATTTAAATCGGTGCTTATTAACGAGTGCGATATAATTTGAGTGCTTGTGCGTAAATTATATTATATATTTATTATACGATTATTACGAGAAAATAAGAATGGTCGGAAAAACAGCAATCGGCATTGATCTGGGTACCACGTACTCGTGCGTGGGTATCTGGCAACACGGTAAAGTTGAAATCATCGCCAACGACCAAGGTAACAGAACGACGCCGAGTTATGTAGCGTTTACCGATACTGAACGATTAATCGGAGATGCAGCCAAAAATCAGGTAGCAATGAATCCAACAAATACGGTGTTCGACGCCAAACGATTGATCGGCCGTCGTTTCGACGACGAGAAGACGCAAGCAGACATGAAACATTGGCCGTTCAAATTGGTGAACGATTGTGGAAAACCGAAAATCCAAGTGGACTTCAAAGGAGAACGGAAAGTGTTCGCGCCAGAAGAAGTGAGTTCGATGGTACTGACAAAAATGAAGGAGACTGCGGAAGCGTATTTGGGACGTGACGTGACGGACGCGGTTATCACGGTTCCGGCGTATTTCAACGATTCTCAGAGACAGGCGACAAAGGACGCGGGCATAATTGCCGGGTTGAACGTGATGAGAATAATAAACGAGCCGACCGCCGCTGCGTTGGCGTATGGTCTGGACAAGAACCTGAAAGGAGAAAAGAACGTGCTGATATTCGACCTGGGCGGCGGCACGTTTGACGTGTCTGTTCTGCAGATCGACGAGGGCTCGATATTTGAAGTGAAATCTACGGCGGGAGACACGCATTTAGGCGGCGAAGACTTTGACAATCGGCTGGTGATGCATTTGGCCGAGGAGTTCAAGAGGAAGTTCAAGAAAGACATAAAGAGCAATCCAAGAGCGTTAAGACGTCTGAGAACCGCGGCCGAACGGGCCAAGAGGACTTTGTCGTCCAGTTCGGAGGCGACCATAGAGATCGACGCTCTGATGGATGGTATCGATTTCTATACCAGAGTTTCTCGAGCGCGCTTCGAGGAGCTGTGCGCAGACCTGTTCAGATCGACTTTGCAGCCGGTGGAGAAAGCATTGGCGGATGCCAAGTTGGACAAGGGGTCCATACATGATGTGGTTCTCGTAGGTGGTTCGACCAGAATCCCAAAGATCCAGAGTCTACTTCAAAACTTTTTCTCCGGTAAACCACTCAACTTGTCCATCAACCCAGACGAAGCGGTAGCCTACGGTGCTGCAGTACAAGCGGCCATTCTTGCCGGCGACACTAGCTCTGCTATTCAAGACGTATTACTCGTGGACGTTACTCCATTGTCGTTGGGTATCGAGACTGCGGGCGGCGTCATGGCTAAAATCGTTGAACGCAACTCCACTATTCCGTGCAAGCAGACCCAAACGTTCACCACCTACGCGGACAATCAACCGGCCGTCACCATACAAGTGTTCGAAGGAGAAAGGACCATGACCAAGGACAACAATCTGTTGGGGACGTTTGACTTGACCGGCATTCCCCCGGCGCCCAGAGGTGTACCCAAGATCGACGTCACGTTCGATTTAGACGCTAATGGTATTTTGAATGTATCGGCCAAAGACAACAGCTCTGGTCGTTCTAAGAACATTGTCATTAAGAACGACAAAGGCCGTCTGTCCCAAGCGGAAATCGATCGTATGCTCAACGAGGCTGAAATGTATAAGGAAGAGGACGAACGACAAAAATTGAAAATCGCCGCGAAAAACCAGTTGGAGAGCTACGTGTTCGGTGTAAAACAATCTCTGGACGATGCCGGCGACAAATTGACCGAATCTGAAAAGAAAGCCGCTATAAATGAATGTGACGCGATCGTCCAGTGGTTGGATAACAATCAGTTGGCGGACAAGGAAGAATACGAGTTCAAGCTAAAGGAAATCCAAAAGAGTTGCTCGCCCTTGATGATGAAATTACACGGTGGACAGTCCAATGATTGCGGTTCACAAATGCCCAACCAGGGTCACGGTTTTCCCGGGGCCAGTTCGCGAGGACCTACCGTCGAGGAAGTGGATTAATTAATTTCCGTTTCTTAATTTTGTAAATATGTAAATAATATGAACTTGTAATATTTATAATATAGAGTTACAGACTTATTTATTGCATTTATGTTTATGTATATAAATGTGTATTGTTTTTTTGTACATCGTTGTAATATAATTAAATAAATAATTATTTACCAGTTATATAATGGATTTGATTTTTATTTATAATTTTTTCCTTGTCTTATTATTAAGTGCTTTCAGTTAAGCACCCCTAAATTAAAGTAAGCACTCGTATGTAAAGATGAGTTATAAATACCTACCCTAAAAATAAATCTGAATTTTACTTTAATTAACTTTTTATGTAGCTTCATGCACTTTCTTGTTTGAATGCCTAGTTGTGCTTATGTGTCTTGTCACACTTTAGAAGCTGAATAAATATGACTTGGCATACAGTCGTGTATTATCTATTTTTGAAACTATACTATCAGAGGCGTCATCTGTCGGATGCAAGGTTATGTAGTATGTACTTGTATATACATTTATTTGTAAATTAATTAAAAATATTACAAGAGGTACGCCGTACGCAATATTATTAAAAAAGGCACACAAATAATAATGGTCAATATACAACAAATTAACTATTTTTTCGTTTTAGTTTCGATATTGTAAATTTTTTTAAGTTTGTTATTAATTAGGAAAAAAAATTGTTGGTATATTGTACCTATACATTTTGTATTCGAACATTTCACATATGTACAGCCTTTCTAAGTTATTACCACGTAGTCGTAGTCTCGTAGAGTGTGATTGCAAAACACTTACACTTGTAAGAGCGTTAAAATACGATAAAAACACGTTGTTTACATACAATATAATAATACTAATAAATTTAGGGCCCGGATTTCAATGCAAAGTGCATTTTTTTTTTTGGTTAATCTTACACAATGCTTTCTAAGTAGGTACATAATTCGTTTCATATAACGAGGGTCTCTAAGCTACAAATTTTATTTTGCATATTTCGATGTTTTTTTCGTTTTTAGCATTTTTGGGTCATTTTATTGGTTTTTAATGCATATTTGTTTAATATACGATAAACTGTGGCATATATTCAAAATATTATCTAACGTCCTAACGATAAATTATTATTGTTCAATGCAATACTCAAAATTTAGTAAGTACAATAGTCAATAATACAATAGGCTTAGAATTTTAATTTTACATAAATTTTAATATATATATTGGCATATTTAGAATGAATAATATTTATCCAAAACTGCCAAAATACGAGTATATGCATGTCAACATTAATTCATCATTTAAAATTTTAATTTTATTTTTTAATAAAATAATTAATAATTAGGTATATCTTATTTATAAATTGTACAAATTGAATTTGAAAAAATATATCCAGCATTTTAAGGTCATTTTTGTGGTAAAATGCATTTTTGGCTATATTTTAGAGCATAATTGTATGGTTTTAACGTTTTAAGTGCATTTAAATCTGGGCCCTACTTATATAATAAAAAAGTACGTTCGGGAAATAAATTATAATATTTGATATGTAATTATTTTATGTTTATTGTTTATTGTTTATTGACACACATCGTAAAAAATATAAATTGAATGAAAATGCATTATACGTGTGTATAATACTTAAATCTCAAAGTCGACTTGTGCCGCGGTTATTCTTCGATCACGTGACGACGTCATGGCCACCGCTTCGCATTCATCTTCCAGAACGCCGGCGAAAACCTCAAAACGGTGATTGATGCCCTTAAGGAGATGCACGCTAACCGCACTGCCGCTGCCCAAGCCTCCCGGCCCTCCGTCATCGGTGGCCGCACACCCGTAGAACACTCTTCTCGCCCGGCTGTGCACCAGTGCCATCGCGCACATGACGCACGGTTCCCTGGTCACGTATACGTCGTAACCGGTGCACAAGTACGGATCGTCGGCGGCGGCGGCGGCGGTCTTCACTGGCCGTGCTGGTCCGCGATCCCACGCGCCGCCGCCCTGCGTTTTGGCAACACCGTCCACGACGCACATGATCGCGTGCTTGACGGGATGTTCGTTCCTGAAATCGCCACTTCGCGCCACGACGCGGCCGTTCCGGGGATCAACCACCACGGCGCCCACTCCGCCATCATCGGCGGCGCACTCCAACGCCATCCTCATGTGCCCGTCGATAGCGGCCAGCTGGAGCTGATCGAAAAATTCGCCGGTCAATATCGACTCCAACCGCTTGTCCGGATGAAAATTGCACGGCCACAGCTTCCGGGCCAGTTCGTTTTGGACGCGCGTCCGTGGCATGGACGCCGGTACTGGGACCACGATGGGACGGCCCGACAATCCGTCGAACCAGAAACCTTTGCCTTCCAGCTCCGATACGCACCGGGTCGAGTCTGAATCGCCGCCGGCCAACATGAGTATGACCGTTTGGTTGTTAACGCGTTTCAGATGTGTCAGCGACCGTATCGCAGACACTTCCGCGAGACTCTTTATGATTCTGCTAGTAGACGTCCGATCGACAATCGTGTCCACGAACACGTCCACTGTATCCACCCGATCGGTGGTCACGTCCTGCGGCAACACCGGCTTCAGCGTCCACGTAAACGGATGTCTAGCACGTTTCGAGTCCATTTCGATGCGTCTGCAACAAAATCATATATGTAAATTATACTATACGTTATATTAATATAACCACAGATTATATTTCATATAGTCTATGATATAACTTTAATTGTCTCGGCAATACCTTATACCTTATATTAAATAGAAATTCGTTAAAAGAAATAAGTAAGAAATTACTAATGCTTATAGAACATAAATTCTCAAATTTCTGGTATTGAAAACAAACGATACAATATTATACTACCTATACAAATATATTGAGAATTATGATGAAGATCAGAGGCGGAACTACATATATACAAAGGCGGGGTTTTCCGCGGGCCTCGTCGTAGAAGGGGCCTCGCCGTATATTTGTAAAAAGAAAGTATTGTTTTTGCACTGAATGGTTATTATTGAAATTATAAAATTTATAGTATAATAATAAAATAATATTATTTGGGTGTATTAAGAACTTTTCGTTTCTTATACATATTGTACTTAATACTTAATAAGGTAATAACACTATTATAATATTTATGTCTAAAAAAAAGGTTCACGTTATCGCATTTTGCATCAAGAAAAAGAAGAATCATAGATAATCAAGAGAAAAATAATAATGAACAAAATGCAGCTCAGAGCATCAGCTGTTTAGATAATAGATATACATATATGTATGATAAATATCCGTGGGTTAGATTAGGCTCCGTAAGCTTCGTATAATATAGGTATATCCGTGGTTTAGATTAGGCTCCGTGGGCTTCGTTTGATCTTGCCACATAAAATTATCACTTATCACGATTTACTATAAATATGGTAATTACAGACTATATTATCTTATGGAAATTATGTACAATCTATGGAAATTATGTACATTCTATGGAAATTATATACAATCTATGGAAATTATGTACAATCTATGGAAATTATGTACAATCTATGGAAATTATGTACAATCTATGGAAGTTATGTACAATCTATGGAAATTATGTACAATCTATGGTAATTATGTATATTCTATGGAAATTATGTACAATCTATGGAAATTATGTACAATCTATGGAAATTATGTACATTCTATGGTAATTATGTACAATCTATGGAAATTATGTACAATCTATGGGAATTATGTACAATCTATGGAAATTATGTACATTCTATGGAAATTATGTACATTCTATGGAAATTATGTACAATCTATGGAAATTATGTACATTCTATGGAAATTATGTACATTCTATGGAAATTATGTACATTCTATGGAAATTATGTACATTCTATGGAAATTATGTACATTCTATGGAAATTATTAAGTTTTGTTTTTGTTGTTGTTTTCCATATTTATTCGTAAACAGATTATGAAATTGGTTTAAAAATCCATTATACGTAATAGGTATATTTTTCTATCATCAAAAAACTAAAAAAATAGGATGTTTATAGTTGTATATTTTTATAGTTTAATTACCTCGTGTTAGGTATCTATTTATAGATTTTTCTTATTTATTTATTATTTTATCATACTTATCATAAGTTAATAGTACAAATTTACTATAATACGTATTAATTACTGTACAATTTAATGTCCTATAACTTAATATATAAAGTTAGAGAATTATAATCTAATTACGAGTTTTCCAGACCTATTAACAACATTTCTTACATTACCAAATACCAGTAACAGTAGCCAGTGCAGAAAGGTCATTTTCAAAGCTCAAATTAATTAAAAGCTACCTTAGAAATACTATGTCTCAAACACGTTTGAGTAGTCTCGCAATGATATCAATTGAAAATGAACGCGCCAAAAAGTTGAACGTGTCAGCATTGATAAAGTCATTTGCACAAGATCGTAGCAGAAACAATTATTTTTATTTAATTTGTAAAATAAATTTGTATATTATATTTATTGACTTCTTGTTTACTTAATACATTAATATCCTTTTTTAAAATATCCAATATTAGTATTATACAAGATACAACTATTCATTAGGGCTAATAAAAATTTTACCCGCGGGCCTTAAAGATTGTAGTTCCGCCACTGATGAAGATTATAGGTACCTATAGATAATAATTATGGATTTTTCTAATTTTATTATCGAATGTTAAAGCACTTAGTTGCACGATTTATTGTTATCGCCGACCAGTCCGACCACTGTCGATTTATTAGAAACGTGTATGTAATTTAATGTTATTTTCAAGCTAAGTCCACATATATTAATTGTAACTCTAATATCACCTAATTGTATATTCCAAAATAAAATTAGGTCTTACTTTAAGAATTTGAAAATTTTCAAATCTCCCCCCTAAAAAAACATTGAAAATTCACCACTGTACTATAGTAATTACTAATTAATATTAATTTGGATCGAGTTCTTTCATATTAATTATTAAACTAGTTTTTCGATTTAAACATTATATCGCTAAAATTGTGTTAAATTACATAATATGCTATAATAGTCAAAATTTTAACAATTTTTTTATTTTTAAAATAAATATGTTAAAATTATACACAAATACATACTAATATCAATTGTAAACAGATACAGTCATAAATATAAACTAAATGACATTTTTTTATTGCTTATGAAAATTTCAAAAGCATCATTATAGTAAAAGTATGTTACATGACCTGCACCAACGAGAAGGAAAGAAAGATACAATAATTGAGTTAATTTTTAAATATTTAATATAATTTAGCAAATGCTACAAAACACTTGAAATACTAATTTTACAATAGGAAAATAAAATAAGACAATGTTGTTAAGAAAAATAGTTTTATATAACAATATAATCATACACTTTTGCTACTACATACATTTAATTTATTAATGTATTTATTAAAATATTTACATTTAATTATATAGTTACTGACAACATACAAGCTAAATGTATTATACTATAATATATAAAAATAAAAAATTATGTAAATACATAATATAATAGATAGTATTTTTTATATACCAAGAAAAATATAACAAATACTAATTTATTTTGATTACAAAAATAGTACATTCTTTATTATAATATATAACATTATTACTTAACGTAATATACGTATTATATCAAGTATTATTCGTACAATTAATATACATTAGACATAGAATATAATTACAAACATAAAATATCTTCAAATCTAAATAAAATTAATTGGTACGGCGACTTTTTAATTTTTGTGCAGTCTTAAATGTTGTTATACATCAAATCGGTGACAAGAAGAAAATCCTTCTTCGTCGTATTCTTCTTTAGTCACAATAAGAGAATATAGGTCTGGATCTTTGCTCAGTAGGTTACCTCCTTGCCAAGCATACGTAACAGGACTAACAAATTTAAAAACAAAGTTATATAATTTTATTTTTAATAAATTTACTACATTGTCACATTCTTACTTTTTAGGAACAGTGACCGTAACATCAAATTCATCAGGAGCTAGAGCCCGGACTTCTTTAAAAAGACGTTGTTCAAAACCAGGAAAACATCCGCTTCCACCAGTTACAATTATATTGTTAAATAAATGTGGTCTAGTTTCTTCGGCACACATATTTATACTATGAACAATTGCTTCTGGTATGCCCATTTGTGGAATTCCAATATCACTTGGATGGAACAATATTTCAGGAATTGTGAAACGTTCATTGTTCATTCGTAAAACTTGCTAATATTATAAATGAATACAATATTAAAATATATAGAACATAATGTATAATTTATACATACCTGGTCTTTGTCTATAGTCCTGTTTGCTGAAGACTGGTCCAAGGTTCTTATCAGACCTCTACTTACAGTCGTATAATCGGGTAAAATATAATCCCTGACTATAGTATTTCTTGGCCATTTCATTTTTGCAATTTTATGGTCTCTATCAAAATCTGTGGAAACAAAACATAAATCTTCCTTGCACTGATTCATAACGTATGTTTCTTCCATGACGTGCAATTGTCTATAAGATATAACTTCTTTCAAATGGTTGGTGAGAATTTTGCCACCAATATTAATGCGTAATATTCCAGGTTTGTACTTTTTTTGTAAAATATATGGCACAATGTGTGTAAAACTATAGCCAGTTTCGACTACTAAACAACATTTGGCCGTAGGATTTTCATGATGATAACGATAACAAGATAAATTCCCAGCTAAAGAAACAAAAAGGTTTACAAATTAATATTCAATGAGTGAAGTCATGACTTTACCGTTAGTACACAACAGAGCTTGGAACTCGTAATCTTCAAAAAATATTTCTGCCATTCCTTCTTGAATAGAACTAAAATTGAAGTATGGTTCTGTAACAATCAGTGGCATTTCAGAAAAGTTTGCTTTACAACATTCTTTACTGAACATATAATCCCACACTGTTTTCTGAATATCCCAATTCAATAGGTAGCCCTGGGAATAGTATATTATGTCATTATTATTGTAACACTGAGGTAATTGTAATAATTTTATTATTGAAAAGTGTATGATTATTATGCGACATATAGGTAGGTGATAGAAAACACGTATTACACAGATTTATTAATATATTATAATTATAATACTGATGTTTTGTGGAGACCATTCAAATAATAGTGTCATATGTACGCATTCATACCTTTTGATAGCCCAACATGAAATATAATCCGGATTTGTCTCTACACTCCGATAGCTGATCGCCGATGAACGTTCTGCGTCGTTCACTTTTCGCTTTCATGATGTAATTGGGTATGATCCTAGACAAACAAATAAACATAAATTATCATCACGTTATATTGGGTGATCGTTGGAATACTGGACTTACCTTGGCGTCTCATCGTCCGTGTAGCCAACTTTGGCCGTGTATGCTCCGTTGTCCAAGATGTAACAATTCGTGGCCATCGTGAGTTAATAAAATTCCAAAAAAAAAAACAACGGAAGAAAGCATAAAATACAAAACTGAAAACGAAATACAAAAACAACAACAAAACAATAAATAACGTCGAAATGGAGCGGCCGTGTTATCACCCAGTGGCCGGCGATAACATATTATGTCAGTGGTTTTCAAAATAGATGCGCACGCACACAATATGTGATACGACGAATTTACCGCGGGCGGTAATTTTATAAACGAAAACCTATTCGAACGCAATAAACAATATTTAAGTTATGTTTATAAATAACGATTGTCGTTATCATTATTATTTTATAATTAATTGACGCGATTTACGATTAATAAAACGTGTATAATATTAATTATCATATTAACGCAAATGGAAAAAATAGTGTCACGCGCCGCGGGGTAGAACAACGTAACATAATCAATACGAGGGACTGGACTACGGCTGATCGAGGGGCGCGTGCGCGCGTGTACCGTGTGTCACCCGAGAAGAACGGGCCCGACTGATTCCCCGCTATTGTTTTCGGGAATAAGGAAGAACGAACGCCGACGTCGAGGAAACGGCGTGCAACATCGCGGCAGAATGGCCGACACGGAGTTCGAAGAGTTCAGGCAAATATTCGAAGCGCTGCCGCAACACCTGAAGGCGTCCGCACAGACGTACACGTAAGTCGCATGGCCGATGGGTGTATTATCGTATACACCATAATTCATAAATCGCGGACGAATCCCTTAACTTTTTTTCTCTCGTCTAATATGCCTTATATTACAAAATAATATATTTTTTTTTTTACTCGTTAATTTCGGACACGAAGAGTCACATACTCACATTTAATCGAAATAATTTCGTCAATAAATTGTTTTAATTTTGAAATTAAACAATTATAATTTATTCATATCAGTGGGTACTGCGAGACTTCCGAGATCGAAAAATACAAAATAGGTACGTTTTAAATATTGGCCTATAATGCAATATTTGTTCAAATCGGGTCGGGCAATAGAGTTTTGTTTATACACGATACACCTGCCGATAGGAGTCTAATTTTGTAAATCATAAAAATTCGATTTTTCATATTTTATAAGTATATAGGTAATGCTGAAATTTTGTACCGATTTAAACATTTATAAACTACGGTCATGTCTAATTAAATCAAATTTGAAGCAGTGGACGATTTTTTTCGGGTTTCGCGCGCATTTGCGCCAACGCAATTCAAACTGAAATTTGAAAAAAAAAATGATAATTAATTAATTCGAACCGTTCACTATTATTACGATAACAAATATAATATTCATTGGATATGTTAAATTTTAAAGATTTTTAGGGATGATTTTATGATAGTAATTTTAATTTTAAATGTAAAAAAAATCCTATTGTATAATATATAGTATGAATATTTGAAAACTTTAAATTTCTGTTATTGAACATGGGTATTTTTCATTATAATTATACACGAATCGTTTGAGAAATAATTAAATCGACACAATAACAATCGGCGGAAATGAAAAAAATCGTGACCTCTATCTCGGATTAGCGGAAAACGATTAAAAATTACTTAAAATTAATTTAATAAAAAAACTTCCTAAAAAGTAAAAAGGCATAAAAATTATTTATTTAAATTTATATCGTATAACATTATTATCAGAGATTCTAGTTTTCAATACTTTTGGATTCGAAGCGTCGATTTTCTTTCTCTGTCTAACACATATAAAATATCCTAGTGATTTAGACGTTTTCTACTTCCAACATGACGATCAATCTAGTTATACGATAAGGGATCTGAAAACGGATTTAAATTCGTTAGAAAGTCTACTTTAGATCGATTTTCCTACTTTTTCATTTTTTTTTTTTTTTTGTCCTAAATTCTTCAAATATTGAATATTTATAAATTTTTAAATAAAATTTGTTTCAATAACAATGAGAAGAAAATTTCTAAAAAGTGGGATAGTCGATCTAAAGTAGACTTTCTAACGAATTCAAATCCGTTTTCTGATCCCTTATCGCATAACTAGATCGATCGTAACGTTTGAAGTAGAAAACGTCTAAATCTCTATATTTTATGTATGTTGGACAGAGAAAGAAAATCGACGCTTCGAATATAGGCAAATGTATCGTATACCTCTATAGAATTATTAGTTGTAGACTTGTAGTAGTAGGTAATTATTACTATTGATTGTAAATGCTATTACTAACTAATAATTAGTAATAAAATAATTACTTATCGTTTTTATTAAAAGCAGATAAATATAACGTGTGATTTACACATAATATAACGAATAAATACGCATACATTTATAGACATTATATTGTATAGGTACCTAACATTTTTAATAATTTACTCGCATAATTTATACCCACTATATAAGATATACCTAACAACTAACTTAACGAGGCATTATAAAATAATAGTAAAAGTACACTCAACTAACAATATTATCGATAATGACTAAATAGTGTTAATTATATTGAACTCATATAATTCTGTTATGATTCACGAAATTGTAATCTTCAAATTGGAAACTCTACAATACTGTACTACAGTTAATATACGTAAGGAAAATGGGCCCACGCGGTAAAATTTCCAAGGTACCAAAAAATTAATATTTTTTAATAGATTAGTTTTTATAAACTTTGCACAGTCGCACGGTACAACAAAATATTGTATTAGTATATTATACAATTTTTCTGGCATATCGAATAGAAATGACCATAAGCCCAAAGATGATTTTATCTTGCTAATTGCTATCCTAATTTATGTGCGTAATTAATATTAATATACAGATATATAAATGTAAAATTTAACTATCAAAAATTTACTAATAAGTAAAAATAATTGTGTTTAACATTAAAATTTGTAAAACCAGTTAACGTAAAACAATATAATGTCATCCAAACTGAAGCACGTGCGTTGCGCGGAGCACACACGAAAATTTCCTTATTGAACCACCATCGTCGACAAAATTTGCTCAAATGTAGACCCAATTAAATTATTTAACTTTTAATTACATTTCTACATTCTCAATTATATTTATTTATACTTTATATTAGGGGTGGCCAAACTATTGCCCGCGGTCCACGTCTCCCACCTACATATTTTATATGGCTGCCTATATTATTTATATTATTTACATTTTAATATTTTACACTTCTATTAAAAAACTAACATATTATACGTATATCGTATAAGAGGGTATAATAAAAACCCGATTAAATAATATGTTCTATACTTCATATTTATACCTATATAATAATATCCATATATAACTTTTAAATGAAAAAAAAAATGATTTTTTTGTAATGGTCCGCAGTAAAAAAAGTTTGGCCACTACTGAGTACTGCTTTATATTATTATCGCACAGTAATAATTTAATTAATTTAGAAATAGATTTTATGGCATTTTATTTTCACTACCTAGTTTATAATATAAATTTATGACATAACTTTATGTGGTGATATTATCTACATGGTTATTGTTGAAAATAAATAATTTTAGAAAATATTTTTTTGAGGACATTTGGCACGGGATCCCTTTTGGGCAAGGGCTCAGGCGGTAAATGCCTTTTTTTTCGTTAAATCCGCACTACGAATATGCTGTTTAAAAATCATGAGTTTCGTAATAAATATCGAATAATGACAACAATGCGATGATTTATCATTGCATTAAAATTTTAATCAAAATTAAATACTATATCCTCTTCACTCTTGTATCCCTTTCACAGCAGTATCAACATTTCTTTTTATACTTTACACAGCTATAAAAGAAATTGTTGACTTAAGCAATATGTATTTGAGCTTCAATACAAATTTCAATTTTTTTTCCTTTTTATTAAACATTATTGTAAAAATATTGAGATATAAATTTATCATAAAAACTATATAAATATAGATTTTAATCAATTTAAATTTTAAACATCTATAAAAAGAAATTGAGAATGGAATTCTTTTAATATTTTGGTGTCATGTCAAACAATATGTAAGGATACTACAATAAAATTTCCAGACCGTAAATCTGAATATAAATCATTCATAAATGTGAATTTTACTTAATTTTCAATGTTTTATATTTTCACGAAAAATTGACGTAATGATTCCAAAATTTTATCACTTATATAATGTATCTATTTAGCAATGTGAATATGTAATAAAATTTTAAATTCTCTAAGTTATATATTGCCTAAGTTATCGTAAAATTTTGAAATTTAATTTTTTTTCTAAATTTTAGTTTTCGTGAAAGGTACCATAATTTTGTCGGTAGTTTTAGATAGTTTTTCTTATCGCATAGGCTCAATTTTGAGAAATTCGAAAAATTGATTACAAATGAATTACCAACTAAATCCACTTTCTTACCGGAATCATATGCTATTCGTGAAAATCGAGGTATTATTCCTGGTCGAAAAAATGCATTAGTTAGTTAAATATGTATACCTATATGGAGAGAGAATAACAAGCCTATTACAAAAAAAATACTGCGGTTAAAGTATAAAGTTTTATTTTTTCTAAGGGACCCATAAAATGAATGTTTATTAATTATTTATAAATATTGGAGAGGAAATAATTAAATAATGTAGGTATAATCATATAATTACGTAATATATTAATTATAGGTGAAACCTTAATAATGTATACACTATTAGTAATTAGTAATTTAGTAATTACTCAATCAAAAACGTTTGTTTCGTGTGTATATGCGAATAAGCAGTACCTATATTATTATATGCGTAGCTTTGTAATTTGTGTGAAATACAAAATTTACTCCATAATATTATTATAAAATAGAAAAATTATATTTTACAATGAAATAATATTAATAATAAAAATGCAATTAATATAATAAAGTAATGTAATGATGAATTGATGAATAAACATTATACAATATATATAGGTACGTATATACACAATTTATATAGGTACCTACCTAATTAGAATTTGGAAGGTTTGATAAACTATATTCTTGAAGATTTATGGTTATTACTTATAAGTTTTTAAGTTTTAACAATTATAAAGTTATGACGTATGGAGTTTACTAAGTATACTTTATTATATTTACTTACTTTAACATTATTAGGATTTAGGACAAATATAAATATGAACGGGATATCGGGATATTATAATAGATCTAATCGTTCAACTCATTTTAAGAAAATTTCACTTTTCGTGTTTATTAAAAAGTAATAAATTATTTTAAGAACAAATCATTATCTGTAAGAATGTTTCATGTTTCCTATCCTTACTTGGTCTAAATTTAAATAACTATTGGCAGAACTTTTATTTAGCATTCTTTATTTCTCTAATTTCTCCTAGGCTACCTACTTAATACTTATAATTATAACTCGTAATTCGTTATTAACTAGATGACAGGTTTAAGATCATATATTTATTCATTAAATTGATTAACAAACATTTTCAGTAAAAAAAAAAAGAAAATATTAAATTAAAATTAATGTATATACTATTATATTTAAGGTTAATATCATTAATATATAATATGTTATGGCGAAAGACCGAGATTTAAGTTTTAGTGGACATTCACCAATGAATTACCTACATTCTTTAATAAGTTTGGTAATGTATATATTTTGTATAATAATAATTTATGGGTTATACACCAGTGATTCTCAACAATTTTGAAAGTTTGGTAATTGTTTAATAATTAAAATATCTATTCTTAATATTTGTAATGGTATTATATTTTCATTATAACATATAATATGGCCATATCATCGAGTAGAGGCCATTCCATATCGAGAATCTATTAACAAATTTATAGACACGCAATTTCATACAAAGTATAAAAAAGTATAAGAATAAAATTTAAAAATAATAATAGGTATACTAATTAATTAATTGCATTTATATTCATAATATTGTAACTATATTTTATTTATTTTCATTATCGACATTAGATAATTATATTGCGTGTCAAAAATCAAAATTCACCAGTAAATGTTAAAATTATTCAAAAACAAAAAAATCTTTTGAACATTCACGTATTAAACTAACTTGGTTAAAGCCTTAAAGGTTAATGTCACCATTCACTAGTGATTGTCGACCCTCGAAAATTTACTATATGTCTATATTCAGTCTTTCACGGTAACATAATATATGATATATACATAAATATAATATAATACAGTCTACCTATACTAGATTTGTTACGTAACAAGAATTATTGATTTATTTTAGCTTGGTTCACGATGTATTATCAGATGAAGAATTATCTACTGAAACTTCAGACAATAAAAATTTAGATACAAATATCAAAATTGCTTTTAATGTATTTCCTACTTCAGATGAGAACCAAAACGAGCCAAAGAACAAGTAAAATATTTATTTAACAATGATATTTAATATAGTATTTAATATTGATACCTATGACTTATTTTAGTGAAATTGTCTATTTGAGGCGTGAAAAAAGAAGACGAAAATTGCCAGAGTTACCAAAAAATAGAAGTATGTATAGGTACTTAATATATGATTTGATATTCGTTTATGACTTTGTGAGCCAAGTTTTTTTAATCAACTCTCAATAATTTTATTATTCTACGTTACATCTATACATTATAGTGTATAGTAATGTTAAAAAATAAAACATCGTTTAGGTCACAGACATAAATATTAAATAAATTAAACTAGTATGAACTAGAACACACTCGTATTAGACTATAATATAGACTAGACCATTAATATTACGGAACTTAAATTATTTTAATTATATGGACACGTGTATTTTTTTTTTTTTTTTAAGTACACGAGACAAGTTCGGCGTTGAGCTTGGCCGACGAATTGGGAGAAGCATTTTCACCGGACAGAAGGAAATCGTTCGTATCCAGCTTGCGAGATTCCGAGTGTCGGTCTCCCGACTCTGGTATATCGCTTGTCCATTCGCCAGAGAGGGATAAATTTGGTTCCCTACAACAAATCGGTAACTTAATATAATAATTCCACGCTGTGTATATTATGCACAATATAAAACTGCTAAACGGGCATGACATTACACATATTATTTATTCACAGATACGCCGACACCGGCATCGTCGTGTAGTTCATCGGGTCTTCCACTATCTCAACTAGAACTGTTGGAAGCCACGCACAGAGGGCTGTATAAGTTCGTTCCTAGACATCGCGACGAGATGGAAGTGGACATCGGCGATCCGATTTACGTACAAAAAGAAGCCGAGGACTATTGGTGCGAAGGTATTATACTCACACATAATACCCTTTTAATGAGTATTATGACTATTATGTATATAGGTACATTGTAAATATTTATAGCGTTCAGTCTGTATTTCGACTGCAATATATACCGTGTTACCATTACAATTATTATGACTATATATTGCATACTGACGGTATATAAACATTTTTTTTTCATAGGGTATATTTAACTTTAACGGGCAGTGATTACTGATTATGACTTATATATTTGGTATAGAGAGGGAAAATAAACGCTCGGGCCAAAAAACAATCGATAGGTCACAGGTATATATTTATCAAAATCGATTATTTCGTTTATTATTTTCGATCCGATTCCCATTTTTTTTCGAATCACTAGAGGTTAAGATACATATTATACGAGTATATCTTTTAAACGTACATGTAACATGGCATATAACATATTTGTATTTATAGAATTTATTAATTATTAAACACCGCAATACTTAATAAATATTTGGTTTTTCAGGCGTCAACCTTCGCACCGGAACTCAAGGAGCGTTTCCGTCCGCGTACGCGGTTGATGTTGATTACACGGATTTCGACTCTACTACACCTAGGACGAAACGGGAAAGGTTTCTATTGGGATATATGGGTTCGGTGGAAACGAAGTGGCATAAAGGAAATTCTGTTTTGTGCCAGGCTATACGCAAGATTACCGAACGATCCAATTGCAAACCACAATCGTGTATACTTGAAGTGTCGGATCAAGGACTCCGAATGGTCGACCGTGCCAAATCGTCTACGACGGTAAGTCACATATCGATCGATACTTAATAATACAATAGTGAAAATTTTAAACGTTTCGCAACCAATAGTTATTAAAATAGGTATTTTTTTTTAATGAGTATTAACATATACATTTGGTTTTTGATATATAAAATAAATGAATGAAATTCAATGACGTTGTTGCTTAAATACCTATACATTATTTTGGTATATGATTGATTATTATTATATTGTTTGATCAATTGTTAATAATACTCTACCATAAAATTATATTTCATTATATAGATTAAATGGTAAATTGATATCACCCGATATTATGATTAACGATTTATAACTATAATTACCCTTGTAAGTTTGCCGTGATATTTATAATATATTACCTATATAATAATTAATAAAAATCATCATTTGTATATTGTTTATCTATAATGTACTTTTCAATTAGCAGAATAGAGATTCAAGTACATCATGTCAAGATTATTTTTACTCTTTAAAGAACGTATCATTTTGTGCGTTCTACCCGGAAGACAACCGTTACTTGGGATTTGTCACGAAACATCCATCATGCCAAAGATTTGCATGTCACGTATTTAAAGCCAACGAATCGTCCAAACCAGTGGCTGAAGCAATTGGGTAAAATATTTTAGTAATTCAATCGTAAATTGTTCATTCGGAAAAAATTACATAATATACATTATGTATTACATACCCTATACACAAACTAAAATACCCTCTTCGTTTTCTTAGACGTGCTTTCCAAAGATTTTATCAAAAGTACATAGAGACTGCATATCCAGTGGAAGACATATACATCGAGTAAAAGGAACAAAAAGCCGTGGCCGGCTGTATAACATAAAATTGTTATAAAGCGCGAGTACAGTGTCGCTTATGAATAAAACTGCTAGGAAATTATGAACTGATGAAACAAGTCTTTACAAAATATACATTATTAAATAATGGCAAAGCAGTATCTTATGAATCAAATTTAACTTGTGATAATTACTACATACCAAATGTTTAATGTATTACATTATAGACCAGTATTATATTTGTTGGCCCTCTAAAATGTTCCCAAGTTGCACAAGTAGATTTGCACTTGAAAATTTGTCTCTATAACAAATTTTAAATAAATTAAGAATAAGAATAAGAATAAGAATAAGAATAATATATATTATTGTATAGTATGATTAAAATAATTATTTTATGATTAATGTTGTTATTAATACCAGCTTCAAATATAAATAAAACATAATTTTATTTAAACCAGTTTTTAAGTTGTTTAAATAGTATATTGTCATAATTAAAATATAAATCAATTATAAATTAATATTTGGCTCTAGATAGTTTACATTGTGCAACATTCAATAATACAATTAATGTTTCAGAATATTAATTGCAATATAAGGTACTTATCCCTCAACAGACAAGGCCGGTCGCCCATGACTTAAACTATTTTTAAAGTACATACTCCTTACCATAAAATATTATTGATAACTGATTTTTGCCCCTTCATATCCCACCTCACACATCTCTACGACTGGCCTGAATGGTTATCGCCATTATGTCAATTGTCAGTGTTCGTTCATCTTCCATTGAAACTAGTCTGTTCTCACGTCGATCATGGGCGACCCAACGCCAGATGAACTAAAATGTTTTCCTTTATATTTTTCATTACCAAATTAAAAAGTTTATAAATAAATTAAAAAAAATTTATTTTTTCAAATATCACCTTAAAACATTTTCACATAGGTATATTTCCATAATACAAGTATTTGGATACAAAACGAGCATTAAATAATTGTAAAAATGAATAAAAAATACTTGGGTTACCCGTGACCAGCCTTGTCTCTTTGCTAAGATCATATAGCCTTGTCTGCCAAGGGTTAATAGTACTTAATAATCTAACAATAATTAAATAATTGACAGTAGAATATAAAGAAAAATACACATAGATAATTACAAATTTTTTTTTTAAAATATACTTAATGTTATACATAGTTAATTACAGCTCAATATAAAACTTTAATATTAAAATAGGTTCAAAAATGAGTTAATATCACAGAATTTTTTCACCCACTTGAAATACAATACAATTATGCAACTAATTTTATCGTCATATTATAATTATTATCATTTTCTTTCTGGTCTCATTTGACTTCTAGGTCCACTTTTTCCATTATTACCTTTAAAGGTATTTGGTTTAATATTTTGTTTACCTATACCCGTCCGCCTTGTATTACCCATTGTATTTCCATTGGCTCCAGGAGGTGGCAAAGGTGGTGGTGCATTTAGGTTTATTTCACTCATATTGATGGATTCATTAAATGTCATGATAAAATCACCAATTTTTTCAATTTCACCATTTTTACCAACATATAGAGTAAGACAATTTCTGAAGTAAATTGAATAAGCTTTGTGAACACGTATTATATCACCAGGATATAAAAATGCACCAATTTCATCCCAGACAGAAAAATTTATGCATGCTGAACTATCAGCTACTTTAACTGTACGAACTTCATGATTATCTTTCAATTGTATAGCAGGATTTACTTCTAAAACTATACACATGACTGTTATGTTATTCATGTTGTTTTGGATGTCTTTGATTAGAGTTAGAGGAGTATCTGGATTAATGGGCTTTGGTTTACTCATAACCATCATTTTCTAATTTTAACTAATTATTTTAAATTTAGCTATGTATAGGCTATTAGTTAGCTAATAACTTATTAGGTATGTTGTGTCTGAAACAATTAAAAACAAAACAAGTAAAATTAAGAAACAATTAAACTTCACTTTAAATTGAGTTTAGAAAATAAATATTAATAAAACAATTATAAGAAAAAAAATATCACATAAAGGAAATGACAATGGTAAAATTTAAAAATAAATAACAAACACAATAGGTATAACAATGAAAAATTAAACAAAAAACTATTAATAAAATTATATTCCTACACTTATAAATTGGTTAATAAATAACAAATATTAATTTTTTCCAATTGTCGTGTGAATTTTTACTAAACTATTTAATTATCTAAATAGGTAGGTAGATAACATAAATAATTATTTTTCAATTTACATTGTATTAATTTTATAATATTCTGTGTAATATATAATTTTAATATAAGTAAAAAGTAATAACTCTGGTAATAACAAACATAATAGGATAGCAAAATAATATTTAATAAGTGTATTGTTAAAGATTAGGCCTATATATTATTAGTTAGCTGGTTGATGAATGCCCATGTATTTTCAATTTTAACTTACACTTACATAATTCAATTAATACGTTACTTATTGTATTATTCTATGGTAATACCAAAGATTAAAAATATGCATTCGTAATCGTATGGTAAATAGTAATACTAATATCACATCAATAGTATGAATTAAAAGCATATATTTTTTCTTTTAAAAATATGAATTAACATATTTACCTATATGTATATATAAACTTTGATTTTGATAAAATAAATGGAAATTTAATCGAATGACAGTAATACAATATAATAGGTAGGTATAAAAAAATAATTTTGTATTTATTTGATTAAACAATTAGGTATATTAGATTTATTAAATATCATAACTATCAATTAATTATGTATCTATTTATTGAATTTTATTTACCTACATTAAATGAATTTGTTAAATGCCATTTATATTTAATTTAAATGTTCTTATTTTGTATTCAGTCATAATACCTATCCAGTGTGATACAATAATATTATAATTAAAACTATATTCTACCTGGTCTAGAGAATATGTTCAACTTAATTATTTTATAATACCTAACTATATGGGTAAGAAATTAAATTATAATAGGTAGTATGCAATTCAGTAGTAAATTCTATATCGTATTCACTTCTATGAAATTATTATAATGTAGTTCTGGAACACACCATTGTAAATAATTAATAATTAAATATAAATATGTTTGACAAATATAATATTTGTATACCTGAATGTACCTATTAACATTTTCATAATTATTAAATTAAGTGTAGATAATGATTATATTATTAGAATACGTCAAATGTCTAATTAACGTATAAACATAATATATAGGTACTATATTTATTTTATTGTTAAAGATGAGTAGGTATTGTTTAAGTATACTTAAAACTAAAATCCATTAGGTAGGTACAAATTCAACAATATAATGGTATGCAAACTAATTTTAATAAATTAATAATAATTAGTTTCTATATTGTAATATATTAAAAACACGCATTAATTAATGAACTTCTATTAATTCACACCACACATACTATACGTTTATTCAAAATAAACCAAATTGGTACCTAGGAATGTAGGAATACTTTAAAATTACAGAAACGTATAATTTCGATAAACTGTCAAATATTATTAAAAATTAAAAAAACAATATATAGATATATATATATATATATATATATATAAAAAAGAAACGTTCATTTACTTACCAAATGGTTGAATTTAACATGAACATTTTATTTCGTAATTGGGTCGTGTCGGAACCTTCATTATGCACGAGAATATAAAACGCTTATTGGCGAATATTAAAATCATTAAAATAAGTCAAAACTTTCCGGGTGCGAGCTTAATAATAGGCAAGAATCTAAATATTATTTGGTACCTATTTATAAAGACGTAGGTAATGTTAAGCGTCTACATGGAAATGAAAATTCAACCTCATTTTTTTTTTTTTAAAACAACACTCCATACAGTTCAAACATCGCGGTAGCTACTATAATTTATTAGACATCATTCTTAATTCTCAATTCACACTTTCAGTTGTTATAGTAATAGTTGCACTACAGAATATCACGTTATTCGGTTGCTGGACTGGTAAGTCGTAAGTCGTAACCATCGCAGATAACTAATACCGATAAACCAACAGTTTGATAACGGACAGTGTTGCCGGATTTATGGGAACTAAATTCCCGGTCGGACGTGCTTTTCGACTCCACCTGATATCAGCCAAATATTATTATCTATGTGAGATTAATGTGTGATACTGTGATAGTGTATTTTCGTGTGTGTGTGTATTATTCCAAATATTTAAATTACTACATACATGATACATTATACTAAATGGTAAATAAAAATATTATTATTATTATTTACATTTAAAACGTTTTACGATTTACGTTTTCTCAAGCCACTGTTACTTCCTGGTGATAAATAATAAATAATAATAATTGTAGTTTTTTGGTACCTATAAATATATTATAGTATGTTATTTTAATTTTTTTTTTATTGTTAAAAAATTTAAAAAGTTGTCAAAGTAGAAAAATAACAAGAACGTTATTAAACAACACGAATAATAATAATGTTATACCCACTATTACATGACAATTACGAACAACTGAAATAATTATTATAAATTGTAATATCAAATCGAACATTACTTAGTCCTGAATGTTGTAATAATAATAAAAAAAGTACAAAACTACAAGGTACGGTATTTCGTTAAAGATTATAACTTTAATCACGATTTTTAACAATATAATTTTACTGAATTAAATTGAGCATCTGATTTGCACAATAATATTGAAACATATTTTATTTACATTTAATAGATTATTCAATGCGTCTTGTTAGGATGGTTCCCAAATTACCGCTAGATATAACAGTACCGCAATATGCGCTGCGCAGGCGAGGAGCAATATGTGTGTCTGTTATTGCACAAAACTTTTACGAGGTAAGAGCTTTATTTTGTTACACGATTAGGTAATGTCATCCAATAGTTACCTATATTATAATAAGTTAATAAGAGTAACTATATATATTTAACACATACTTACATTGACTTATAATTTTAATTTAAAATCATTTATTTTGTATTTTCTATTTAATGTTTGATATCTGTTGTTATATGGATTTATTTTGGCCCATTAATCATGGCATACACACTATGAATATTTCTATCTTATTGACTGATTTAATATGGAATAAATAAAACCAGTTAAAATTTATTTAATTACAAATTTTGGCTAAAACCAAATGGGTTGTTATTGTAAAGTTTGTTAGTTTATTAATATATAAGATCCAAAAGAACTCTTCTTATAAAATTAAAAAAATTGTTAGTTTACAAGTAAGGTTATATTAAACTAATAATAATTTACAAATTATTTTAATATACATTTCTGTGTAATTAAATTCTTATACCATTACCTACTATGTATAGAATATCCAAATTTATTAAATTCATTTAATATAAGTAAATATTAAGATTATTTAGTGCCTAAATATTTCTAACAAATATTTTATCTAATTTTTTACAAAAAATATATATTTTGTGGTTTTTTTTTTTTAATTAGTTTTTTAGAGTACTAAAAAAAATTACTCTATTTATCTACCTTTGAACTATTTAATTGTTCAAATGCAAATTAATGTAAGTGTTGTATCACTGTATATAATAAATATTACCTAGTAATGGTTCTTTAAGATCTTACATATAACCTTCCAAGTAACCTTCTGTTAATATTATTACAGATTGATTAAGCTGCCTGACCTTACTTATTATTAGGTACCTACCTATTTGTATTAAGATAACTTCTTCATTACTTTAATAAACATTATATTGATGATATACATTATATGATTATATACATATACTAATACTACAATATGATGTGTAATTTTCAAACAATGCTAAATTGTAATTAAAAATAATGATAGGTAATGAAAACATCTAACTAAAGCTTCTATTGTATGTATATATCTAACTAATTACAATAATAATAAATACAATTTTTGATTTTTCTAAATAATACTTTCTTAGATAAATATATATTTGTCTTTCTAATTAACATGAAAAATAGAAATTTTGTGTTGTATATTGTTTAGAAAAGTAATTGCTAAGTATTTAAATTAGCTAACATTTAAATCTTTTTATGTACCATAATTAATATTCCACACATTTCAAGCTAAATTAATAAAATGTGGGTAGATGTATAATATATTACACCTATTTTTTGTAGTTAGCAATATGGTTTGATCTAATTTAGAAATTTCATTAGGCATATTGAAATGTCTATATCTTTTGTTTAATAACGTGTAATGACGTGGGTGATTTATTAACAAGTAATTAGTAAGTTCATGATAATATTAAGTGTATACAATTTATACACATAAAAATGATAATATTAATTCAAATTTATAACAATTAAAATACATAATATATAAATTAAAACCAAAAAAGATTTTTAGTTGAAACTTCAATATCATAAGATAATATTGTTTAAATGCGATTTTTATAAAATTAATTTAAATAATATCTGTTTAACCGTCGAACTATTAAACAATAAAATCACTATAAAAAAAAAAAAAAATACATTTTTGTCTGTTAAAAATAATTAATAATTTAAAATATACCTATTTAAAAAATTTAGTAGTATTAAAATTTATAGTACTCGTAGTATTGAAAATAAAGTAATATAACTGATTTAATTAAAATAGTATACTGTATAAATATACACAATAAAATAATAAATGGAAAAGAATTTAATAAATATTATAACATCAGAATAAATATTTATTCGGATCAGGGTAAACAGTTTTTATTTTCGTCACATTTTTAAAGGACGGTTTATTGCAAAAAGATAAGAGCAATTTTCTCGGTGACAAATATGTAGATTCATATTGCATAAAGAAATCGAGGGAGCAATATTTATATTTCTAATAAAATGCAAAGCATGGTAAATACCATGAATTCATAAAATGAAATTGGAATGTGAGAGTCTTTCACCTCTTTCGTCATTTTTCGTTTTTTGCATTGTAGCTTTAATATTATAAATTATTTGATGAGTTGTTTCAAGTTTCATACTCTTATTATTCAATCTAAACTCTGAAGTATGTGTAGTATTTTATTATTGTTATACATTTTATGAAATTTATGTAAATTAAATATTTCGTGAAATAACTCTAAAAATAATAATAATAAGTAATTTAATAGTAATGGCATGACCCACGAAACCACTATAATATCAAGTATATTGATTATAAATTATAATATATATATAATTATAAATGTAACATATTATAATCAACTGTGTAATGTACAGGAAAAAATTATAAGACTATCGTTTTCGTAAAGTAAATATTGTTTTAATTTTATTAACTTTTAAGATAATTTTGTTGTCAATTATTCAAATAATAATCGTTAAATATGATTAACAGCAAAACGGACGTTGACGTTTTGATATAACAATTAGAATTTAAAAGATAATTCTAAATATTATCAAATTGAGAATTTAAATTTATATCTTATTGTTTCTTGAGTTTTTATTTTTATTCATTTCCAATAAATTATAACTATTTTACTATATGTCTAACATATAGTAAAATGACTTTCTAAAAGACATTAAAACTGAATTTTGTAATTTCCGAATAATTTAACAACTTTTTTCAATTTGTTAACATTTTTAATTGCATGAATATGATAATTGATAATGCATATTTGTAATTGTAAATCGCAATATTAATAGTATATAATAATATATTATATAAACATTAAACATGCTTTTAATTTTATAATAATTTATTTGGAATGAACGTGAAACTTTTTTTTACAACTGAATGGTTGTTTATCGATTTTTGTAAAAGGACGGTTTTAAAAATATAATTTTTTCTTTTAATAGTTCCTTTCAACCTTTAGGATATTGGAGACAAAGTTCTTTAATATTTTATGCTTCTATGCACTATAATAATTACATAAACTGAATATAAAACTATGTATGTAAAAGTGGAACCAGCTGAGACTAAACTAAAGGTTAGGTCTTTTAATATTATAATTTGTCTTCTCATATAGTATTTTAAGGATTAATATACTCGTAATTCGTCTTTTTAAATTATACAAAATATGTGTTTTAATAATAATGTAATTAGATTATTATGGGCTGTGAGTAAGTTTTAATGTTAAACAATTATGTACTACTATATTATGGTTCAATTCTTAAATAATTATTATAATGACATATTAGTAAAATATTAAATTAAGTACTTAAATAAAATAATAATTTGAACTAAAGATACCTTTATAATATGATTATAATTGTAATTTACGTGATTAATAAAAGAAGAGATGATACTGCTATGAAAGGGATACAGGTCTAAAGAGGATATAGTTGAATTTTGATTAAATTTTGAATGCAATTCAATAATTATACATTCGGACACGATTTTGAGCGAAGTTCATTAGATAATTTATGTATTGATTAAAATAATTACATTTATCAGTCTCTACGTTCAATAAATATGCCCATGAAATCCCTAAATGAGAAACCTAATTACCCAAATCTGTTAGTACTTTACTCAGAATTGTTTTTCGAATGTATCTTGAATGATTTATTATTAATTATTGCATTCAAATTTTTATCAAAATTCAACTTTAAGACATGTATTGCTTCCACAGCAGTATCAGTTTTTCTTTTAATCCTTTAAACAGCTACAAAAAAAAAATTGTAAATGTAATGTTTATAATTATTTGGAGTTAAGTAATTTGTAAAGTAATAATAATAATAATAATAATAATAATAAAAATAATTGTACTGTCATATTTTATATTGATGGTGTTTATAACTTGGCATTTTCATTATACATGCGGGTTATTTTATATACACTAATTATGAATACTTTATTAATTAGCTGGTGTTTAAAATTTGATGTTTGAAGGTTCACGTATATTTAACCCTATAATTATTATCTATAGATAATTAATTTTTGAAGCACCACACTTGTCAGTCTTTAGACATACGAGTTTTTTGTGTATAATATATATACTCGTATTATAGACAAAAAGCATATTATGCTTCAACTATAAAAATAAAAACCTTTGCATATGAAATATTGAAATATCACACATTAAATAAGGAAAATTTATTATTCTGTATTTTATTTTGTTTTAATATAGGTAATTTATTACATAGTTATTAATTATTATATATAAATATAAATTGTTAAATTTAATTAATATTAATTAATTTTTTATTTAATATTTCGAAGTTATAATTAAAAATAATAAAATAAATGATTAAATATTTAAATAAGTTTTAACCTTTTTATTGAAATTAATTCATGGTATATTAATTTAGAAGATATTTACGATTTAAATATTTTATAATTACAACTATATAAGTAGATACTAACTATAACATAGGTCATATTAAAATCAATAAATATAATAGCCATATAGGAATAATGTTGATGTTGATTTTTTTATTAACTAGTAATATGATATGTTTTTATTTTGACCATATAATATTAATAATATTTACAACTAAATATATACAGTACCTACTTATATATAATATCGGTTAACATATTATACTACTCTATATATGCGTATACATAATTGTGTATATATAGCAAATGTATTAAATAATTATATTTCTCATGGGACAAACAATTTGTTTTTTCATAAATCATATTAATATTATATATTAATTATTAATGGTGTTGTAATAATTGATCACATAATTAATTATAAAATTTACGTTTAAATACATTTTTTTTTATTCTACGAGTATAATAATATATTTTATAATTTTCATATATAAATTTACAAAGATATAACATTTAACTTTACTTTAGATGTAAAATTAATAAATTATAATTTTGTGTGAATGCAAATTCTGAAAGAATTTCGTAATTTTACTATGATGATGATAGATAATAAATTGTATTACATATTTAATTCAATTTCCGTATAAAATGAAACTAACCTTAGATATGAATTTAAAATATGGGTAGATATAAATAATAAATTTTTATAGAACAAAAAAAATGAACCAATTAAAATATGATCATCTCGATATAAATTTCTGAATGTATATAAGTATTTATCATATTTATATTTTGTTTTTTGTATAAAGTTCAATGATCAATAATAATAAAATAATATATATGTTATATAATATATGCAGATTGAAGTTAGTAATCATGGTACTGCGTGTAAGAGATTATATAATATTAGTAACTAAGTAATAAAGTATATTATAATTACAATATAATACTTATATAGTGTTATATTTTCTTATTCCGCAATTAAATTGTATATAGTTGCTTAAGTAAATGCGTATTATACACCTATATAAACTGACTGGAATTTTGAATAATAATATTAATTTCTATCAATTTTTTTTAAAGAGATATAGGGATTACATTATTAGTTATTTTGTGATTATTAATATAATATGATTATCAATTAATAATTATTATATAAAACGAAATATGCTGTAAATAACGAAATATATAGCATATAAATTACCCGTAGTTATGTTCGAGCAAATTAAATTAAAAAATATAGGTATACATTTTATGTGAGGTACACTGAGAACTCTGAGAACTTCCGCGATATCTCTGTATAAAACGTTCACAGTATAGTGTCTGTTGTTTAAGAAAATTCGACTTGACGACTTACCTGTATATCAAAATATATACCGTTTGTGAATTGTGAAACATAATATTATGTATATATAGAGGTGACAGAAACACGTATAAGGTAAACACGCAAAAGGTATACTTATTTAAATTCTTCATAAACTTAGACGATACGTTTAAATACTTTACTACTGCAGCCAACTGTATGATGGTTAAAGGATAACATTATTTTTGTCGTCATTGTAACTACTCAGCATAGGTTCGCGTATATTATAATATTATTATAATAATATGTGCGGGTGTATAATTATTTAAATGGCAAATCTTATACATTTTAATATTAATAACAAAAAAATGCGAATTCCACATTAGGTAGGTACCTATTATATACATTATATTATATTTTGTAAAAAAAAAAATAAATAGATTTATTTAAAAAATAAAAAATAAATATAATGGTCGAAAATATATTACTATATTATGCGTATATTATAATTTATATAATCGTACGGCAGGGAGATAACGATGAGGATAGATCAGGAACAGGAGAGATCATGCGGCCGGTGTATTATATAGGCAAGACGAGTACATTTTTATCCACGTCATGTGGACCATCAAAGGCTCGCGCGGCTGACGGACGCGGAGTGTGCAGGTCGGGCTTTTGTGGCGGCGGTATCGTGTCCCGGCTGATCGATAAAGGCCGCACAGCAAATCATTTTGAAGGCTGCTGCCGTCACCGCCTTTTCCGCCTACACGGTCTGTGCAGTGCATACAAGACGTTTGCGAAGTACACGCAAGACGTAGCTCGAATTGTCAAACGGAAAAATCACATCACATTTTCTCTTCTGTCTAATAAATCTAATAATAATTGTACGTATATATAGGTATTCTATTTGCTGCAGGTACCGCCGATTTCGTTCTGGCCGCATTCACGATGACCCCCGATCGCCTCACTTTTAGGTGTTTGTTGTTTAGACCATTTGTAATATTATAATTATTATAATATTTGGAATACAATATAATATAATAATATAATATACAATATAAGTGTGTTTATATATTATAAATTATTATATATATATTTGTAGATGGGAATCGAAGGGATGAAGACAAGACATTTTTTCATGGATGTAATATATAAATTTATTGATAAATTTGTTTTTTCAAATATATGCTCATTTAATGAGCACGTAAAAGTTTGTTCATATTGATTATATACGAATGTAGATTGTAGGTAGGTACTTGTTAAAAAACGATATAAAATTTATATTAACTAAAATTTATGTTTACTTATATCCATAGCATTTTTTTTTTTTTTAATAATAATTAAAAAAAAAAGTTATTATGAAAATAGTTATTTGTTATTATTAATTATTATAATAAAAAATAAACATTACTAACTAAAAACAGGTATTTTTTAAATTTGTTTTATTTTCTTCCAACAATCATGTATAGTAAGGGTACAGGGTGTCGGATGACCTCACAACTTATAAAAATACTAAAAAAAAAAAAAAAAAATAACACACAAAAGAAATCAATAATTAACGTTATACTCGTACAATTATTATTTATTCAATAGACAATGACTAATTCGCACGTGCACAAAATGACCGTACCACGGTGATAGCGCGCAGCACACTGAGTCTCGAAGATTGAAACTATATATACTAGGTATATAATATAAAATAAAATATACCGGTACATATCCATCGATCAGGACATCGGGATTACCGAAGTAATTATTTAATTTGTAAATCGTAATCGATAATTCACATGACATATTTTTTCTATAATTTATTGTAAATAGGTACCAACACCTATAGGGCTGTTATCGATTATTTTTCTTCGTGATCGATTATAATTATGCAAAATTAATTGAAAAATGATTAATCATTTAATTATAAATTTTTATCATTGAATCGATTCGTAATTGTAATAAGCAAAATGAAGTTGAATGAATAGTGAACCCCGGGGGAAACGGAGCTTTTATTCTCCTGAAATTAACATTTATAAAGTATATTTAATTATATTATCATATATTTTATAAAATAAAATATTCAATTCACAAGACAGAAAAGAAAACATATTAATTTAATTTTTAATTTGCCTTTATTATCATTTTGTTTTTATATTTGAATATTGAATTTATAATATGTATACATTTATACAGTATACAATAATTATATTTATCTTATGGGAATGGTTTGTTTCCTGAAATTTGTTCATTGATATAAAATTAGATTATTAATTTATTATTGTTCATTTTTTTTTTTTTTAAAAAACTAATCGAAATGATGAATAATCGATTAATAACTGATTTTTAGTTTTTAGTAACTACGTTAAAATAATCCATTAAATCGATTAATCAGAGAAAATTTTTATTAATTAAAAAAAACTTGTTTTATATTATTACATTAAAATCATAATAAAATATGGACTAATTAACTAATAAATAATACCTTAAAAAATAAAAAAATACGGGTAGGTATGTATAAACATATTATAATATATTATAATATTATATTATGTATAGGTAGTAAAAATATTTGTATTCTGGCTTATCATACAATAATTTCAACAGGAAAATTTTTTAAACCTGTCGTGAATATGATAGCGATTTATCAATCTAAACCTAAACTATTGTATATTTTATAATAGGTATAGGTAGTGTTTATGTACAATACGAGTAATATGTGAAATTATAATGCTAAATCAACTTGTTGTTCATATCTATTTGTCAAAATATAATTTAAATGGTGGTGATGTAAAGTAAATAAATTTAGATGACTTGCTTGAAAAAAAAACACGTTAACTATATTTGTATGTAATATATCATAGTAAAACGTGCTAAAACATTGAGATTATTGTTTAAGTGTACCTAATGATTTGTATAAGAGATAATAGTTTTTTCGTTAAATGTTAACGATTAATATAATATACTCGTACAAAATAATTAAAATAAATACAAATAGAAATATAAAATTATTATTATAATAATGTGCTAGTTGAAAAATATCTGCCGTATTCGTATATTTTATGAAATATTGAACTTTTTTTATTGCCCCTCTTAGAAATATTGTTAAAATTTGTATTTAATGACTTTGGTAAAAATTTACAAAATCACATTATATATTTTATATTGTATTCTTATTTGAATAAAATCATAATTATAAAACCTAAATTTATAATAAATTAATTTTAAAATACAATAATATTATTAAGTTAAAAACTAGATAGCGCTTTATATATGAGTATTTTATTATAATATATGAATATAATCGCGTGCTGTGCATGGATATTAATAATATTAAAATGGTATAATATAGAATTTAATAATTAATTAAACATTCAGGAATGTCATTAAAATATATTAACGTTTTATAAATAGATTTTAAATTATTTATTTGAAATAATTAATATTTGAAATTATATTATGATTGTTTGAATTAGTACTTTAATTCAATATTGCCAAATATAATAATATTGTATTGCACTGTTTTTTGATATAAACAAATATTAAATACAAAACAGATATTAATGAAAGAATATTATATTATATTGACATTTTTTTTTTATCATTAGTTATTAGTTTATTTTACCAAATAATATTACACAATATTAATGATTACATATTTTATTTTGGTACTTAATCTAATTAAATTTATTAAAATTATTTTTTTTAATATTTTAATTTTAAAGACAGTTTTTATTAAAATATTATAATTTTTATTGATATTAATATAAATATTATATTAAACTAGGTACTGACATTATATTTCAACTTAATAATAGTAAATTGTGATTTTGATTAAAAATATTTTTAATTAATTTAATAAAGAGCCAATATTATGTGTGTTTATAAAAGCATTAACCAATTAAGAATAGTCTATGAACATAATATAATTATATACAAGTATGTACCCAGTCTTTACGTCATAATATTAAATGTCATTATGTCAGGTTGATACTTGTACTTGAATTTTATGTTTATTCATAATTATAATATTATAGCTTTCCTTATTTTACAATTTTAATAAATTTATCTTATTTATAATGTCATCTATTTAAATGTCATTCATTGACTTTCTTTTATATGTACTTGTTTATATGAACATAAATATTTATGTAAACGTTCTTTATTATTTTTATTTTCTGACGCCCATTTAAATTTTAATACATTACATGAAATATTAACTTATTATTTATCTTAAATATTAATTTATTAGGTATACCTATATTAAATTATACAAATATTGTTTAGTTCATATTGTATTATATATATATATATATATATATATATAATATATAGAAAAAATCTTGTAAAATTGATAATAATTGTACATAATAATACGTACATACTTACAGTATTTCGTATGTTATACTCATCAATTTTTTATCACAAATTTTTGATCACTCAAGCAGTCAATGTTGTAGTCTGTATATTATAATATATATTGTGTAATTTATTGGGATAATAGCCATATAAAGTACACTCAAATTTAATCCAATTTTATTTGTTCGATTTTACCCAATTCTAGTTATTGCCGTTGTCATCAACTTTTGATAATTGCCACTTTAGATTTACATTCTAACTTGTTTTGTTGCATCTACTTTAATGTTGAATATTAATCTGACCTGATTAATATTGCCAAAAGTTGTACGCCTATTTACCAGCTGTCAGTTGTTAGTTTAAAGTGTCTATTGTTAAGTTGAAACTATTACAATAGAATCAATAAAATGAAATTCAACCTATATAGTTAATAGTGTTCAGTGGGTAAATTTTTGTAATAGTTTACCTGTCAACGATTCTTCTCTATCAATGTAATATGTATTCTATATCTAATTTAATGTATTTGGTTTTTATTTAATCATGAAAAAAAAAATTATTTTAATTATATTATTATTAAGTTATAATAACTTGTAGTTTGTTTATGCTTTTAATATAATAAATTATAATCTTATAATTTGTTAATCATTATTCATTAATGAATAATTAAATAAAAGTGTGAGTACCCACTAATGATTTAGCAAAATAATTGGAATAAGTTGTGAGGTTACAAGTTCTATAAAGTTTGCTATATATCTTAGTGTTTCAAACATATTATGTTCATATGTAATCAATTTGGTTGCGAACTGAATATATACTCATAATATATGTATATATTTATAAGTTCACAAATTCATAATTAATATTATGTTATGTAAGTAATGTCTTCATTTGAAGTCTAATTAAACAGACTCAAAGGATTTTAGTATGGATGCAAATATTTCGTTTTATATTCGTTATCTACAATTTTGTTTTATTTGTTGTTTTAAAATAATGTACCTATTTTGTATAGTTGAATTTTACGATTCGTTTAAAATGCAGTTATTTTAGTTCATGATGAAATGAATAATCTCAAATGAAATATGCGTTTGGTTAAGCAATTATTTTATTTTATGATAATAATAAATTATAATTATTTTTTTCTAAACATGCTTTTTATATTGTAGTTATGAAAGCTAGAGCTTTATAGGTAAGTATTATAGGTACTCGTATTCATTTGATGAATGCTACAAAGTACTCTTTGATATTTAAAACATAAAATTCTAAGAAATTATTAAATAATGAATTAATTATTAATTTTATGTATATTTACTAAAAAAAAAAAAAAAAATTTAAATATATAATAATATATACTCGTAATAAACTATAAATACTCAATAGAAAATCATTTATAAAACCAATTATTATTATATAATTAATTTGTTATTATTAATAGTTGATTAGTAGGTATTTATTTGATGTAGGTACGTATTAGTCTCTATAGTATTAATTTAAAAAATAAATAATTATGATATTTTATGATTTGTTTGAATACATAATCAAAAATCATTTTCCAAATTATGCATATAATTATAATATATATTTTATTTTATCTTTGAGTATTAAATAATTATATTATATATTTATAGTGCATTATATATTCTATGTATTAATAAAAACATGGTTATTTATCAATGTGTATTATGTTTATATAGTTATATATTTAAATTTGAAATACTTATTTAATATTATAAAAATTATTCAGATGTTACACTTATACGAATTAGTTTTACGAATTAGTATACTCATTAGTAGTGAGGTGTAATCTTTTGAATTTTGATGTACCTATTATTTTTTTCGGCACCATGACCATTACGGAGATAATGATTAATTTAAAATATATAGGTACATTATTTATTTATTTATTCTTCCCTTTATTTGTGTAACGAGTGTATGTTTAGAATAATTAGCAAAAGAAAATATTCATTGTTATATTAAATATTCTTAGTGAAATTGTAACAAAGAAAATTATTATGTTGTTTATATATATATATATAAAATATAATATGTTTTAAACATATTTTTTACCCGTATTCATTATTATTTGACATTTTTAAATTGCTATTGAATAGTATTATTTTAATTCTTAGTAAATAGTTATATTAAATAATATAACAAAAATTATGCATACTTATAATAAGTACGAGTATATATGTTTAAAAAACGTACTCTTAAAAAAAAATATATATAAAATCTGTATACATTTCTAATATAGTAATATTATAATAATAATTATTGTACTTGTAAAAAATATAGGTTTAGATTAATTTTCAATATATAATATTTATCAGTCATCATTCACCAACTCGTGTGTCAAAAGCATACGTATATTTTACATTTTTTTATCATTAAACAAATGTTCTAGTATTTAATTAATTATTTGATCAAAAGTTTTTATTTATGATTTATAAAAGAAGAACAAAGCTTATAAATTATATTAATATTATATGTGGCGTCATTCGTAGTATATTGTTAGTTAGACTAATTAATTATTAATTATGTCTGTTATATGGTATATATTTTTAACGATTAACCATACCATTATTAATTGTATTTTATCAAGTCATCTACGGCTTAAAATGAACTAGATACCTGATGTACCCTATATACATTTACATGTTACGATGTAATTAATAGCTTATGAGATAGACCGTAATTTACGACTTTGTTGGTTGGTATTCTTTGATTTTATTGTAAAGAACTATAAAATATTAAAATTATTTATATAAAACATGAGTAGGTACATTATAGTTAATATAAAATTTACTATTTATTTTATATTATTATGATATATAAATATATTTTTTTTTTTTTTTTAGAAAAAAAAATAATCCATTATAATATGCTTTACGTAAAACTTTGATAAAATAACTTACAATAATAAAACTTGATTTTATATTATTTTAATGCGTGATTACAAAAGAAAATGCAAACAGTTATTTCTTATTTATAGAACACATAGTTAGAACTTGAATTTCAGTAGGTAGTAATAGTATATACCTATAGGTATACCGTATACGTATATATTTAATAGGTATATAGCGCATTATTATATTAAAATTTTATAATTAATGTGTTTTAAAATGATTAAAATGAATGAAGTTTTTGTATCATAAATTATATAAATAAAAAATAATCCATCCTTTTTATATTTAGAATAAAAATCTTAACTGTATAATTTATATTCCGAATGAATAAATGTCTACCGATTTGCATTTGGTTTCAGTAAGATTATACACATTCATATTGCAGTCATTTTCAGTAGTAGCTATTATTTTTCGTAGAAATCTTTTATTTGAATAAATTGGAATAATAATATATACTATAATACAGTATACGCGTTGTATTTAAATGTATATTATGTATATTTCTTCTTAAATGGAGAATTAGGTACGGGTAATATTTTTCGAGGGAATTCACTTATTTAAAGTTCACTCATTATTAGTATCGCTGTATATTATTTATTACTTTTATATTCATATCTAGGTATATAATTTTATTTTATTTTTTTCATTTATTACATTTTATTATTAGTTATTTATTAGGTAGGTACCTAATAATTGTGTATAAATAATCGTATTGAACACATATTCAATTAGGGCTTAATATATTAGTTTTTGAAATATTAATTCAACGACATTTATTATTTAAATACAAGTTTAAGATGCGTCTTAATAATAATTTATGTTGAACATCGGTAAAAATAAAATATTTTCATAATTATTTAATTTTAATTCCTATATATTTATTATAATAATAATATTGTTTTCTCTTTAGATACCTACACGTATTTTACGTTAAAGGCACTGGTTATTCGTTTACGATACTGGTTTATAATTTCTGATTGTATTTACATTTATAACACACAGATGTATATATAATATATGTGTGTGTATATGTACATAAAAATATATTTTTATTTTCCTTCCTCTTATTCATATTGTCTCCCATTTTTGTTAGACTAATCGCTTGCACCACTGCACCGACCTTACATTATATTTGCGTCTTCTCGTCTTAGCAACTATTTACAGTTCACCTTATGCGTTATTATTATATATTGTATTTAAAATTGCATATCATATTAGATAAACAATAATTGTCAACCTTGACAAATTGTGTGTATTGTATACCAATACCAAACATAATATAAGAACCGTATTATATACGTATAACCTCGAATGAACACGTATCGGATAATTATTTATCCGGGCATAATATATAATGTATATTATGTTCCATTGTTTGTATGTGTGTGTGTGGGTACTTCATTGAAATCAATACGAGTATTGAGCACTATCGAGAGGACGTAAAAGTTATTTCATTACTGGATATACACTTTCTGTCGTCTCGCAATAGGAACATTATATATAAGTAGACTTTGATTTTTCCACGATGAAAATATTTAAGCAAATAAAACGTTTGGTTTATAAAAATAAAATGATTAATTGGCCGTTGCAAAGTTAGTGTAATCCTATAAATACAAATTTCACATTAATTATATTTAATTAAAAAATATAATCGTAGTTGAACCAATTCGCGGGGTATATAAGTTATATTATTATTTTTATGATATCTTTTTATTAAAAATTGTAGTAAAAATCCAAAAAGTGTAGAAATTATAACCTATATAGGTACCATTATATTATGATAAAATATTGAATATTATATTATATTGGATGTGTTATCATGATTTTCACAAACGAATCTGCACGAACCAATAATACATATATGTTTTACAATTTAGAATTTAGAATTTGAAACCAATGTGCTTATATAAATAAAATTTGACGTGTTCATATTAATATAATAGATTTAAAATCACTTCGCATGTCATGCGAAATCTAATATATTTATATTATACATAATTAATGTTTTATATCTATAACATTATTATTACTTGTTTTATTCTGCAGTTACCAGTGCGGTTAGTTTTGATCGGTTGATCGATTTCAATTTGAAATCAAACGGTGGCAGCTCAATATACTTTTAATTTCAAAACAGGGTGATAGGTATATTTACATAAATCATTTTTTTTTTTTTTTATATATATACACATTACCATGTATGATTTGATGCGTTAAATTATTATATAAATCGATCAAGACGTTAGACGTATTATGTCAGTAATTTTCTTACGTATATAGAAGTAGGATCATACGTCATTTCTGGTAGACCTTGTGATGGTTGTAATAACTATAATAAAATTAATAACACTTGTATTTTTTATGTCAGGTATAACATATATAATAATAATTTGTAGAGCAATCATTTTTATTTATTAATATTAATTTTTTTCAAGTCTATAGGGTCTGTCGTATGTAATCTAGAAAAATAATTTGAAATCGTTTAATACTTCGACTTATTTGGCGAGTCGAATTACATGAACCATTTGTTATTGAAGATTTCATTCTGATTTGTCAGCCGCGACGTCCCGGCGTCTCATTTTCTCGTTAACTGTTTATAGTGTTTACTGAATCCTCATCAATGATATATCCTTGCGCGTATCTGCTTGTCGTTCTAAATACAACACGCATTTTATGTCTGTCAACCTTATCTATAATAACTTAACGTATATGTTATATGTGATGTGTATATAATATTATATATATAAATATAAACTTATCGACACATCTGCGGAAATATAGTTTGGGAAAGTTTTCATTAAAAAAATAAAACTGTTATTTTCCTTGTTTCTCTCTCGTTTTATTCTATATACTCGTATATAATATATTTTAAATAATTTTCGTTCCTTTATATTATTGTCTATGAAGTATTATTATTATTATTATTTTTTTTTTTTTGAAAATATTCGTGTTTTTAAACAGAATAACAGCTGCGAATTTGATAAAGAAATAATATTATAATATTCGACGCACATTGAAAATAAATATTATAATTTTTACTGTGAACATCTTTAATATAATTATATAATTCTGCGAATTATATGTATTGTATAATAATTAATAAATATTTGGAAGATAATACTTAGACCGATAATATATTCCGTTTCCTCTAGGGTAAAATTATTGTTATTTATTTGCAAAACATTAAACATTTACGTAGGTATGATGTTATTTTTCATTAAGAAAAAAAGAAAAAAATGAATGAAAATTTCCCTGGTTTTCTGTTATTCTCAGTATATTTACCATTTTTTTTTTATTGTTACGTTATATATATAATATAATATTCGTTCATAAAATACTCGGAACTATTTAAAGTTTATTTACTCGTTGCTCGCCGACATCACTCTGGCGATGACGATAACGTTCGCGTCTCAAGCGGAAATCAACTCGTAGCTTATTTTGTACGGTTCATGTGGGACATTCATTCTCTACATACGCTCGATCGTATTTTTCTTTTCGTTTCCATTCGTTTTTCACGGCGTAATTTAAAATCATTCAATTCAAATTTCGAACCCTCCACTGTCGTTTCTATTATAATATTATAATTATATAATTGTACGGTATTTTTGGCGGTGGCCTCAAGTCAACTTGATATACTTTAGGAGTCAATACTTAAGTTGATAAGTATATTACCTGTATACTCGTATACTGTTTACACGAGTGTTTACGAATCATATACGATATACTGCCTAAAAGCCAATGTATATTATCCACTCAAATCCCCATATAAGACGTTAAGGCTGGGCATTAACAGTTAAAAGTTAAAATTAAGTTAATATATATTTTTTTTAAATTAACTTTTAACTTAATAAGTTGCTTTTTTAAAATTAACGTGTTAACTTAAAGCTAATATTATTTCAAAAGTATCTAAATTAAATTAATTTTCGTCTGAAGAATAATAAACCTACATTTTTAAACTACATGGTGGTTGGACTTTGTCTACCCATTATAGAAAATATATTTAGGTGGTGGATACTGGATACTATGCCTGTTTGATTTTAACATTAATGTGAATTAAATAAAAATATTGGTACCTATCTTGACAGTAAGTTAACTATCAATATTTTTCGTTTTTTTAATTTTTGGACGTATACGACTTTTTCGAGTAAATGGAGGGTCGGAGACAAGTATAAATTCATAATTTAAGGATTTATTTTAAACAAGTAGGTTTTTTGATAGCTAGTTATAGCTAGTTGATACTTTAAAGACGTCATTTTAAATTTCCTCTGTAATTTTATTGAGTGTAATATTTTTTTTACAAATTAGAAAATGTTTACTTTAATCTAAGTTGAGTTACTTTTTTTTCAATGTTAACAAAATAAATATGATTAACTTTTAACTTAACATAATTTATATTATTCTAAAATAACCAACTTTACGAGTTAAAAAAAAAAAAATCATTAACTTGTCCGCCTTGATAGACGCACATCTATAATATTATAATACTAATAATACAATTATTTCTGTCTAAACACGCCATATTATTTTTCTTTCTTCGGTTCGCAATAATCTTATTATACGATGTACGGATAAACGTTATAATTTAGCTTAATATGTATTATATATTTCATCTCCACAGAATCCGTAGATACATTATTGACTCGTCATCCCAGTTTTTCCAGCTAAATTCATATTACATATATATTTGTATATATAATAATATTCTTATAATTCGTTTAACCGCATCCTGGAGTCCCGAGACCATATATATATATATATATAGGTAACCCGTGATGTCGCGGAATTACGTCAGATCGCCCGCTCTTTCGAGAGTTTGAAGGGTCGCGACCGGATGACGCGCGGCGGTGCAGTGCGAGGGTGTGCGCTGCGCCCGGACGGTAAGGGTAGGCGGTTGGGGCTCTTCGGCGGAATCGATAATGCGTCGGCGGAGCGGCTGCATGCGGCGGCGGCGGCGGCGGTACGCCAACAGTGCATTAACCTCTATCCGTGCAAAGCACGCGGACCCCACGGCGCGAGAACGGGCTCGACCCTCTTACCGCGCGACGATCGCGATATTATTAGGTGTATATATATATATTATATTATATACGTTTTGTATGTGTACGCGTTGACGAAGAAACTGGGTCACTCGCGAGTTCCGTGCGTGAATACACGTAGTAATATATAGGTATATAATTATTATTATTATTCGTATTCGATAATTGTGGGGAGGGTGGAAGTTTTTTGTAGAAAATTTTTAAACTCTCTCCCTATATATATCGTTCGAAAATATTGTAACAATAATAATAATTGTATATATTATTATTATTATATATTCAATAAATAGCGTGTCTCGTATATTTATATCGTATTATATTATTTTCTTTTTGTATACCCCATACCTACATAATTTGTATATAAACGCGAATAAAACACAGCGATTGTATACCGTGACGGCGGCGGCGGCGGCGGTGACCTATTTCGAAGCGCATGCGATCGGTTATTTTATTATATACCTACCTATATAATATATCATTATTATATTGTTATCGGCTTCTTCCGCCGCGTATAAGGGAGAATTTTATTTTGTTTTGTTTTTTTTCTTCTGCAACGTGAAACGTTGGTACGACGCGCGTACACACACTGGCGCGCGATCGCGACTAAACGAAAGCACGCACACACACATACACGCGCGCGCACACCGTTTTCGCGCCTCGACCGTAACAGTCGGCGTGTCCGCCGTAGCTGCAGAGCCGCGATGTTTCCGTTCACCACGTGTCCCGTTGCCGCTCCAGCCGACGGGATCGGCCGCCGGCACCCCAAATGGGTAATTACCGTTCCGGCACAGGTCAGTCCGCGTAGTAGATTTTATACGCACGTTTATATATTATTTTTTATTAATATTATTGTCATTATTGTTATCTTTATTATTATCATTATCATTATTATTATCATTATTATCATTATTATTATCATTATTATCATTATTATTATTATTATTATTATTATTATTGTTATTATTATTATTATTATTATTATTATTACGCGTGTTATTATATAACGCCGAATAATAATTATAATAATGTTTGATAATTACGATTGGGTACCTAATACTAATATTGTTATATTATATAATATTGTCGATGGTTGCATCTACTGTAGGCGTATTATTGTGCATTATAAATTATAATATATATACTATTGTTATTGTTATCATAACAATATTTCTGTAGGAACTTTATATTGTGTGCGAGACGACCTGCTACGGTGGAATACCGTGCTTTTTTTTTTTTTTTACAAAAACGCGACACAGAAATTATATATTTATGTAATTCTAATACATTATAATTAAATCCAGAGTCCGAGTATCGTATGAAGACGGCATATTCTTTCCGGGAGGTTTATTTTTTATTTTTTATTACTTTAGTTTTAACTCTTCAGTTCATATAATAATAATATTGGTTTTTTAGGCCATCCGTGCGAGACGGAATGAATTTTGCAATATTTAATTTTTGAATTCTACGAAAAGCAATCATGATAAAAAATAAAATCGTGTACTTTCAACACTCACTCTACTCTCCCCTTCAATCTTTATCCATATTATATGCTAAGAGATCCCAAAAGTCTCGATCGCGTAATACATGCATGATGTGGGTATACACGCATGTTATTGTACTCGGACAATATGACGTCCCGTCAAATTTGTCCGGGTAGAGTTTGTTGTTTATTTTACCAATAACATCATATTTCATATTTTATGTTAATTATTAGTGGTGACGTGTTTGTAAGAGAGTTGTATACCTATTAATTCCAATTCGACATATTTAAATCGGATACTGATATTTAAATATTTATTTTACATTTTATAAGTAGGTTAGCGGTAATCGAATGTATATAGTTATGGACGTTTGAAAGTTTAGTCGATATATATATATGTATAGAAGACCCTCCCAAAGCCTTCCAAAATTTAAAATTATTAATTTTGAATAATTCAAATTTTTAGTTTTAGATATTTTAGGAAAATAAATAAGTTCACAAATTGTATAATCTGAATTTTATTAAAATATAGTGAGAATATAAATAATTTAAATTTAAATTTTGAATTTATGCGTGCCATGAAATATTTGATTTATACATTGAAAGTTACAGGATTTACGATTACGAATTAGGTGAAAAGTTATTGACCTGAATACACGCTGTAAGGCAATAAACGAGTGGGACACTCGGTGCATGCATGTGGGTTAAGTCAAACATACAGACCGCATATAATAATATTGTCAACCCATACATTGTGTGCGAGACTTTTATATTCTTAGGATACCATCCTGCGGCAGTTTCGAGACTTCGTCGATCTATTACTCTATATCGCGGTTGCCCATCGTTGTGAAACCGAACGAATTTTCATTTAAGTATACATATACCTAAAATAAATTATAAATGTAATGATTTATTTTTTCATTATGTTAAAAGACGGAAAGTTGTATTAATAAAATACCCAAAAACCTTCCCCGAGGCTCAAGTTTACTTTATAATATATTATAATAGCAGTCATCCTCAAAGCTTATGTATATATATAAATATATATTATTATCATTATTATTTTTTTTATTTACATCTCATTGGTTTAAGTACGCAGAGAAGCAGCTACAAAATTATAATAATTATTATTTTTCTTGCAGGAGTAGGTGTTGTAATAATTTATTATGTAAGATATTATAATAAAAATATATATGTTTTTTCTGTGGTGTATTTGACTTGAATATAAAGAAGAATGGGAAACATTAAATCTATTGTATATACGACGTACACTTTTTTCTTATTATAAATATTTTATCATTTCAAAAACCTTTCATTTAATTTGAAATCTCTTCTTTGTGAATTTTTGTTTCTGCTTATAAAAGATATTGATTTTTATTGTGAATTTACTTAAAAATCACCGTTTTTCCTATTTTTGTATAATACCTAATTATTGTTATGATTGAGCATTGTTATTTTATAATTACGTTACTTAATTTAAAATTAAAACACGTATATGGTTAATATTAATATAATACGAGTATATGTCATTTCTCCTGTTTTTTTGAAATTTTTTGTAGAAAATTCTGCATCCTTGATATTTTACATATTTTAATTTTCGTAATATTATTTTAACTTAAACTGATATGGTGACAATTTAAAGTGAGGAATTTTTTTATTTTAATTTTCGAATACGTAATTGATATGTTTATTATAATTCAATTAAAATAATATAATTGTATAGTATTATATTATTATAGGCATGCTATATTGCTATATCCTATCTTATTACTTTTTCTTAAAAGTAGTTATTCCATAGTTAAAGGATACTGCATACGTATTATTTTAAATTTTTTTTTAAATTTAATATATTCTTAATTTTTCTAAATGAATCCATAAAATTATAATTATTAAAATTTCGTTAGTTTTAATACCGTCTTCTAATTTTAGCAAATAGTACAGTTATTATAGTTAAATAAAACTAGATTTTGTTTAAACAATAATACGTAATAATCCGCTTATTTCTTACAAATTTACCATTCGCAAATATTCATAAAATATTCGTTTGGTTGACGCAAATTTTACTCAAATATATTTATTTACATTTATTATGTATATTTAATATTGTAATATATATGACATACGTTAAAAAGTTTTTCTAATTAAAATTTATATCCTTAATAAAAAAATGATTTACCTATAATAATTATTGTACATTTGTATTTATAATATATTATAATTTTTTTGAAAATTTACTATTTAAATCGTATTTTGCAAATATATTTATTATGCAATATTATAATTACATTTAAAGTTGGCACAAATAAGGGTTTTATGATATATATTTATACGTTTATAATATGTAAATATTATATTAATTCTTTACAAATTATAATATATTTCATATAATATTCGTATCTCGTATGTGTGTAATTTTTTCGAATAATAGGAATTGTAAAAGTGTTTGATGTCTTATTAATTTACACTTTGCATTTGTGATAATAATTCATGCATTATATATTATGTAATTTCATCAGATCAGATTATTTTTTTTAAATTATTTATCTTCATGACATGAAACGCGTTCGTTTTATAAATTAATATTTTTAATCGAGGATAATTAGCTATTTAAGAAACTTTTATAAAAATATAAATATATTATAAGCACTATTTATAAATATATATTTATAATATGTGTGCATGTTATATATTATTAAAATTGTTTTACTTTCTAAATTACCACTCATATATATTAAGTCTAAAAAAAAAAAAAAAGAAAGAAAACAAACAAACATATTACGTGCTATTTGGTAAAGTTCTTTTTATGGGTTTATAAAAATGGATTCAACTTAAAATCTTTACCTATATGAGATACGAGGAGATTTATTTTATATTCTTATAGAACAAATAGTAAACTTTTTAGTTTATTTCATTGTGATCCCTTTGTATCATGAAGTTACGTGGGTAAATAAACGCGATATATATTTATTTTATTTATTCTACCTATAAGATATGATGATTAATAAGATAATATAATATATATATATATATACATTTTTATCGTATTATGCTTAACAAAGCACAATTCAAAAGGTTTTGTTTGTTTAAATAATTTTTTTGTTTTAAGCGTAAATACATTTTGATATTATTTTGGATAACAGGATTTAGACTAAAATTAGATAAGATAAATATTTCGTAAGATGGTTTAAAAAATTAATTAAAAGAAAAAAGAAATTATTATTTATAGTTATAATTTATTTGGTTTATGCATATATAGGAGTATGCGACGCGTTTTTAATGTGGAATAGTTAATTAATTTTATTCTCGTTTAATTTTTAATTTTTATAATGATATCAGTAAAAATATAATATAATATTATGCGAAGGGTACATTTTTTTTTTTTAAAATATTTAAAGGAGTTTTTCTTCTTTAGAATAAAAATTGTGTCGTCAGTCAAATATTATATACTTTTTATTCCAGAAAAATATATTATTTGTACATAAAATTATTAAAAAGTTTATAACAATTAAATATTAATTTAAAACAAATTGACGCCTAACACGCAAACTATTATTTATCGATGACATGGTGGATATTTTGTGGACGATAGAATAACTGACCCATAATATTTGTTCAGTCTTAAACGAGAATTAAAAAATAATTCCCGTTAGCAATGAATTTATATATTATCTTCTAGTATCACACTAGTAGTGTGCATCTATGTATTTTGCATTATTATTTCCGTTTATGAAAATGTATAAACAGTGCAATGTTTGTGCAGTTTTAGGTGAAAAAAATGAAAAGTATAATTAATCTTCAGTTACTTGTAACATAATATTTTAGTTATTGTGTTTATACATGTTATAACATGATGTTTTCGGTCTTTCCCTAGAGCTATTTGGATTGTTTCCAAGTAGATATTTTTTTGTTAAGTCTTATAAAACTACATTTGAAAATTAAACAACTTCGTGAATTTTGTTCGAATAATATATCATTTTCGTAAAGAATTGATGATAGTCGTCTGTAGGGACAGAAAGCTTAGAATGGACAAATGCCAAAATTTCTTGCATCCCTTGGGGATATCATTGGAATTTCGTATTTTTCTTTTAATATGTTTCTTATCCTTCAAATAACAAATTATTTTTGTGTGTTCGTGTTGTAACCTAACCTAGCCGACATTTATTTGTTTGCTAATATAGTATTCTATAAGGAAAACAATTTTTAGTTTTGTCGAATTATCAATATTTAAAAAACATTGTTTATATTTTTTATTAAGTATAGTAGAATGTTTTATGTTATTTGTATAAATTTTCATAATACAAGTTTGTTTATCATTAATCAAAAATATCTTAAATGTAATTAAATTAACATATCACGTTAGTATGTTAACTATATAATATAGTATACAATGTATACATATATATTATATTCTCTTCTAGAGATCATATTTATTTATACATAATAAAAAATGTGTGTTTCAAGAAATATACTTTTTTTTTTTTTGTTATTATTATATTGTCATGGAAGATGATTTATTTGTAAATTTAATTTTTGACATTTAATTTGAATACTTAGTATATTAAATTTAAAAAGAGAAACATATTTAATGTTGTATCGTAGTGTTTTCATAAAATTTTATACACAAATAATATATTTATTTTAGATTTTTCGTATATTAATTAGCTATATAAAATTCCATTATCGTTATGGCAGGTACGACATTAAAATAATAATAATAATAATAAATAAAGAAATGATAAAACAATAAAATATGAAAGCTTCGCTTTTTAAATTTGATAATAATAAGTATTATATAATTCTATATTTAACTTTAACTTTGAAATTTATAATATGAGTAGCTGAATATGTTATATTCCCCATTGGATAAAAGGAGACAGAACATGCGAGTATGGCGTCATCTTAACTAGGAATATCCCTTGGGACAATTGTCTTAACAATGACGTCATCGATTTAAAAGAAAGATTACTCAATGACCCAATAAAAATGTAATTTCAGTATATCAAACTAAACCAAGACATAAAAAAGTATTGTGTACCAAGTATCTGATCACAAATTTAACAAGCACGCTTGTATACCTATTTTAGTGGAAGTCATTGCTAGTTTATGGTTATTATTGTTTGACATTTTTATGCTTTCTTTTCTTTTGATTCTTTCGTTATCGAACAGTTCAAACCTTGGTAGATGAAATTAGATATTTTAGTCAAATTCTTAATGTAAATGTATTTAGTTGATAGGGGTGGAAGGCTGCGTTGATTTATTCAATCGAATTTTGTGAATGGTTTATGTTCATGAAACCACGTAAAGTTCATTACTTTTTAATTAATAAGAATTTAAATTTAATTCATGCATTCTTAAACACTAATAAATTATTTGAAAAGCTTTTCAATTAGGTATTATAATTTATATAAAGTTGCATATTCTATGGCAAATTATATTTGTATATTATTTGTGTATATATATTATTATTTTTAAAACATTTTTAAGTTCTTTAGAAATATATTATATTAATTACTATATAATAAAATATAATATAATACAATCATGTTGAATACGCGTAAGTTAAATTATTATCAATGGATACTATTTGTTACAAAAATACAAAAATAAATAGTAAATATATATATAGTAGGTAGATGTAGATTTTATGTTTTACAAAGGTATACGCATAATATAATTAACAGAGTATTTCACAAAGTTTATGGTCAAGTGCTGCTTTGTTTATTTTGTAATAATTATATTTAAATAATTTAATTTCATGAATTTTGCAAGTATCATTTATACGAAGCGATGTTTTTCTTAAATTGAAACATTTCTATTTAAAGTGACTTTTCATGAAGGCACATTATATAATAGTATTAAAATAAAAATTAATAAATCGATTTATAAATATTATAATTCAAATAAATATTAAAGTGATAAAATTAATTATTTTTTTTTAATTAACGATAAACAAATATTATGGAGATGTTCGTAAATAATAAATCAATTATATTCAGATAAATTATTTGTTGTATGCAATAAAAATATGATTATGGTCATATGAATATAATACTGTATAATATTTATTAACATGATCATATTTTGCGTTTTCACCTATATATTTGCATAAACTTATTATATTATATATATATGTGTATTGTGTAATTAATAACTACTACTGTCATGCTGTTAATTTAGGATAATCAAAAATTTAATTATAAAAATTATTTTTAAATTCTATCGCTTACAAACTTAATATTTGTGTTAAATTTAATATTGTTTTAGTTTCGTAATTACTTCGTTATTACCTTTTATTGGAATTTATAATTTGTTACGCGAGTTTAAAATAGACATTAAAATATATCGTACAAACAAGTAGAAGGTATATTTTGATTTGTAGTTTTCAGAAAATAATTATTGTAGGAAGCATAAAACCAACTTATCGGTATACCTACTATATATCGTACCTACTAAAATATGTACACCTTACGCGTATAACATATTATAATATATTATACCTATATATATTGTAATTTTATAGCGAACGTTTTTAACACAATTACATTAATTGTTTCGTATACTTATACAAAAAATTAATACATTTTTTATGTTGTTCGGTTATATACTTATTGTATATTATTTTATTACATATATACGCGTACGTGTTGTGTTTTACACCTATACTAAATAAATATTAATTATTATACAAATTTTTTATTAGTCTATAATATTTTAGACGGTTATCAGCCGATTATGTTTGAAAATTTCCTTTTATGCACGCATTGTATAAGTGTTTCATATTATTATTATCATCATCATCATCATCATCATTATCATTATTATTATTATTATTATTATTATTGGTACAGATCCAATAAACATACTGTGAATTGACTATATTTTATTGCCAACTCGCGTACAATCGCGTATCTATACTATATTATAGTGTGTATATATATATATATACTGTATACCAATCGATAATATTATTACTATTGTATTTATTCTCACCGGATATTTTTATTTTCATTGGTAAACTTTTTTTTTTCGCCCATATTATGTCGTATATTTTTATTTTATGTTTTGCATTTCCTTAGGAATAACGTGCGTGATGTGTGCGCGTATTTACATCTATTATTATTATTATTATTATTATGTATATATAGCCGTATAGGTATAGGTATATATAGTGTGTATGTAAATTACCGCATCATTTTTATTTTTAGTTTTAGTTTTAGTTTTAGTTTTGGCACTGTGTACGACGATAAAAAATAACAAATATATATTTTATATGTATATTTGTATTGTTACATAATTTATTGTATATAAACTTTTCTGGTGGGCCGCGGTTATGTAATCTGTGATAACACCGAAACACCGAAACACCGGGTTAATTAATATTTATTTACGTATAGATATATTATAATAATTAATATTATACATACGTTTATATATTATACGTTCGACACGAGGTATGATGGAAATAGAGAGAAATCTCTCGATTACGTAAAATACCTATATTAAAATTAGACGTGTCGACGAACGGGACATTATTATTTTTGTCTGTGCGTACAAAACGATAATAACAGTAAAAAATAGAAAACAATATATTTAAATATAGGTATTATTATTATTATTATTATTATTATTATTATTATACGTCGTGATTCTAAACATAGAATGGCGTATATTAATATTATTATAATGTAAACCAGCGGTCCATTCATGGATTGCTATAATAGGTATACGCGTATATTATATTATGTTCACTTTTTTATAACTATAAAACAAAAAGATTATCGTCTATTTTGGGGTAAAAATACATATTTTATATTATAATATAGTATATAAATGTATAATTTATAAAAAACATAAACTCGCGTGCGTCATCATCTTAACCCATAGAACGATTTTCGTTTCTTTTTTAGTGTATATATATAAAAAATGAAACGTAAACACGGTTTGTAATGAAGTTCTTGGATCGTCGTGTTTGTACAATTAACAAAAAGGATATAATATACCTACCTGTACAATTTTAGTTTGAATTAAAAAAAAAAAATAAATATCGATTACGTAATAATTAAATACAGTTTTAACCACGAGATTATAAGAAGGTCGTTAAATTAATATAACAATATTTTTATCAAGCCAAGGAACAAGGAAAGTTTTTGTGTTGTTTAATTAAATTAAATTACTCGTATAAAAATAAAATAGTTTTCGAATAAAAAAAAAACGAGATTAACCGATAATATTATAATTATTAACGATATACTATAATATGTAATATTTTTTTTCCTCGATATAATTGTATAAAATTTAATATTTTATTTGGTCTTTATTATAAATTTATATGCGTTGGACAAAGTAAAACACACAGCACCTTTACGCGTATAATTTTACATGGTCGATTGAGAAATTCGCGTTTTACTAAAACTCTGGTATATTTGGTACCATCCATATATCATACATTATTATTGAGCTCGAAAAACTTTTTTATTAGTTGTTTAATTTGCATGATTGATGCCTATGTCGAATATAATATCTTGTGCGATGTTCCAGAAGAAAAAAATATATATATTCATTTGTACATAGGTGGTTGGTCGATATAACGATGATAGACGATGTATTTAGAGGTTATCCAATTTCAAGTGATTATCTCGACGTGCGGTGATCTGACGAAAAGATGAATTATTGTTTATCATATAATATTATACTCGCGAACGGTGTAGCTATTACGGTAATCGTAATCTTTATAAATTCCTATATAGACCCTACGAAAACCACAATTTTTGCTAGCACACGAGTACCGTTTATAGACATTTAGTTAAAGCTCAAATGTAGACACTATAAATTTAATTAAATAAATGCGTAATATTTTTGATATATTTTAAGTAGTTTTCGAATATATATAAAATATGACGTTTTTTTATGGTTCAATTTTTTAAATTTGAAATTACATATACAATATAATATAGAACTAATAATCGTAAGTAGGTACCTATATTAAATTAGTATATCACGATATTATATATATATAAAAAAAAAAAAATAATAATAATAAAAGAACACATTGTAAAAATTCAACTTTATTTCGTTATTGTAATTTTGGGAGGGGAGACGTTAATTTTTTTTTAAGTCTGCAGATAGTACCTCTATTTCTTATTTTTCAATTCAACCACTACGTATACACACACACAAACTATAACAATTATTCAATTTGTAATATATCTTGTATATAGATATATTATATATAGTACCTATTATAATAGTCGCGTTATGGATTTATTCTCGTTATTTAAAACAGTATTTTCGAACAACATAATATATACATTGGCATACTTATAAATGATATTATAATGTATATAATATTGTATTTATAATGTATATAATATGTAATGTACGTATCACGTCATGGATTATTTTGCAATAAATGATATTACATGACGATGGTAATAAACAAACCAAAATACGCGCGTGATGGAATTGAAGAAACCTTCTAGTGAAAGAGATGTCGTATAGAACAATTTTGTTGGAGTATAAGTAGTGTTATATTAATGTCATTATTATTATTCTCGTGAGCAGGCTTCGCGCCACTTCTTTCATCTATTTTGTGGGTTTCCAGAGATATCGCCTACGCTATTAAGTTTTTTTTTTTGTATAAAATAAAATTATGTATATATAATGTGCATATAATATTAATTATAACACGTATATACATAAGAAAATCAAAATGAAAAAAAATTGCTCCGTTCAAAATCTGATATTTGACGACATACGATATATACCTATCGCATACATATAGTAATATGTTATTATTATTATTTTGAATCCATTTATTACGATAATAAGCTCGAATTTGAAATAAATATTTTATTTTAGTTATTGGGACAATCGGAATATATATAAAAAAATATTATATAAATGTCATATTTTTTGAACCTATTAATATTATCATGAATAATATATACCTGCCACTCACTATAATAATTTAAACAGTTTTAATTAATTTTTTCATTTATGAAAAATAATTAATAAAATAATAATAATTATATGGTATATTATTTCAAATGGAGTCATAAATTAATTTCACGGGATAATACGAAACAAAGTTTTATCATATATCTATATTATATTATAATGTATTTTTTAGTTTTTTTCAATAGTAGGTTTATGCTATTAAATTAAATTACAAATACACATTCATAAAGTCAATTGCCGTTAATTAAAATATATATACATAGTTATTTTATGATACGATTTATGGTATTTTATAAACACTGAAATTTTAATCATTATTTAATTTAATAAAAATCTGTTATACCCATAATAATATTAAATATAATAATGGTTTATTTTAATTTAAATTAGCATCCTAATTGATGTTACTGAGAATAGTCTACGAGTTTAAAAATAAATCAAATATTTTAATTACACTGTAATTATAGGTACTTAATAGTTTCATATAATTGTAAAATAGGTCAAATGTTAAAAATAAATTTATATAATATCAGCATACAATATTATTTTATTTTACATTGATAAAATAAATAAATACGTACTTACATACATTTCGCGGTATAAAATAATAATGTATATTAATCATATAGGTATATTATAATTTTTAATTTTTATATTTATACATAATATCTAACACGAATTGCATTTTAATATTTTTGTTTTAAAATTAATCAATTAAATTTATACATAAGTGATTTCATAATAGCGATATGATTTTAATACCTAGTGAATTATTTAATATAATGTATAATATTTAAAAGTGATTTGCTCGTACGTTTCTTTTTTATTTTTTGTATAAAAAGTAAAATAATGGTTAAATATAGTCCATACGTATATATAACATTTTTTATATTTTAATTGTGTTTTTTTTTTTTTTACCATAATTATTAAAGTGATTTGATATACTCGTAGTTTTAAATTCGTACAAAATTTTTATATGTTTTGTGTTAAACACAATAAATTATTGTTTCCAAAACTATATATTTTATTATTATTATTATTATTATTATTATTATTATTATTATTATTATTATTATTATTATTATTATTATTATTATTATTATTATTATTATTATTATTATTATTATTATATAAAACATAAAAGTTATAAACCTTGAGTTCAAAATTGTTATCAAATATAACAAATAATAGGTAGGTATATAAAATATATTATTATATTTACACTTGGACGTTAAATACCACTTATAAAACGTATAGGTACTCATTAAATACTAGTATACGGAGAAACAATGCCTACTTATTAAAACACACTATAACCATTGATAAAATACACTTATTAATTTATTAATTATTTAATAAAACCGTATTATCGAATTGATAAAAATATTATTACGTACTTATTTAATTATTATATTTTAAATAATATTATGTTATAGCGTTGTTTTTTGGCAATAATATTTCATTTTGATAATAATATTAACCAATAGTTGTTAATTCGTGTTATTCACATTATATAATATTTAATATTAATTACGACTATTATGCAAAAAAACGCCCGTTGATTTTTAATTATTTTTATCAATAACTGTTCAACGAGGATACCTATATTGAAATATAAAATTAATTAAATTATATTATGCTTGCGATTTTCGGGATTCGTTTGGTTGTTCGTATCTTATTAACAACGCGTGGGGAAGTTCTCGAAAAATAGAAATACGATTTTTGCAATATTCGGAAATTTGTAAAATCGGATTTATAATCGAGAAAATAATAAATCGTACGATGTGTCTATTTTTGTTGGATACGATCGATCGTATGAGTATGATAATAAAATATTGGAGTTTCGATATATTTTAGATAAAATATAAACGTACGGTTACGATAATATAAAATATAAACACGAAAACGCTATCTGCAATATTATTTTAATCGTCGTCTAATTATTATTATTATTCGCTATGATTTGATAGTTATTATTATTATTTTTTTTTTTTTACATAAAACTCGCGTTGTATACACTCGTACCACGCGTGTACAACATAAAATAAATAATATTTTAATTATTATTATTATTATTATTATATCACGCATTTGGAATTGATGTTTTCACAATAATATTTTTTTTTTATCAATGAAATAAACGTTGTGTACGACGCGGCGGCGCAATACCGCAAACATATTATTATTATTATTACAAAATATGAATACAGATACCTATCGTTTATTTGCCAACACCAGTTGCGAATGTTTGTTTTAGATTAGATTAGAATACATAGATAAAGAGTTCGTTGATCCAACGTGATTAATAATAAATTATAATTATTATAAAATATTATCGCGTTACAATTACGTATTCGTTAATATAGCCATAATTATTATTTATTTCTCGAAAATTCGTACACCTTATTTTAATAATGATTAATAATATTAATATTATATTATTACGATTAGAAAAGGTAACGGTCGCGCGACTTGCTTGCTTTGACCTTCGATTGCCCGACTTTACATTTCCGCGTGCCTATATATTATATTATTATTAATTATTATATTTTCTCTAGTTCCAACGAAATCCAATTATTACGAAAGTGCTATATTATTATACTATTCGCATCGAAAGACGACTTTATTTATATACGCCGCACTTAATCTTTTTTTCCATCCTTTGGGCGGAAAAGCGGAGCGAACGGCGATAGATTTAGGAGGTTAAGGCGCGTATTACGCCGTGGTGGACGCCGTGAAGAACTCGCACACGATAAATACAATAAATTTCAAATTTCCGATCGTGTTACGTAGACAAAATTTATATTAATTATTATTATGTAAAATATCGCTTGCGCAACGTCGTGGTCTGATTTTATAAAATAAAATTTCGAAACATTATTAGGTGTTCAATATAATTGAACGATTCCCGGTTTCCAGACGTTCGCCTGGTCCTTTTTATTCTACGAGTATAAATTATAATGACGTACCGTATGTATATAACAATGTTATAATAACGTGGGTATTGTGGAAATAATTATTTTTCAACGGCTCAGCTCGTTGTACAGTGTAATATTATAATAAAATATACCTATTTAATATCGTTAAAAAAATAATAATATTGTTCCCGCGCTCGCCAGTACGACGGTGATCCGCACGTGCGCTACCGGCACCGCGAAGCCGTCGTTGCGGTAACGACGCGGCGCGCGGGCGCGATCCTCGCCGTCATCGTACGGAGTGACTTCCTCCACGGTCCTCCTTCGTATCGCTTCGCGTCGCTCGGCCGGCCGACCAGCCGACCGGTCGGTCGGAGCTCTAGCGCGGCGGCGGCGGCGGCAGCAGGCCCACACCCGACACGCGTGCGCGCGGCGCGATCGCGTATTTGCGGGACCCCGCGCGCACACCACGGATCGGTGTTAGCAGTGTGTGCGCGCGCGCGGCGGTGTGTGCCAGGCGTCTGCGTGCGTGCGTTTGTCGGTGCGTGCCTGGTGTGTGTGTGCGTGTGCGTGTCCGATCCGACGTGCACTGGCTGCTCGTGCCGCCGATCACACTCTTGGGCCTCTTCCGCCGATTTGCCTGTCCGTCCGTTCGCACACGCGTGCGGCGGTGTCGTCCGTGTTCAGAGCGTGCGTGTTCGTGTGTGTGTACGCGCGCGCGCGCCGCTCGCGCTCACGCCGCGAATCCGCGTCGCGTCTTCTCAGTGTGTGTCGTCCGCCGCGAAGCTCGTAGGCCGGTCGCCCTTTATTCGTGTCCGTCACGCGAGTATACGTCAGTTTAACGCGATATTATAATATTATGTAACACAATATTCGAGTTGACGTGTTTGACGACGGCCGAATTTCAATTAAATTTTAATAATTAATAAGATTAATTGTGTAGTTATAATATAATTTTTTCTCATCGACGGACTTTAATATAACACTTTATTGTTATCGTTACTTTTTTTATTTTTCATCTTACCGGCGTGTTTTTTGTCGCAACGGTTAACAATAATATTTTCATACGGTGAAATATAATATTTATACCGTTGTACACCTGCCGCCGCGAGTGCGAACCCGGGCCCGGTGCCGCCCACGTCTGTCGTCGACGATAGGATTGTTTTTGTTTTCTTCCCATCGTTGTTTTTCTCTCATATTCGAACCGCGCGCGTCCGTCGCCACCGGTCACGTGCGTCTGCCGGCTCGCGCGTCCCACGTGTGTGTCGGTCCGCGGCGCGCACACGTCCCGTTATATAGGGCGATAATCGGTCGTGCGGCGGCGGCGGTGGTGGTGGCGACGGCGGCGGCGGCCGTTGCTGTTGCTGCCTTATCGTCGTGCCCCTCCCGGCCGGCGCGGGTGTTGTCGTTGTCGTTGTCGTCAGCAGTCGCTGCCACTGCTTTGGGCCCGTCGCGCCGCCGCCGCTGCCACTGCCGTAGTGATGCAACAACAATGCGGGTTCTGCGCCGCGGTGTCCGATCTTTTCCGGAGGATCATGTGCTTTAACGGCAGCAGGAGGGGCAGCGATCAGTCGTACTATCACGAGCTGGACGACGATGACCCTCAGATCGCCCTAGTGAGTGTGCTTGAATCCCTATACGAAATGATGTTTATATATTATAATATATAAGACATTACTTGAAATACATAATAATAAAATATGCAAATAATTTATTGTTTGGGTTTGTTAAGTTCGTGTCCGACAATATTTTAGGTAAAACTTAAAAGAATTCACGCGCGCAAAGGTAAACACGTTTAATGATTAATGAAGACGAAAATATAAAAAATAGACACATTGAAAAGCGTACGCTTTACCACCTGCGTGTCCGTCGTAATTGCACCGGAGGGAATGCTTGTCGAAATGGGAAACCGCACAAAATGTATTTTATTATTATTTTTTTTTTTTTAAAAAAATCTCATCCCCGCTTTATCACGTCCGGGGGTGCGTCGAGCTGGACTATATTATGCGAATTTCGTGATGTCTTGTTTCGCCCGAACGCTCGGTATAATACCGTAATATATAAATAGTACGTGATGGTGCGGTTACGAGGGGAAATGTATTACACCCCCTCCCCTACCGTTATTAGAAAATTATATGTAGGATATTTCATAAATTAACGGGAAAAAACTACTTCTCCCCGTTATTTTGACGGCGAACACGTATAATGGGCATGTACCGTTCGAAACGTCTATAACGATAAACCTCTCCGCCTTATTTTTTTCAAAAAATAAAAAAAAAGTATCCGAGCGATCGAGTGTTTTTTTCTCTCCCTATTTCGTTACGAACACATATACGCTTTTATACACCTATATGTAGGTATATACCGGAATTTCGTATACCGCGGTAACGGGACGAGGATCTTATATATATATACATTATATACGGAGTAAGCGGCTACCGAAAGTTATCGTTAAGGGTTTATTGCGGCTGTTATACGGGACGGCGAGCCGTTCATAAAACTTTTGAGGGGTACCTATATAGAAATTATGAAAGTAGGGAGAGAACCGCTCGTCGGTCGGGGTCCCGTTTTTATTATTATTATTATTATTATCGTTGTACGTGTTTTTACCGCGGTCCTCGAATCGACCTCGTTCGACTCCGCGAATTTTCGTACTTATTTAATAATAATAATAATAATTATTACACATTTTAATACAGGGTACGCGGTAATTACCGTGTATACACAAATGTTGTAACCGCGTCGCGTTTAGCCGAATTCTCAGCTTTTCGGAACCTCAGAAATCGAATAAAACGGTAAAATTGTCTTCGGGCTCTCTGGGGGATATTTTGTCTTTCTGCACGCACACGTGTTTCTATACCGATGAGGTGCACCGTATGAGTATAATATAACATATAGTATGTGTATTATTATATTTTATATTGTTGTGTACGCGAGACAACGACCTCTGCGCGATTGTGTTCCATCACGCGTTTTGTTTACTTCTCACACACACACACGTCGTCGTCCACGACCGTTTTCCTCGACTTTTCTTATATCCGACGGGTTTAAATCGGGAAGCGATAAATTTTTCGTTTTACGTGGTTTTTTTTTTATTTTTTCTTCCACGGTATATCCGGGAAAGGAATATCGCGATTCCGAGCACAATATGCGTCAATCACACGCGTGTATTATATTATATCATACTTATACAGGTATAATTTCTGTTGGAAATAATCAAAAGACGTCCAGTATATAATATATAGATAAAATACGATTTTCCGGTGCATCCAATCATAACACATAATGATACGCTCTCGTTTGATCTATATATATATATATAATATTCTCGGTATATTGCATCCCCGGAGATTGTATATGCGTGTTATCATATATATGTATATATATATATAGAATTTCCCGATGAAACGACCATTCATCGTTATATGAACTCGTTACATATTATATATATAATATAATATTCATCGCATTTCATTGACGTCTTCCATAATATAAATTCACTCGTCGCGTTCTTTATTATTATTATTATTATTATCGATGTACGGATGATAACGGCTCGGGATCAACGACGAATATGATATATTAATACGAGAGTATTATAAGAATATTATTCACTTTCGACGTTTAAAAGCTTTCTCGTGAATATAATACGAGTATAATACGTTATAAAATACGTTATAGAATCGCCTTCGAGCTCTTATACGCAAGAGTAGAAAACTGTGACGGGATTGTTTATGTGTGTGATGTATAATATATACTCGCGAACATTAATTGGTTAACTATATGTGTACAAGAATAAATGCGACCCCGAATGGTAATTAGACACGCGTTTCGAGAGTGCATCGTTAAACTAATTATGCAACAGAATATCCCTGTGAAAACGACTATAGCGTGTATACGAGTATACTTTAGGAGGTGTATTGTTATTACGTTATCCCGATCAAATTATATATTTGATCTCTCGCGTTATAGAAAACAAATAAATGATGGCGTATTGCCACTGTATTATAATATATACAGGGTGTTAATAATCAATTCATTTTGCCATCTCATATATATATATAATAGCCGTATATATTACGTATTCGATTTCCTTTTTTTCGCGGTGAAAGACGACCCCGGAGATAGTTTGTTTTCCAAACGAACGGTATTATTATTTTTTATTTTACCTAACCTATAAGTCGTATTCTTAACGTTGATAATTTTATATTCCGTGCATTACTATTATATGCTAACTATTATATGTACGTGCGTTCACGCGTCTCTCGTATATTATGCATTCGTATAATTATATCGCGTTTATATACGTTATATTATGTGATAACATCCAGATTTATGTATACGTATAGTGATCGGAAATCTGCCGGGAGACGTTCTCGTATATATTATGAGAGCGCGGGTTATAGTTTTCGATAAACGACGATTCTAGTATATTATATTATACTTTTCGGCCCGAAGTCGCGTCCTTAATCGAATTTTAAAAATGGTATACCGCGTTACACTACTACCAACGAGGAGGAGAACAGCTTAAACTGTTATTAATTCACCGAAATTCGGTATAATACAGGTACCTGGTATACGGTATATATTATTATATAATAATAATAATATATACCTACCTCGTATTATTTAATAGGCACATTATAATAATATTATACGTTATTACGCCGGAATTTTTTGTTTTTTGTTTTTCTGCCATGCATCACATTATTATAATGACGTAGGTCATTAGTCCTGGAAGCTATTCGTTATAACGATTTCACTTTCACGCGCGACGTACAAAACTATATCGGGTCTGCGCGTCTGTTTGTATCGCAACAACCGGTCCGTATGGTCGTTTGTTTTATTTTGTACCACTCTCACAATTTACCGGTTTGTTGGTAACGTAATTTTTATTTATTTATTTTTGTATTTTTTCGTCACAGTTTACGAGGGCCAAACGCTATAATAATATTAAAGTACGTACTACTACAAATTTATTCTACCGCGGTGAAACCAGCGAGAGAATTTCGTTCTTTCGCGGGTGTCGTCGTTACACATTCAGTCCGTTTTAGAACGCGATAGTGTCGCGCACGGTATCGTACCGCGCAGCGATAGTCACGTTACACGACAGTAATATTAATATTTTATCAAGTGCCTTTTTTCGTGCAGTTTCCATTGTATTTCTATATATTATTATTCGTTATTTTTCGTTTTTTCACCGTTTAAAAAAGTTATATTTTTCTCCCGTCGAGTTATTTAAGGTTATATAAATTATTATTATAAACGCACACGTTTCATATACTGTAATTATTGGAATACTGTAGACGACGAAAAATTCTACACGCATTATGGTAATTTTTATTTATTTATTTATTATTTTTTTTTTTTTTTTTTGGTTATTAATATTCAACGTTGTTCTTATTTAACATATAATGCCTTATTATTTTTACTCGCGCGTGACGATTAAATGAAATAGGTATATATTATGTTTGTTTTTTTTTACAAAAGCAATATGGTTGTCGCCTTGTCGGTGCACAATAATAATTATAATTATCGTAAACTTAATAAAAATGTATAACAATGCGTGTATGGTAATTTTATGCAGCCAATTTATAATTGAACGTTATTTTTCTGTGTAACTTTTGAAATCCGAAAGTTATATTACATAAACATAACATACGATTCGATTTCGTATTATCATTATTATTATCGTTATCATTATTATTATTGTTACAACGTGACTATATATAATATGCTTAGAATACTATAGTGACTAATATATAAATTATTCAATAAGAGTAAATAATAAATTAATAACCCATTAATCGGTTAAATTGAAATTGAGTAAATTATGTTGTCTATATACAATATCGCAGAGAATAGTTCATTTGATGCGTGCGTTATACGTATACGTTTTTAGTCCATTCGATTACGTTACGGAGCGATTGAAATTTCGTGTTACAAAACTGTACATCGATCCAACCTGTAGACGATATATAATATTATTACATTCTTTGATCATTCTGTATTGGATTTCTATATATTTTATTATTCCTTCATACGATAGATTTTTAACGTAATTCTGTAATCGATATTTATTAACTTTGGAATTATGGAATTTTCTTTATATCCTCTTTTATTTCTACATTTTTGCGCTTCCGTGTTAGTTTTTTTTTTTTTAAAGAAAATTCGAATGAAACGTTTATCTATTCTTGTTCGGTACACTTTCGAGACTGGCGGTCAACACTAACCGTTTTAAATTTAAATTTATAATTAATACCCGCATGTCAAATCCTAAGTATTATAATATAATATTATATAGTATAGTTTATTTTGTGTTTTAGTTCATATTTCCAAAAATTTTAGCAGTAATCGAGTCTCTGTATCGGATTCAGTCGTTATGCGAACATGTTCATACTTAATTTAAAACGATAACGTTTTACATAATATATTTCAGTATAATACCGTTAAATTACAAATTATTAATACATTGTTCGTGTAATATTGCATTGACATTTATAACATTGCTATTCGGCTGCTATTACTATTTATAATCCCAAATTGGAAATTTGTTTTAGACTTTACGATCCAATCCAATATAGTATTTTATAGTGTATAATATTATGATAATATTTTGCTTATATTATGTACTTATATATAAAATAAAATAATCGTATGGCTCTCATTATTTGTTACTATATAATATCGACTTTGATTTGTTATTTTGAATAAAAGAATAACATAGAGATAATTTTTTTTTTATATATTCCTTTAATAATATTATATATATATAGGTTAGGTACTCACGTTTGAAGTATGCTTATATATTCTAGAACATATTATAATAAATTCGAATAGATTCATATCAATAAAAATATTAGAAATATAAAATGATTTTAATACGAGTATCTATATATTCGACTGGAAATTATTAGGATATATTTCAAATTTTTCCAATCGCTGTTCCTCTGTTATATCTTATACCATATTATCAGTAGCGTAGCCAAGGAGGGTTTTAATGGTTCAAATCCCCCTTTGACTTTTATGTATATATGGTAATGATGTATTTTAAGCATGTAAAACTGTATTTGAATATTCATTTAATAATCCCCCGTCACACATTTCTTGTCACTGCATATTATTATCAGTTCTTTCCAATAACCTGATTATATGCGTATAGAAAGTTATTCACTACACGTTTAATTAACAACCAATAAAAAAAAAAATCTGTACTTATTATAATATGTGGATCATTACGCATTTGTATGTTATTATAAATTTAAAAAAAAAAGAAAACAAACAATTACCCCTTTTACATATATTACGAATACTTGTCTAAATATTTGTCGTAGTTCATTTTTTTTTTTTTTAGAAAATTGATAAAATCGTGAATTTTTATTCGTTCGTTGGAATAATAATTTATTATTTTATATAACGACAAAAATAAGTGTTTTATCTTAAAACATTATCTCGCAGTGTTTTCCGTACGTATATACGATTTTGCTCGATGTTATATTTTAAATAACTAACTATTTTTAACTATCGAGTGCAATATATGTCATTTTATGTATAAAAACAAATAAATTATCCTAGGACTTTTTATTCGTTTTTAAACACGTTTCGATTTAAAGCGAGTTAAACTACGTGCTATATATACGTTAATTTCTTGCAGACGTACTAAAAAAAAAAACGTACTAAATTATTCCTAACCTATAATTCGTTGTACGTCGTTAATAATAAAATTATAAGAATCGTAAACCGATCGCGATGTAGTCGGTACGTTTGGATTGCGCGTGAGATCATCGAATATTTTTGGATCCCATGAATTTTATATAAAATATAATAACGAAAAAAATTCGCGTACCTATATGATAATATTTATATTGTTCGCGCGTGTTTGAACGTAATTGATAATAATTACATAACGATAATATTCGATAATATTTTCCTCGCTTTTAAAGTTTCTCTTCTGAGCTCGTTCTACGATATACGATTATACGCGTATATAACATATCACGAGTATATACACAATACACCTACAGGTCGATCGCGGAATCACATGTTTTCAATCCGTAACGTTTTCGTCAGTTTTCGTAGCGCGAAATTTTCCAAATCCCCCCGTATAATATTATATATAATATGTACGATACATCTTCCGCGTTTTTCAGAAAAATACACTCCTGACTGGACAGCGTAAAATAATCGACCCTTTACGTCGAAGTATAATTATAATGTATTGTATCAGAGTTTACGACGTTTTTATATAAAACCCGTAATTTTAATAATAATATTACACAATAATAACGTATATCGTTGGCGATTTTTTAAATATTTCAAATGTATTATGTTACATAATTATCATTTATTTTAATTACTATCGTCGTAAATGACGTTATATAATACGATAGTATTTTGGGATCCCTTATTATTACACCTTGTATATAATACGTGGTGCGATTTATAACGAGTGTATATGGTGTATTTTTCACGAGTTATATCTTATATATTATAATATATAGGTAATAAATATTAAAGACCCCCGGATTGCAAATTTCGTCTTACTCCCCGCGAGATGAAATACGAAGAAAACAAATTCAAATAGATTAAGGTTAGGTTATATTATATATGTGGATCAGTAACATAATATTATATATATCTTAAAATAGACTGTAAACAATACTCGTAATAACGATAAAAATATGTAACAACAATTATTTAAATGACTATTTTAACACGTACAATTAAAATATTTAAGCTCTAATTTATTTTCGGGACTTGTAATTTTATAATATATATATACTATATATGCCTATAGTAAAACTAAATATATTTAATAATTTATAATAATATTATAATAGCGTCGAAACGGACCCGTTTAATAGCGCGAAGAAAGTTTTCCCCTTGCGGTTTGTCCGCTGCTGCAGATGTCACTATATATATATAAAGTCTCATTATATTATATATATATATATATATATATATATATGTGTACGAACGGTATAAGAAATATGGTGACGAGGAGAGGCAGACATTTTTCGTCGATGGTTTGCCAGAAAACGGGGAGGTTATATATACATATATCATAATATACTCTTCTCGGCCGCCGGTCGTCGCCGCATATGGGCGTGACGGGCGCGCGTCTCCCTGTCCCGGGAAAACCAGAGCTCGCGGGGTTCCCCCGACGGGACTATATATATATATATCATATTATATACCGCGGTTTCACGTCGTGCGCGCTCGCCTCGATTCCGATTTCCGTTTTTCACTCTGACCGCGGTATCGCGGTAACGTTATTCGGTCGGTATATACGCTATGCTCCGTCCGTCAAACCTCAAACCCGTCGCGTCGCGTCGAGACGGTTGTACGGAATTTCGTATTTTAACCTAACCTATATATAATGTTCATAAAATAATTATTATCACTCGTTATTTTCAGGATCTTACTTAATATAACCGGGCATGAGAGATAATATAGTACTATCGATTTTTTCACGAATACGCGTTTATTGCTGCTGTGATATTTTCAGAATCCGAGCTCAAAATTATTTTATAACATCGTATAAGATACCATTCCTATCCCTATATTATAGACGCGCGTTTCTAACGAATTACAAAGGTGTACGTTTTCATTCCCAGTATAATGCTTTTTATACGTTTTATACGTAGGTATACATCCGACGGTCGTCATCATGTTCATTTTTCATTCTTGACTCCTGTAATTTCCGCGTTTCGTTGTCTTCGAACCATTGTGCTCGAGATCGCATTTCGTCTTCCGACGATTTTTTTTCTCTTCCGAATGGTTTTTTCGATCAATTTTCGATCTAATCTCTGTATATTACAAGCGCTATACACACTCGTCTGACAAACGTTTTTTTAATCCGTTTAATATTACGTTCGCTTGAGGAATATTTCTTCTGACTCGTCTTCCATCACAGCTCGCAAATTTCGATATATTTTGACCCTTGCGTGACTGCAGGCGCATTCTTTTTACCGTTTTATATCGTATAATTTGTGCGTGTGATTTTCACTCGCGTGATTTGTCCGCATTTTATATAGCTTCCTCTTTGTTTTTCTTTTTGACTTCCGTATCCGTAATTTACAATATTGACGGGCTATATATTAAAATTAATCTTCTTTTTTCCTTCTTCTTTTTTTTTTTTTTAATTATTCCTTTTAATTTATTTTATAGATTTTTCTTCTAAAGTTGGCAAAATCAAACACTATAAGATTAAAAAAAAAAAAATATTAAAAATACTATCGACGCGGTTTAATTTTTACGTTTTCTTACTCATGACGATGAATAAACTCCTCTTACAAACATTTCAATTTTTAATTTATTTATATGTTAATTCAATTTGTTTTATAAAATTATACGAAAGAAAAGTTATCGTTTATTATTTCTTTTTCAAAATATATTTGAACATATTATATTTTCAATTCGAATAAACACGTATAATAATATGTAATTTATTTAATTATACAATTTTAAACGTATATGGTTAGCCATACTCAAAATGTTTAATTTTAAATTATTTATCGTTCTCCATCACCCCAAGTCCTTTTAACTGATGGTTTGCTTATAAATTAAACCTATGTAAAGTTAATGCATATCACTATAGTAGGTAAATACTAACCACATGCGACCTAGTACCATATGCATATAGTAGCAGCTTACTAATATATGTTACCGCGGTACCTGTAGCCTAGCTATACCTAACCGCGTTATCGATTCGTTAAATATTTACGCTACCCGTGTAACATAATTAATACAAAATATATATTTATTGTCGTATCATTTTTTAATAAATTTTATTTTGAAGCGTCAAGTTTTTTCAGTAAAAGTAATTGTGGTATTTCATACTGTTTTTTTTTTTTTTTTTTTTTTTTTTATAATCAACAACTGTAGTCGCGTATAATGGAAGTTCGTTGGAAATTAATTTGAATTTTTGAATCTCGCTCATTATATATACTAAAATATATAATTTAAGTACGATATTTTTTTTAGAGAACTTTCCAACCGTTTCATAAAAATTATTGATAGCCTTTTTTAATATTATATCTTTACGATATCGAAATATTTCATATAATTCTTTTTTTTTTTTGCTTCTTTTTAAATGAAATAAAAAATAAATTCTATAAAGAAATTACATTTTTTTTTTATTCTCGCCAGCGCGGAGCGAACTTATTAGAATTATTTAAAAAATATATTTTAATTTGTTTTCGTGTCACCCTTATTGTATATCGTACAATTTATTATTCTTATTATTATCTTGGATTATTCCATCGGCTCTTCGTCATCGTCGATGACGGTCCAAACGATCGAAGACGAAGACCTATAGCGAGAAGATATTTTCGATTTCGTTATTATATTGTATAAATTATTTATTATAATTTATGTTATACTTACGCGCATATATACGTTATAATATAATTTCCATTTTACAACATTTTACACAATTTACACGGAACACTTGACGTGGGATATATAAACTATACATACCTATATTCGTTAATTGGTATGTAATATGCACTTCGCGTTTTCTGTTTTCACTCCGAATGAAAATATAACCACGACAAAAAACTGTTATTGTTATAATAATAAGTGTTTTAATTAAAATTTCAAACGATTTCGACTCGTCTTTTGGTGTAGGTATACACTGTTATATATATATACTCATCTTGTATTTAAATAGGTATTTTTACGGGTCATAGAATTACCTTTTAACCGTATACATACAATATATTTTAATTTGTAACGTTTGTATAATCGTTTGACCTATATTTCGTTTAAGAGTGAAATTTATTTTTACCCTGCAACCTACCGCGTATAATTTTAATTAAAAAATATATATACTCGTATATCGTATATTATACGGTATATGAATGAACGCGTAATATTATAAATCGTAAATGACGAGTTTTGACAATATATTATATATATGTATACGTTTTTGTTCGGAAAATTGAAACGTATCCGTCGAATAAACAATATATTATTATATTCTTCATATAGCAATGCACGAGGAGCTGATTCGCCTCACTCGGTCACCAAATAAATATAATATATATTATATTGGTATTATTATCGGTATATTCGGGATAATCGCATATTCGACTTTTGTTGTTCGCAAACAATAGCGTGTTTGTCGCAACTGGTCCGAAAAAGTATATGAATATAATATATATATATATATTATGTCATGTGTGTATAAGCGATTTTATGAGATAGTTTCTCTCGACAACGTTGTTTGCAGTGCGCAATGGTCGACGAAATAGAAAAGAAAAATTTGATATACCAACAAGGGAAGAAATATCCGTTTTTCTCTTTATCATACCCGTTCCTCTTTTTCTCTCTATATATCAATCTTTCTCTCTTTCCGATGCGATCATTCGGCTATTTATTAAAGTAAATTGAAAACGATAACCATTTTGTCAGACTATATATTATATTATAATAGAACGAAAAAATAATATTGCTCGCGACGATAGAATCGCGATTATACTATAATATATTATTATCATTGTATATAAGGTGTGTAATATTATATACGTATTATGGATATAGATATGCCATTATTATAGTTATAGTATAATACGCGATACCCATCGGGCGTATAGTATACCTGCAGCGATTTTCATTACGAACTAAACGCTTATAGAGATAAAAAGAGAGATACGCGGATGAATCTTTACGTGCTGCAGATTATTTTGCAGACGTGTTTGTTTATGATAGTTTGTTTGATAAAATAATAATAATATTGTGTATATGTGCGAATAACGGAACGAATTTTTGTACAGACAAATCCCTTAAGTTAAAATACGTGTTGCGTGTGTAAAGCCGAGTATAATAATAATAATAATATGGACATAATATGGTCGTGTATTATTATATATGATGACGATACGCGTTATTATTAATACAAATAAAATACATCGAGGGAATTTTCGATTAAACAATAAACGATATAAAATATTTATATATATTTTTTTATATATATATATATACGAATTGTATATACAATACGCGTATATATATATATTACAATACTCTGTGCCGTGTATTTATACCGTGGTTGAGAAGGAAGAAGGTAGAGGAAGAGGATGTTTTAGGGTTGTTGCCAAGGGGTCTGTGCGAATGGCGTAATGGCTCGGCAGTAGAAAAGGAGGGATGGGTGTATGGGGGTAGTTTGGGGTAATCAATATGAGGGGCGTGTGCGTTCCCCTATAGCTATTATAAATCAGTATATACGCGTATTTATTATTCTACGGAATTATTGCGAATATAATCGGTGATTTTTTTTTTTTATATATATAATTAATAACATTAAGCGTAATTTTAATATAATAATACAGTGCGTTATCGTCATGATAACGATAAATTATTATTTTATAAACATTATATATATAGTCTATATTATGTGAATAATAATAATAATAATAAAAAATGAACGTTTTCGATATTTCGCGGTTTCGAGTGCGTATAATAAATATAATAATATATAGTTTCGAAATCAATATACGTATGTGTTATACCGAATCTCACTTATCACTTAATCGTACGACCGTTATTTCGATTTATTCGTGTGTATTCGTTGACAAAAATATAATCTCAACGAGCCTTCTATATAGACTATATTATAGCATTAAAAGCTTAACTATACATAACGATATACATTATATTGTGTTTTAATGACTTTTTTTTTTCTGCAAAAAAGGAACCATTTTTTTTCCATGCGATATTACGCCAGGGTAACTTGACGCGTGATAACGGCGATGTGGTTTATCTTTCTTCCGTTTTGAATACATTTGTACTGTTCCTCGAACTCTGACGTGTCGGAAACGGTCTTTGTTTTATATATTTATACGCATCGTGTAACTCACGTACCTATATAATAATAATATAAAATCGTTTAGTTTCGAGAAACGCGTTCGAGACGTGTTTGTATATTTTAATAAAGGTACAACACTATCGTCTTGACGCTTATAATATGCTCTATATCGTCATTTTAATTATTACATTATTATAACAACGTTGTAAAATGTAGTCAAATATTGTACCTATTTCCGAATCATTATACTCGCAGATCCTATCGTCCGGTAAAATGTATGGCGGGACGATACGATTATGTTTATATCAAAATATTCGTCGTCTATTATTATTTGTCACGTTACAATATTATATAGGTACATTATACACGTCATATATGGAAAATACACGTCATAAAATGGAAACTATAAAATTACACGAGCCCGAAAAAGTCGATCGGAAGCGTTTATTTGTTATAGCGACAGTCGTTGAAAAGATTTTCGTATTCTCTGCCATGACTTTATTTTAGAAAGAAAAAAAATAATAGACCATGGTTAATAAACCATAATAATAATGCAGTCCAATAATTTTGAATAGTATACCTATATCATATTTAAATGAAGAACGGTGTATCGTTTTAAAAAAATTTCCCGCGTCCGTCCGACTTGCCGCGACAACAAAATGTAGGGGGCCGAAATAAGAAATTGCTGGGGGTGGGGTTGTGATATTTTCCCTTCTGCAGTGTATATTCTCGCTGGTCATAAATATTATAATATTTAAAGTCGAGTCGTCGGTATGATCTTATACGCTTTATCACCTCGCCGTTGATTAGAGAAAACGAATACGAAAATTAATACGTTTTTTTTAATAATCATTATACGAGTATATGATATATGTATAATATTGTTGAAAACTTAAAATTAACATTATTGTTATTGTTAGTATATACTTTACTATATAGTAATCGTTTATCATCGTTCAGTAATTCAGTGTTTGCACTTGTAAATGTCAGCAGCGCAAGGTCAAAAAAGTTTTTGATAACACGTAACGTGTCAATGGAACGATATGTAATCTCGACACGTATATTAAATGCGAAAAAGTTATATTTATGTATACATATAAAGTATGCGCGATTTTCCTTATTTTATTTTGATTTTCTTTTATACCTCGCAACACTTGTATTATATATTATTTATACTCGTATTTATATATTTGTTATTATTACTATTTTTTTTTTTTTTTTTTTTTTTTTGTAATATTTTATTATATTAGATATTCTCGTTATTATAGTCGTCGAATTCGAACGTCAAAATCTCAAAACAAGACCGAAACGTCAAAATACGAATTTAATTTTGCGCGTTACAACGTATAAGGTACCGACTATGTATTATATGCGAGAAAATCTGACGTCGCCATTTTATATATTTTATAAATTTATAATAATATACGAAGCAAAATAAAACTTATTTGATAAAAAAAAATATATACGTTTGACGTCGGGGAAAAAATAAATAAAAACGATGTCAAAAAATGGTATTTATTAAAAATAATAATAACATAATAAAAATAACAAACCCCCGTTTTACTTATATATATATATTATTATTACTTTAAGTCTGTATACAGGACTCGGTGAAATATTTTTATAATGCGTATAAATACAGGAAAATATTCGTAATATTTTACAGGCCTGTACTTGAAATTCGAACGCTAAACGATAACATAATGTCATTTTGTTTACATTATTACGTTTAGAACGCAAAATAATAAATTACTTAATCCTTCTATATATACTATTAAACGGTTTTTATTATTTCGTTCTTTATAGTATACGTACTCCGTTTTTAAAATATGTTTAACTCTTCTTTTTTTTTTAAATTTTTTTCAAATAGTGTTTTTCATAACGAATAATTATTTAATTTCTCTTATATTATACTCGTTCAAAATATAAACGAGATGTTATTTTTCACGTATATTATAGATAAGTATTATTCTTATTTTTGAGGGACGGTTGAAATTTTCAAAAACAATAATTTCACACATATTCGTAGTTGTTATTGTCGGCGTGATTAATGTAAAATCTTTTTGACGTTTATATACAGAATGATCGTAATAATTACAGGACGGTTACCGAAATTATTACGATGACGTCTTCTATATTGATTGAATATAATATAGAAAGTATCCATCTTGTTTGTATATAACACGATATTATTATATAATATATTATTCGTTCGTACTCGTATTTCTCGCAGCCTTATGTGATATTATAAATTATTTGCGTTATTACGACGATGCACGATGATGAACCCATAAAAATTCTCATCTGGCACGCGAGCGTGTCGTGTCCGCTCGTCGACGTTGACGTTGCCGAAATAACGCTTTTTTTGAACGCATCGCGGAATATTATATGCATGTCAAATACGCGTTTTCGTCTATCGCCATTTTAATATCTGTAAAATTAGTATTGTATATATATATATATGTGTTTTATGTGTACACTGTGGGTTTCCAAATTTGTCGAAGGTATTGTAATTTGTATGGAACACGCTGGATAGCACATCCGTATTTTTCCAACCACTCGTCGTCGCTGGTACGAAAAAAAAAAATATTTGGAAACTTATATTATTATTGTATATATAATATTGCACAAATTACTATTTTATTCTGGACGATCGTTTATTGGAACTGTCGGATTCGTAACGTTACCCCTTGAGTATAATATTTATAAAATAAATACACGCGAATGGTAGTTAAAAAAATAAAAAAGGCCGATTTTTCGATAACGATTTTTCCCGAAATTCAAAATTTTGTGAACTTTTTGTTTTAAAACGAATCGACATATATTTACTTTTTTAGCCATATATTTATTAAAAAATTCACGTATGATAACGATAGAGTCTAAAGATATTAAAACGTATATACACCCGCTAAATATTATACGTGATTACTACGAATAGTGAACGAGAACGAAACAAAGAACGAGAGAGAGAGAGAAGAGAAAGTTTTTAAGTGATTTCAAGAGACACGAAAGTTTTCATAGTTGTGAAAAATTATACTCTTGGCTTCTTAACGCGAAACCGAATGTTTTATACTTATAGTTTTTAACGATGTGTCTTTGCTGCTATATATAGAGGACATCATTTTTCGCGTCTTATGTACGTATTATAATCGTATAAATGTAACACGGCTCGTCGTAAACGTAATTTTAGCAAATCCCCGCCCTTGTTTATTATCTTTATTATCTTTGCAGTTGTCCGTAGCTATATAATCTCTCTGTATGACAAAGTTTCCTCCGTCAGTTGTCCATCATTGACGGATTGAACGCACGTCATCCGTCTCATCAATAACTTGGGTGCGGTCATAATCATAAAAATATTATGTGCGACGATCGAATAGTATACCAAATCGAAAAGCGAACGCGTATAGATGTGTTTTTTCCGAATTTAAAATATGTAATACGAGAATATACTGCAGATAGTAAATATAATATAGTACGCACGTACAATTTGATTGTATATTATCTGGAATAAATATCAAATTGCAATATTATTGCCGATAAATTGGTATTAATTTTTTTTATATACAGCGGCTGTTTAATTTGACGCGAATCCAGTTAAACGCGATATAAATGAGTAGGTATAATATAGAGGTTTGAGGGATATGAATTTAACAGCGCACTCAAATATCGCGGTTTTATCCGTCATAATATGTAAATTTCGTAAACGTGGAAAATTCAATTATTTCGCAAAGCACATCGCGAGAGGACATCGGTTTAAATCGAATCGGATAACGCCGCCGTGTGATGAGATTAATTTGACACGTTCGGATGAGACGTTTTTCTTTTTCCGTTATGCCAGCAAAATAAAAATAAGTGTTTTATATGATATATATATATAACAAAATTAAATTAAATTAAAATCTCTCGGGTCATAAGCCACTATTCATCATAACGACGCACTATATAGGTATCGACCCATCGTTGTTTTCGTGGCAAAATTATTATGAATTTTTTTCTAATATACGAGTACCATAGGTATACCTAACTCGAATTTGCATCGTTTTATTTTATATTTTGATAACGGCATTCATTTTGTATACGTTTACTCGACGTAAAATAAGTATAATCGTTATGGTGTTATGTATGATAACGTTTATAACGATAAAAATATTGTAGTGAATACTATAACGTATATATAGATACGTACGAGTAATAAACCGACAAGGTCGTTTAGTTTTTAAGTCCAACGGAAAGTCCGACCAGGAATATAAAATGTCAAGGGGTTCGGAATAATATATCTCCCCTCGTATCCTTTCTTACTATATAATATAATATACTACTGGATAAAATATAATAAGTGTTAGTGCGTGTATATAGTGCTATTCATATCCCTATATTATATTCGTCTTGGGAATAAAAGGAAACTACGATGTTATACGTACATCACGGAATTTTGGCGGATGTATAGAAATACACGCGATTAATTTCGCATTGTTGTTCGCGTGTTCTATAACATCGTGTCATACACCATAAAATGTTGCCTGTTTTATCAGACAATTTTGCAACGACCCACGTCGAGGCGTAACAATAATAATAATAATAATAATAATAATAATAATAATAATAATAATAATAATAATAATAATAATAATAATTTTTATAAAAATAATATTGTCGATCGACATACTGGGTAATCGCACAATTTTAAATTGAAACGATATTATACGTTGGATAATTCTATATCGATTTCTATTTAATATAAGAAAACGTTTCTGAACTTCAAATTTATAATATTCATTTCTTCCATATTCTTGTATCAAAGTAACGTCTGACACTATTGTTTCATTATACCAAACAACACTCGTTTCAAAATTTTAAGGGACAATATAGCTAAATTATAGCTAATCGCTGAAACACTACGGGCCTACGACGCTCTGTAAATATTATTGTGATGTATTATTTTGTCTGGGAGACGTCGAATTTGAACCGACATCAAAATGATAACTGACCGCCAAGAGATAAAATCGATGATCGATATTCATATTTTATATCAAAATTCGAGAATAAACACGGTTATATTTATATTTACTGTAACAATAATAGTAACAATAACAACGTTGCATTCAAAAATCAAAACACCCGCGTTATTATTAATACACACAAATGACACGAGCTAAAAACGTTTTAGTGGTTTAGCGCAAATGCGTGTTTTCGGTTACCTGATAATTTGTTCTATATAAAAATAAATTCTCACACCGTCCCGTGGGAAATGAAATGTGTTATCGAGTGGTAATCGGATAGGAGGTTGTATATAATTGTTATGACCGAAAGGTTTTGTATTCGGTAAACCTTGGTAAAAATGGAGATGTGACTATGACATTTTATGCCGTATATATTATATGTATATATATATATATATATCGGATACGCGTGCGCCGACTGATTAAATTTTTCAGTTTCAAGGCTTCGCGGACTAATTGTATCCGCAAGAACAATACGAGTAGATAGATTTATCATGTATCGTATGCATATAGGCCCGATTATACTAATAATAATTATACACGTGAGGAATATATTATTATTATATATATATATATTATATACAGCTGCGCGTTCCGTGTTGTAACAATAATAATTAATTATATTAATTACGATCCGACAAGTCGAACGAGTGGGTTGGTCATTCCTGGTCGTTAATTTAATAAGTAGGTAGGTATAGGTATATTATTATTATTATAAACTTACGTTGCGTTATTTTGTCAGAGCAGAGCCACCGGCAGTAATAATATTATTCGCTTAGAAATACGTATAGAATTGATCGTTTTACGATGCTCTCGCTATTTTTAATTATTCACGAAATTACAGGGGAAAATCGTAATTAGTATGGGGGAAAATTGACGTTATTGATTTTACAAACCAAAAATCCGATCGGTCGTGTTCGAATAATTCGAACTCTCGGGGACGAAGACGAAAAATTAAATTTCTTTTTTTTCCCCCACGGTATATTATCAGGACTGTTGTGAGATGTGATTGCGAAAAAGAACAAACGAAGGGACAGAAGAGTAAGTAATAATCATAATAATAATAATAATAATAATAATAATAATAATTATCCCGCGTGGCGGAATGTGTCAATAACGATACGAGTGCATCATGAGGTATGGAAAATCGATGGGAAAAATAAAATTATAATAACGTCTGTTCGCGGGTAAATATAATTTTTATAAACGATTCGTGAATAATATTGTTTATCTTTTAAATTATACTATGATATAAATGTTTGCGATGCGTTTAGATAAAAATATCCTCGTCCATATTTTGTATATTTCAATTTGTTTAAACGTTTTACATTAATATACGCATATAACAGTAAACATTCGCTTTTTTTTTACGAATGACACACTCTAAGAATTCGCTATATATCGATCAATAAACATATTTTCTTTGCCATGCTTTTTCGCACTATCGACATAAAAATATCAATTGTATACATAATCGAGTCGACAACGCGTCTTATTCAAATTGACCGCACATCGAGTATCAAACTATATTGTTTACATCACTAAAAAATCAATTTTAACCATCATTTATTTAATTGATATATTAATTAATCAATAAGTATCGTATAGAGTTTAAATTTCAAATAAGGATTTAGGATAATAATATGACTTATTCTTTCAAAAAACAATCGCCCGATAGATAACTTTATAAATTTATCATTTTATCAATATATTAATTAATCGTATCGTATCGTAAAATGAACGTTCGAACGCGTTTAATATATTCAAATAATTAAAATGTTACTACCGTATTATGATGGATTTTAATTTATTTGTTTTTTATTCGATTTACCGAATAGAATTGGAAGCCGTCCGAAGTTTGATTACATTGATAATATTTTTAATTACTCTGTTATCACCAGTTATTCATATTATTATATTATAATATAGGTACGTTTATTTTATTTTTTCAACGCGTTTATAAAACGTATAAAAATGGAATTAATTATTAAATTAATTTTTTTCGTAAACAATACTATATTTCGTGTTTAATTATTATTATACGGGCGCGATGGCCATAATATAGTAAATAAAAAATAAAAAAAAGTATATTAAATATTATAATTTATTACAATTATTATACAATATTATTTATACCCGTATGAACTATACCAGCATTAAAAACGTTATTATTATTATATTTATTTTTTTTAATAATATTCCCCGTCGATTTCGTTCGAAATTAATTCGATTAAAGTCCGTTTTAGATTTATAATATATTATTATTTTTTTTAAAAAATAATATCCAAACTGGGATTAAACTCGTTATATTTAATTATTCGTGAATTTCAATTTTTTTTCTTCTGACGTGTTAATTTTACGCGGTTTTATTCCATAACTGAAATGTTATTATAGTAGTGAAATTTCGCGTACACTCAATCGTCAGACGACAGACATTCGTCGATACGATATTACACTTTTACCAATAATTTGTCCCCGGCTCTCATTTTTTCTTTTTGTATAACGTTCGTCGGACGAATTCTCTGTTGTCCGGATAATTATAAATTATAATAACGATATAATAATTATTGTAAAAACTCGCGGGTTATCGTCGATTGTGACTTTTTTTCCAGATAATAAAGTTTTGGTATATTCGTCCACCAATCTGTTGGCGAAACGTATTTATGTTTATATCATATTATAACCTCCAAATCTCGCGGTATACCAGAACGCCGTGGTTCCGATTCATAAAAATACGATGTACGACGTTTAATCCTTGTTCTCTGTAATTCTAGTATTTTTTTTTTTTTATATATATAAAATCGATACTATTTATTATTATTATTATCATCATCATCGTTTTCTTGTAGTCGTTTTTCTCAGATCATATTTTATCTCTCCCACGCTTTCTTTTTATCGATCCCGGGAGACTGTTATATTATACGCGTATACATACGTTCGGGACTTAACGGGGAAGTAATAATATATTTTATTCGCGTAAAATACGAGTATATCTTATTATATATGTGACTATATATCGTTATGACTTATAAGATATAAGGATATATCCAGTTGGAGATTCTTGAGACCTATAATTATTTATAATGTTGAATTTTAATAACATAAATTATCGTATATATAATACGCGTAAAAATGTATTTATATTTATATATTCGTATTCCTTAACTCGACGCGCGTGTCGTTATTTAAATTATATTGTGTTACACGTTCCGAAATAACACTAATGAGCCCGTTATACGCGTTAATAAAACTAAAAAAAAAAAAAAAAAAAAACTAAAATATAATATCTCCTCGACTATATTTTTATACCGCTGTAACGATTAAGGACAATTACGCGTATTACGTATGTGTATAATATTATATTATTGCAGCACGGCGGCATTATAATATGGAAATCGGCCAATGTTTCTATTCCCGAGAAAACTATACATGCATAATATTTTATACATACACGTACCTATTTATTATAAAAATTAAATTAAAATAACGAGTTACAGGGTGGGGGAACAGTGTAAAATAATAATATTTGTTAATATAATACGACAGATTCAATGAGGATTTCGTTAAGTATTTAATACAACAACGTGTAAACTTTTTAAAAATCGAATTTTTTTTACGTTTTTAAAAGGATAGATAGTAATCCCATAGCACACCCTAAAGGGTAGTGAAAAAAATCGAAGAATAAATACACGCGTAAGTAAAAAATCCTTCGAGCAAATAGGACGCGATTTTGGAAAAATTTGGAAATCTTTTGCGCGTATAAAACATTTTAATCGTCCTATACACGATATAAAAATATTCGCTATATTAACGTTGATAAAACACCTTTATAATCTCTTCTTTTTTTTTTTTTTTTTGATAACGAATTGTATTTCTTTGGCATTTTTATAATTATTTTATTATAAACATTTTATTTAAAGCGATCATTCCCATAATAATATATGATTATCATGTTATAGAAAATAATAAATTTATAAACTAATAATATATATACAGGGAATTCATTATTATTATTGTTTTTTTTTTATTGTGTCACCGCCTTTATAACACGAAATCGTGTATAAAAATAATAATAATAATATTTAGGTTAAACGGATAAGTCGGCCAAGTCCGTTAAACGTTGTGTTCAAAGTTAAATATTTAAATAACAAACATGTTTGACTCGTAAGCTCCTGTTATGAACGTCGTGATGTTATATATACCTACATATTATACGTTTAAATATTAATACGGGAGTGACAAAGTTGTCGTTTTGACGCGGGACATCAAGAATTTAAAATATTATATTATAAAACGTGAAAGCGCGCGTTTTTATAGTTTTTAAATATTAATTTAATTTTATGGTTGGAAAAAAATGCGTAAAATACTTACGTTATTTATTATAATTTTATATAGGTATAAGAAAACCGAATTTCAATATTAAAATAAATTTTTTATTATATTTATATTTTTATTATTATTTATATGATTGTTTAATTTATTAATTTTATTATATTTAACGGCACGTGCTCTGATAACAGGTACGCGAAAATAATAAAAACGATAAGAATTGGTTAAAAAACTAGTTGAAATTTTTTTTTTTTTTTTTAATTATATCTCCTTGCCAAATTATTAAACGTCAATATTTATAAATTTCGATATTTCCACCTATCACTAATGTATATAATAATATCTATACCGTTTAGTTTTTATATTTAATTAACCCTTTTCTTTATACCGCACATATCATGTTCGCGTCAATCGCCCGTTTGGCTCCGGTTTCCGATTCCGGGCGCGCGCGTTTGTTCGTCCCTTCGGACGTTATTGATCTTGGCACTGCTGGTATTTAGCACGAAGAAAAAAAATAATAAATAAAAAAAATTAAGGCGGATAACCGTCGTCAAATTAGTCGTTCGCGCTATATCGCGTTAAAAAAAAAAAAAAAAAAAAAATTCGTTCTTCTGTTTTGGAAACGTTTCAACCTACGAGAGATTTTAGTATTGTGTAGAGATAGCGAGAGAGAAAAAATTCTATCCCGGTCGCAACAAAAAATAGACGTTTCGATGTATAAATATTTCGGCCGAACAACGGCGGGGATATTATATACCCTCCCTGTCGAAATCGCCGTCCGGGAGAATATAAATATAATTATGTAATCGAGCTAGAGTGTACCGACCCTCGGTATATTTTGTCGACTTTGGTCCGGGACAATTGTATATATAATGACATTATCTAAACGGTTATCTCGCAGTAATTATATATTCGAATTCCAGGGTTAGAAAATTTAATTTATAAAAACGTGCAGTTGTACAATACGAGTATACACTTGGATAATAAGTAATTATGCGTTTTATTATAATTTATACAAATAGGTATTTCGTCTTTAAACGTTTCGAAATGTATAATATACCGTCGTTTAACGAAATTAATAATGATTAAAGTAAAAAACATAAGTTTTAACAAGTATAGCGAATGGATAATAAATGTATATAGGTAGGTATAATATTCTCGTTTCGTTCGGTCGGTGTAAAACTTTAAGTTTTATTATTTTACTTAAATTTTTTAGACGAAAAGAAATAATACATTTCGAACTTTTCCGTGCAGTCCAATAGAATATCGCAGATAATAAAAAGTTGCCGCTTTTTTCAAAGAAAACTAATTTAATTTTTTTTTTTGTTTTGTTTTGTTTTTTTTGTTTTACGACGTATTATATTATTATAATTTCGTCTTTAATTATTGCGATAATTTTATATTCGGTTTACTTCGGAGAGTTATTAATAATACATGTACAGATATAATATTTTTGTATTATTTATTAATTTTTTTTTTTTTAATAATAAAACGACGTTGTTTTATTATAATATAGGTAATTTATAAAATTCGGTCATTTCTAATAATGTATACGTATATATGTGCGTATTCAAACGAAGTCGGTATGTTAAGCCCATCATATATAACCTTAATTTAGTCCGGGTTTTAATAAAATACATAACCGCGGTAACCGTAGCGCAAAAATATATAATGTGTATAATTACGATTCACATCCGCCAATTTAGCCCTATATATTAGTCCTATGGCGGTGGCGGGTGGTTGCTACCTCTTACGAAATTTAGAGAATTTAAAATTCACGTTTTGTTTACAGACGATATATTCCTCCATATACGTATCATTTATGATGTAGATATATATTCTTGTTTATGAAAATATATAGGCTTCGTTTAAATTTTTATTTATTTTATATAGTTAGAGAGGTTAGGTCAGCTGTTTTTTATATCAATGTATATATTTGTTATATAAATAATGTTACTTTAGTTCGTCGAGCTTTCATATCGTATACTATAGCAGCTATTAAGTAAATCGTGGATAAATTACAATAAATAAAAATAACACGATCCTTATAGTCTCTCTCTCTCTTTCTCTCTCTCTTTTTTGTATAATATTATAGAAAAAATATTATAGAGCTTAATAAATCCGAAAACAGACTGCTGCAGTTACATACCACACCTAAAGAATCGAAATTCCTACTATAATTTTCCGGATTAATATTTTTACGCACACTATATATACACTTAGTACTTTAGTATTATGTAAATGAATAACCTATATAGTTTATATAATAATAATATATCGTTTAAGTAGATAAATCAAAACGAATAGTCGTTTATCACCCGACGAATTAGCTGCTTATATTATACATATATATATATATGTGTATAGTTTGAACACGAATGAAGGGTCACGAATAAGGGACGACTATATATTATATATATATATGTCTGTATTTATTTTTGTTATAGTCTGTACATAAACCTTTACCGGACAAATCGTCATTTAGACCCGATAATTATTAATAGTGATCGATCGATGGTTGTCCGGTGTCCGAAGAAGGCGTGTATTGCGTATATATACATCGACTCCACCGGCTTAATTTATATATTCGGCCGAAATTTATAACATATATATTTATATATACGTTATATAATACACTTATACACGCAATGATGGCGATTACGCGACGGATTCAAAATATATCGTTTATACATAAAGGTATATATATTATATATGACGGACGTCGAATCGAACGAGCGAATAAAAAAAAAAAATAAAATAACCTAACCTACAATAGTTACAATATAAGTATAACAGCTTATTTAGGTATGTTTGAATATAAATATTAGTTTTATTATAATTTATATATAGTATATATAGTTTTCCCTCCAGCATTTTACTTCAAAGACCGAAGTGTTTATTTTCATATATTACCCTCGGACGAATAAATCGTGTAATTTTAAGTATAGTTAAACTCAAAAACGTTATTTTTTTTTTGGGTCGATATTGGAATTTATATATTTATTCGGATATTACACATTTTTTTTTCTTTATTTATTTATGTATTTACTAAGGTAAATCTTTATAATAAAAACAGTGTCGTTTTAACGTATAAAATTATAATAAAGTATAATATATACGCATTATTATATCTATATATACAATAAAAACTTACGAAAATCTTATTACGTTTATATTATAAAGTTAGTCTTATTATAATATATAATATTGCGTTGTCTGCGCGACTTTGAATATAAAACTATACACGGATAAATTATTATGTAGGTATAATGTTTTTGTATATATAAGGTACGTATCGTAATACAATGTGCAGTTTTCGAGTCGAAAGATATTATTACCTCGCCATGATTGTCGTAAACTTTTACTCTCGGTTTGATTGTCGTATTGTTATATACGTTACCCGGTTATAGGTTGGGTTATATTATATTTTAGGTTATACCAGTTATACCTATAATATAATATTATATAGGTATAAGACGATAACACTGCATGTGTATTATGGATAGGCGTATATACTTATAAAATATGATATTTTTATATTGAACGTATATATTGTAAAAAACAAAATTTACGATGAGTCCTCGAAGAAGACAAGAAATATTCGCGCGTTTTGATGATCAGAAAATATAATAATTCGTATAATAATAATCGTTAATTTGTTATCTACGACCGGCGGATACTTCGTTACGAGGAAAACGAGTATACGTATACAATTAGAATATACGTTATTTAACATATGAAATTAAATTTAAATTTATTCAAAACCAAAAAAAAAAAAATACGTTTAAATATATAAATGGCGCACGGAAATTCGTAATTAAATTATTAAACGCATTTATATACCTATACCTATAATAATACGCGGGTATAAAACTCTCAAAAAATATAATAATATAATAAAGAATATACTCGCAATATACTCGCGCGTTTTTTATCGTTATATTTCTTTTAATTATATTTTTCGGTTCCGCGCCCTCGAAACGATATAATGTATTATTATGATAAAATGATATTTATATATGTTATGTTTTTTATCAAGTCAAGGATGTTATAGTGCTCCTCTGCTCCAGCTAATTGAATCCGTATACATACACAATTAGTTAATAATAGCAATTCATAAATGCTCTGTTATAATTTTAGAATCGTATGCGAAAGAAAAAAATATAATTTATAATAAATAATTTATACTATATCATCTCTAATTAGAGAGATATTTGCAACATGACTAATTATCTTGTTTTTAAGAGCACCGTGTTTATTATATTTTGTTGATTTAATATCAAACCTCCGTTCAGAGCTCTTCGGCCTTCGGGTATTCTTATTTTTATATTTACACAATCCTCATAGACTATACCTATATATATTGTCAGTCTCAGCAAGTTCGATTAAAATCGATTTGTTTTTCAAAAGTATAAAATTTATTGTAATTATTTAAAGTAATACCGATAATTATAATATTATATAGGTAAAATAGACGATATAGTGTCTGTTTTTATTTTTCGTCAACTCGACTTTATTTTAATTTTAAATTGTGCGTAAGATTAGTATTTTTTCATTTCAACACATGAAACGTTGAGTGATTTTAAGTTGATTACTTTCACGTTTTAAAAGTACCTATATAGTATAGAAATTATTATGATTGTAAACCACAACGAAATTTCGGGTTTTCTTTCATAATTTAAAAAGTTTAAAAATATAAAATATAATGTATAATGTGTTTTATATAATATACTTAAAAATAATTAATTTTAATTATCAAAAAACTGTATAATAATTTTATCTAATTGAAATCAATCGATTTTTTTATAGAAAGTGTTATATATCACTGAAACAAAAACGGTACATTATAATAATTTGAAAATAAAAACAATACCCAATCACACAATAATACAGTGTTCTATTATATATATAGATTTCGAATATAGGATGTACACTATTAATATTATTTATGTTAATGGATACGCACTGTATACAATACAATTTTCGTTTGCACGTCGAAAAAATACCAATTCCGATGATTTACGTTTTTCAATTATTATCAAGCTTTGTTGTCAGTGTCCAAAATATAATTTATATATGATGCCTATTATATAATTTATTTTATTAAGTATGTTATTTATAATATTACTGTCCTATTTATAGATTATATATTTGACTGTTTTCGGCGGATATCGACCGGGTCGTTTATAATATACCGCGTTTACTCCAGTTTTGTTCAATTTATATATATATACCTGCAGCTAACATTTTAAATTATTGTATATCTCGCGAATTGATGAAAAGTTTAATCAAGTTTTATGTGTAAATATAATTATAAATGTGAATTCACAACAACAAAAAAAAAAAAAAACTGTTTAAGATACGACATTTAAAACGATTCGCGAGGTCTTATAATAATATTTAATGTCTTTGAGCGTCCTATTCGGATAACGTTATTTTTTTCTTCTGTTCTTTGTAAAATTCAATGACTATTCGCGAAAAATTTTGATATCATTCTGCGCGCCATGAGCGAATGTAATATTATCATAACGATAAATATCGCGTTACAAAAACATCGATCCAAAGACGTTATTTTAATCGTATAACACGAAATACATAATATACTATTATTATATAATTATTGTATATTTATCGACTCGTATATAAATAATATTATTATATAATCACGACAACGGTAGAATAATTTAAAATAAAAAAATAATAATTAATAGCACTTAATAACATCTTCGTTTCGTTTAAATCCAAGCGATGAAGGGAATAAAAACGAAACGGTCGTTTCAATTGGTGGAATTTAGCAAAAAAAAATCTCTTCGAATTTCGTTACAAGGCGAAAAATTAAATTAAACGTTGTTTCTGAACGGTGAAATTTTCGTCGTCGAAAATTTAGTTCTCTGTTGTGAAATTTGATGGGACTAAAAATGTTGGCTAGGACCGTGCGGCTGCAGGGATTCAAATAGCGCGAGTAACATCTGGAATGGTATACGTAGGTATAATAATATAGTCAGTATTTTAGTCACAGAGCTTGTGTCTGTCGCGATATCATATTAATATAATTGTATGATGTTGCCGCTGTCGGGGCCGACCCGTCGTAGGTTTAATTAAAAAAACCGTTGACCGAATAAAAACGCAAGATATCGCCAGAGAATTCGGAATGTACATTAGTATATATATATTATTAATAATAAAATATTATTATTACGTATAACGAGAACAAAGTTAAATAAACTTATAATATTATATTTGCGGACTGTATTATAAAGTATATATAATAATTTGACCGTTTGATTATATTATCAATATAGTCTCCTCCTTATCAATAATATAATATAGTTTTTACTGATTTTCCGAAATTTTTCTATAAAATAACAAAAACCGTCGGAAATTCGCGATTAAAAATTAATTAAAATTATTTTTTTATAGTTATTAGTTTATATTACCATCGAATAATATATTACATGATGTGCGTTATTGACGAGGTGGATAAACGTAATAATACTATAGTTTTTTTATAATACGTATATTATGACGTATAGAGTACATTTTTTTCAGAAATAGAAAAAAAATTTGTCCCGAACAACATATTATATTCTATATCTATATACATAAATATATATATAATATTATATAGGTATTTTAATCAATCCGAATTCGACGCGACGAGTTTGAAGTGCTTTTTATACATACGTTGCCGAGAGAGAAATAACACTCGAAAATAATACTCGAAATAATACATATAATATTTTTTTATATATTGAACGTTACTCGTGTTGTTTAGTGAAATAAAAAAAGAAAAAATTTATATCTATATAGTTATCGGGCTCGTTATTGTTAGCTGACGCGTTATATTATAAGTATTTTTTTTTTTTTTTTTTTTATAGGTTATATTTTATTATTAATTCGTGAATTTTCGATATATATCGCTCTTTTTATATAATATATATATATATCACCACGAGTGTATTATATTACGAGTATATGGTACGTACACCGAATGTTTTTATTTCTTCTACTGCGAATAATAATAACATCGTGTTCGGTTCGATCGGTTAGAGTTAGAGAGTCATATATAGGTAAACGTAAATCATAAACACAAATTATTTATACGTATTACGATTACATTATAATATAATATATATAAAATGTGATACACGAAACATAATTATTAAATTTTATTATCGTTTCGGGAATTGATATTATATTATTATTATATGAATTTTCAACGGATTTAGGATAAATTATGTCGTCGCGAGGGGATTGGATATATTATGCGACCCCTTGCATCTTTCTCGTCCGTCATCCTGTGTACCTACAACGCGTCGCGCACCAAACATAATAATAATATTATGATTTACAACGACGTTTTACGTACAATATCGTACGATTTCGATAGATAATAGAAAACTGAAAACCAATATTCGAACTATCGTTATTTTACAAGTATCTCGTCGTATTATACTTCAAATTGCAGAGTTTTAGAAATTTATTTATTTTTTTTTTTTTTTAAGTATTCGAATTTAGAAATTTTTAATTTGTTCAGTTAACGTTCACAAAAATATACTTGCGGGAGGAATATATTTTAAATGTAAATTTCAGTTTTTCGCGTTAAGAAATCAGAAAGACAGAAATGTATCAATACAACAATATTATTTTATCATAATATAACGAGGGCGAAAATAAAATATAATTTATATATATATATATATTATATATATACATATAAATATATACGTGTGCGTGCAAAAATTATAGTTATAGGTTAGGAAAATATTTTAATAAATATGAGTATAAATTAAAATGGTTTTCGTTTTGTTTCAGGTATCGGCAGATCCGACAAACGTATCGTCTCATTCTCCTGACGTGATCTACATACGACTCAGAGGTAACGTATTATAATATTATATAATATGTTTATTAAAAATGTTTCGTTTCGTTAAAAATCAAATAATCTATGTTTTATTTATATACGTCCAAATAATTATTAAATTATATGATATTATTATATGATTTATTTCGCCTCCGGTATTTGCGATATTCGCACGCATATATTACGAGCAAAATTCGTGTAGGTAATCTGTTTAATAGTTGAAAATTATAATTGGATTTGAATGTATAACATAAATATAACTATTATAACGAGACGTCGTTTCGAGTTAAAAATGTTATCAACTCTGATATCAAACCGAGTTAAAAACAAAAACAAAACCTTATCTTAAAAAAAAAAAAAAAAAAAAATATTATTATCGTTATTATCATTAACGATATTGTTGTTCTCGACTTCAATACAATATTATATTATTATGTACGAGTATTTATGTTGTACATCGTATATTATGTACAACGCAATTATTTGTGATATCGTTGTAATAATAATTATATATAGTCGTGTGCGCGTTCGGAAAATACATTAAAATACGTACCTACTACGAACCGTTCAACCGTCAGTGCAGATTAACGTTCTCGCCTATATATTATAATATTTGTTTGAAATTATTATAATTTAGATGGACGATAAAACGTAAACGATAAAATTATACAATATAACGAATCAATCGAATCTTTTTTATAGGTAGTGAATTTGTTCGTCGTGTAAAACCGCGTGTTTTTCTTCACGTTCGACCGTCGTCTGTCCGCGAACGTTAAATTGTGTAAGTACTACGCATATGAATAATTTAAAACGTTATCTTGACGTGATAAAAAAAAAAAAAAATGAAATTTCATGTGTCCTAAATACTATAAACATATAGGCGCAAATTGCAGGGGGGCTAAGACTTAATAATTAGCCCCCTCCCCACAACTTGTGTTTAGAATAAAAATTACGTGTATACATTATACTTATACAAATCTACAAGGTCGTATATACAAGTATATAGTGAGGGGCTTAAGTACGCGATGGGTATATAAAATAATATAATTTAATAATAATAATCGTGTAAATTATAATTATGAATATTTAATGGATGCTGAACGGAATAATTTAAATGTATAATTTATTCGCGTGAAAAGAAAAACTATATCTGGTAATATAAATTTGCCGAAGAAATTCGTACTTGAAATGTAATATATATATAATACGTATCTTATCTAGAAACGAGAATTAAAATAAATATTTTTCACAACAAATGCTCGTAAAATCTAAAAAATTTTCTACGACGATTGTGAATAGGAATCGAAGCCTTTGAGTTATCAAAACGATGCGCGTGTTCAATTTGATCAAAAATATGGTTCTATAGGAGTTAAACGATGAATTTTTATCATTTTATGCTTTATTGTTTTATCAATATATGCGGTCTTGGTTTTGTTTTACTCGTATTATAGCGTACGTTTACTTTTAAGTTTTAACAACTTCCGAGGGTAATTCGTGCAATTTTAAAACCGACCGCACACAATAATTTATACAATACCACTCGATATGAACTTGATAAAAATTATTATTTTTTTACACAAAACATACGCAGTGTTACCGGAAACGAAAAAACAAAAACAAAACGTATTCTTTAACATACTTTTTGATGGTTTTGAAGACGGTCGCCTCGTTATTTTCTACAGGTACTATATACATTTTTATTATTATTATTATTATCATCATTATCATTATTATTATCATTATAAACCCGTGTTGGTATATAATTTAATATTTACGATAGATATGGCGCACGTAATGTTAATAAATCGGCCTTATATTATTATATTTATATATGTATATAGGTATGAGCGTTATCGTAATATAAATATAAATAACATTTCGTGCCCACGATGATAACGCGTACCTATAATATGTATATAAAGACAATGCGGAAACTGTAACCATAATAATAATAATGATGTAGGTATAATAATAATATTATTATATTTGTGTGCTTATAATTTATATAAACCGATCGTTTGAAATATGCGTGTCAAGGATTTTTCTCGCCAATAATAAATTGTCCGCGATAAATACGCGAACACCAAATTATTATTATACAACGCGTTGTAAACAAACATCGGCAATTAAAACGTGTAAATTTCACGTTAAAAACGTAATTACGCGTTTATTTTTTTACTTTTTTTTTTTTATCCAACTTTATCGCCTTTTTTACATAATATAAAACGAGTAAACATTTTACAAACGCGTTATATTTTCTATAACGTCCACTCGTATACATAAACATAATATACGCTTTATAATATAATGTGTAATAAATATAAACGATTTTTTTACGTGCCTTTCGTATACGTGACTTATCCGAAACACACGGACTAAGGCGTTATACGTTACCATTTGTAACCGCGTTCGATATCGATAATAATAATTGTTATTCTTATATTATTATAACATACAATATGGCGAATATTTGTTTCGACTTCGTATATAATCAGTCGGACGCGTGCTTGTTTGTTTTGAAAACTCGTTGTTGATAATATTAAAAAGAAATTAGAAAAAAAAAAAGGAAAGTTGTAACCCCCGGTATTATATAACTCATACAATATCGTATGAGTTTACGTAGGTATATAATATATTATAGGTATCTGTTTGCGCTCACCGGCAATGATTCCGGTCGGCAACTTCGGTAAATTTTTAGGTTTAGAATTGAATAAATAAAAAGTTTAATATATTGTTAAATTAGTGGACTGTATATTTTTAATATTGAAACGCGAGAACATTGTGCGTCGCACGCGAATCACAGACACAGACTGCGACACTGCGCTACAAAAGTATAATAAATTGTACAATAAGATAATGCTTGACATTAACGATAAAATAAACAAAGTCCAACAATATACATATACATAATAAATCAAATATTAGAAAACCCAACAGTATCCTTATTGTTATAGTAACCGTGGTATAAAAAGCTGCTAATATTATTGTAATGTAGAAAAAGACAAACGTTTTTTGAATGTACCCGATTCCGAGCATATTGAATTCCATATAATAATATCGCCTCTTCACCGCGGAATGTTTTCGAGCGAACAACAATAATTTTCACACCAAATATATAACACCTATGCGGATAGTTACAACCACGTCAACACATCACGCTGGGTATTAATAATATAATATTATAACCATGTTAAAAATGAACTATATAGGCAATAAAAATTAAAAGTCAATGTTATAAAATATAATAAAATCGGGCGTGTAAAACGCGTTACAATAAATTAATTATACACACAACAAAATTATATAAACGTAACTTTTTATACCTATATTTATTTTATACATCGACCAAGGTATATAAAATAAAAATATTACTAGGTAACTTAAGTTTTTTTTTCTTACGGTATTACCGTGTCGACTATAATTTTTTATCGAAACTTTCATAATACCTTATATCGTATATCAATATCAATAAATTACTAATCGAAATAAAAAAAAAAAATTACAAAAATATATAAATTATTTTTATAACGTTACAAATTTATATAATAATAATAATAAAAATATTATAGAAACGTATATAATTTAGAAAAATAGTAACATAAAAAATTCACGTATACGTACTTATAAAAAGTCAAATTTTATACAGCGATATACATTAGTAATAAAGTGTTTTTTATTTTTCTATTTTTTTTTCGCTTATCCGATCACCGTTCATTTATTTAATATTTTAATTTTAATCAATTACATTAAAAAATTTTATTTTTTTTAATTCACAAACGAAATGTATTATTATTCCCAAGAAAGTCAATATTATTTATACGTTCGATTATAAAATAATTAATAAGTAATGACAATGAGTATTATGTATATAACTTATTCATATTATTATGTTTGTTAATCAAACGACGGATTCGCTTAATTTTTTTAACTATATCATAATAATATAATAATAATTATTATTATTATTATTATTATTTTTTTTTTTTTTATTATTATTAAATTGTTTTGATACATATTGTTAGATGAAAAAGGTTTCGCGTTATTTGTTTTGGCAAACATGGTTCCGTGCGAGTAACCATTATATCTACCTGTTATACGTATTTGCAGATGATGTTATAATAATTAATTTCGTTTGAGGTAACCGTTTACAAACGGTCGATACGCCGTTTTGTTGGATGATTATTTTTATTATTATATACTGTTTCTTTGAAATTAGTGGTCCAAATTGTGTTTAGGACGTTTTAACGTTATAGTACTTATAATAATAATATCTATACATACTCATTCCCCGTGTATTATTATGTATTTATTTTTCGAATCTAAGCACCGAGCTGAACGTTTCAGTAACCTTTTTTTTTTTATAATCTGTGCACCTATACGACCTATATAATATTATTGATAAACGGATCGATTGTTCTTATTAATTCTTATACCTAGGTACTATTTATATATTTTGTTTTTTTTCTCCACTAGAAAATTATTGCCAAAGAAGATAATAATATTATGTTATGATGACGTAATTTATACAAAATTTAATTTCTGAATGTAATGCGATATATGTTTAATCATAATAAGATTCAGAGCACGTAAAACAATATGTTATTATTAATTCTCATTTATTAAAAAAAAAATCTCAAACTCGAAATCATTACACACATAATATTATGACGAAACCGTATTTATCTGCGTAATAATATTATATTTGTATTATAGTGCCTATATATAATTTTATTTTTGTATATTACAGCGGTAGTGGTATATAATATACTTATATATAATATAATATAATATATTGTTTTATAATATAATTTTACTATACCGCTGTATAATAATAATTATATTAACGCGGTATCGTCAAAATTGTATCATAAAAAAAATATATTTAAAACATCATAATATTGCAGTATCGCATATATAGTTAGTTTTTTTATATTATAATATATTATAGTATACTTATATATAATATAATAATATATATTTTAGTGATGTTTGCAGATTGTGAATTTCCTCAATAGAATATAATATTATTATGATGACGCGGAGCGAAACGTTTTAATGATCACGCAGTGTGCTATATACATTATGTTATATTGTTATAATATATCCGATATAACAATAAAAAAATAAATATATAATACGCGTATTTTTACTCTAGTGAATTATGTGTACATACTTACGTGTATTTTGTATTATAATACCGCGAAATGTAAAATATTAATTAGGTATATTGAATATATAACCGTGGTATATACGAGTATAACTAAAAAACAAAAATAATAATATAATCAACCACTATTATTATATAGGTTAACTCCTATATGATGCTGGTCGGGGTATAGCAAACATTTTATCGAATAATTTATTTTTTGTTAGTACGCGTGAACGTTTTTTTTTTATTTTTGTATATATTATCAAAGCATATATAATATTATATTATACATATACGAGTGTAAATTTACGATATTTGTTTTTATAAAAAATACAATATGTGGGTATACTTATATTCATAATATATTAAAATAATTTAATTTTTAAGATTATATTTTTTCACGTATAATTTTTTTGTATATTATGTTTAATAATTAATTATATTCGGTCGACTTCCACGATTTTATGGCGAGGGGTTCATCTTCGTATTTATATTCTTTCCTGTAAGTTTTTTTTTAAGTTTTAATAGTTATTTAAAAGCCTAAAAACATAATAATTTATATACGTTTCACTTGGAAGTATAAAAAACAACATATATTTTTTTTCCCCATACACACAAATATTGTCACAATATGTGTGTGTGACGGGTGTAATGTGGGAAAAACGGGTAATGTGCACACTACCTAGATATATATTGATTAAAGTAAATATTATATTATTTTTTTTTTTTTATAAAACGTTTATTTTGTAGTTTTGTACATTATCCGGGTATATTATATATATATATATATATAGGTATATTGTTATCTACCGTTAAAATATAGGAGTAATAATGTACAATTTGTCGTAAAATAACAATTGTGGAAATAGCTAGGTAATTGTTTGTAACGAAACCCATATATAATACAACGTTATTATTGTTTAAAAACGTTCAACTTATACCAAAAGTACTATTCGTTTCGTATACAATGGTCCTCCAAAACGTGTCCTTAAAAAGAGATGATATTTTTGGAGTGCGAAATAAATTGATTAAAAGTAAAAATGAGAAGTCGTGTTAACACTCGATAAAATTTGCAAGTCCCTAATAGTTTAATGTTTCTTCATATATTGATCGTAAATTATTTGAATTCGTGTAATACTATATCGATCCGCTCATATATAATTGTGATTTTATAATTTATAATTATAATATTGAAAGACGAAGTTAAACTTAAAAAGAGCTGATACTCCTGCTGCACAGGATACAGGTGTGCGAATCATAGCGTTTAATTTTACTTAGAATTTGATTGCAATGATAAACCATTGCATTCGAAAAAACGATTCTGAGCGAAGTTCAGTCAGTTTATAATTTTCGTTTGAACTAAAAATATCAACTTAAAACAGCTATAAAAAAAAATTGAGATTAGGGATTTTTCTAATATTTTAGTATGATGTTAAGTAATATGTAAGTATACTTCAGTAAAATTTTCAGACCCTAATACCAAAAATTGCTAATTTTATCAAATATATTATATACGTAAAAACGAGAAATTTACGAAATATTCGAAGTCCTATATTTAGTAAAAAAATTTAAAAAACGGTTCTAAAATTTTACCACATATATATAATAGCTATGTGAACACCCAATAAAATTTTCAAGTCTCTAACTTAAAAATTGCCCGAGTTATCGTGAATTATAGAAATTGAATTCGTCAAAATTTCATTTTTCGTAAAAAATGCCGTTTTTTCGTCATTTTTTCGAAGTTTTTTCTACCGCTTATAGTCAATTTTGAGAAATTCGAAAAATGACCCAAATAAAGTACCAAGTACATCCACTTTGCTACCGGAAACATACCCTATTCGTGAAAATTGGAGCATTATTTCGGGTAGTACACAGACATAAGAAAAAAAAAAAAACAAAAAAAAAATCACACATCATTGTAAAACCAATACATTCTTCGCTTCGCTCAGAATCTAAAATAATTCAGTAGTATACGTCGCCATATCTAATAAATTATCGCAATGGGTACTTTTTCTAAAAATTCGATTCGTACTGCCTCTAACTATACATTTATTTATTTATTTTTTTTTTTTACTAAATCGTTGTTAAATATTACTTCTCTAATTCAATACGCGAGGTTAACAACCTATAATAATATTATGTATATATTCGAAAAAACTGGCATCATGTGCACGTTATATTACTTGGAACATTTTTTTTTAAATTTTTAATAATCTGCCGTCCGGGATTAACGGCATCACGCGTATTTCTGAGCGTATAAAAATAATTAAATTTCGACTTGAGGTTACCGCGTATAAGATGAATATATAGTAAACAATTTTTTTCCTCCATATGTTTTCATACCTATTTGATATTTTGATAACTAACGCGCGTATTTCCGATATTATATTGCTTTGCACAATGCCGCATTATTATTATCATTGTTATAAATTATCATTATTATTATTTTTGTTGTTGCGCCGAATGGACAGCTGAAGGTTTAGCGTATTATTATTTTTTGTTTCGTTTTCATCCGATAATCTTCTTTTCCTATTCGTATTATTACGTTTACATATTTCTCTCGTTTTGTACTCGTACCAGCCCGGACGCGTTATTACATTTTGTAATAAAAATAAAAATTATATATAATAATATATGTTTAAAATATTAATAATCGTATGACGTGTATACGTATTATATATACTTTTTTTCTCGTATTATCACGGGATGAATTTAATCATTTATTTCTACGCGTAAAGCCGAAAAATGAAAATACGTATTATATTATATACAAGTACATACGAGTTTCGTTTAATAATAATAATAATTCGTTTTACGGCACGATCGAAATTCGAAGTTACAAAAATCCGTGAAAATCACATAAAATATATATCGTCCATCCGTATATTCATTTTCATTTATTCAATACTCGAAATTCTGGTCGCTCTGTATATATTTAATAAACATGTTTATTTATTATATAATATATAATAGACAAACGGATTTTGATTTTTTCACTAGAATATAATAATTATAATAAAATATATTATTATTTTATTTAATTTTTTTCATTATTATTATTATTATTACTATAATTATTATAATTATTAATATTATTATTATTATTATTATTATTATTATTATTTATTTTTTTTTATTTATTTTTTTTTGCATTATTATTAATATTTCTCGGCTCGTGTTCCGAATAAAATTTGATATTTTTAGACCAAAGCTCGTATAAATAATATTAATCGCTTATACACGCGAAACTCGGCTCTTGATTAATTGTTTTTTGTGTTTAACATTTTTGTCCGGACATTGAAAAACACGCATATATTATTATAATATACGCTGTACGTGTATTTTTTAAAATATGTTATATCGTAAAAAAAGAAAAAAAAACGTAATGTTTTTCATTTTATTTCATCTAGTTTTTATTTTTATACTTATGTACATATATATATAAATTATACTTAGGTTTTAAATTTTTAAATTTTTAAAATTTGACATGAAATATACGCCCGTGCGTTTTTTTTTTTTTTACACGTATACGTTCATCCTTGGAAGAAACAACACGCGCGGATACTTTTTTCTCTTTTTCTCTTTTGATAAATGAATTGGTGCGCGCACCATGTGTTTTGGTTTTAGTTAGTATTTCTTCGACATTTTTCAACCGCATACGAATTTTCATCGGTAAAAGCTAAGTAGGGATACTAAATCACTTTCAAACGACACGTCAAAACGTCGCAATACAATTTTGCAAAACAAAATTAAATTCAATACGTATCCGTCAAACCCGCGTATTATTCTTTTTAGTTTTCCCGTTCATCTGCAGTATGTTATAATATATACGTAAATGCGTTTACGGTAATAATAATACAACAACATGTACCGCGGTATAAATCAAATATTTCAATTTTTGTCCGTCCACATACCATATTATAAGATAATGTGTAAAGATTCATAGGTATATAACTATATATACCTATGAATCTTTAATACTAATTATCGTTGGCTATTATACTCCTAATTTATTTGAAAAAAAAACAAAATCGTCGCGAGTTTTATTATTTAATTAATGAAAAATATACGTATACGTATGACATAATATTATTATGTACGAGTGTATACGCCGTTATAGTTTATTTTGACGTTAAGCGCTGCTATTTATATTTTTAATTTATTATCTACACATCACAAAACGTATATTATATTCTGTTCATTCGTTGGCCATAAATTTCCAAGGATGTTTAAAACGTTGTTTATTTGCGTTGAAAAATAATAAAAAATGAACGAATACTGAGAAAACGTAAATATTTAAATCAGAAATTCAATATCGTGTATTTAATGTGTGTTGAAATACGACGGCCGTACCTAATAAAGTTAACGAAAAATCGCGCATTGTAAGAATTAAAAAAAAAAAAATTAAATAAATATAAAATTTATAGACGCAAAATTGTATTATAATATATAAGTTATATAGTATACGTTTAAAAATTAATATAACGATTCAAAGGAATAAATCAATGCAAATTCGCATTAAACCGACACGATGGTCATCGTGTGATGAAGTCTGCAGTGTTTTGCGTTGAAGGTGGTAACATAATATCGTTATATCGAAATACGTAAATAAAAGTAAATTTTTCGTAGATTTGGTTTTTATTTTATTTAAATTATTATACTCGTTGTCGTATATATATGTACATATTTTTATAGGATTAAAAAACAAAATTACTCCATTTTTTTGTTTTCAATTTTTTTTTAACTCTAGTTTTACAGGCAATATTATTTAATTATAAAAATAAGTACCTATATATTCTTCTTTTGACCACAAACGATTATTTTAGGAAATTATTATCGTATTTCGAACCAAGAACAAATAATATATTATTTAAATGTAATTAACTGCATCTTACAATATATTGTTGTAAATTTTTAATGTTTTTTGTTTATTTATTTAATTTTAATCTCGGTCTTTGTAGTCGGTAATCTTATTTAATGCTTGTATTAACAATAAAATTGGATTCGTAAAATGAGGTTGAAAAAAATTTAAAAAAAAAAAAAAGATAATACGCGTGTACCTATATATCCGTATACTTCAAATAATAATAAACGCAGCGTAGCATTTTCGTTAATCGGCGCATTTTGCGCGTTTCATCATTTTTTTTTTCTATACCCGCATTTTTTTAAGTCCTTCGGAGCGTTAATCACTAAATGTGTGTGTGAGTCTTTTTTTTTTTTTTTTTTTGTTCTAATAATATTATCATTATATCTTTCGTCATCCGGTGAAATATAATACACACCCGGTATAATATATACTTATACGTATATTATATTATGTTTGCTCACGTTCGTTTTTTCGCCCTCACCTACGTATCGCTAATCCCTAAAATATTCTCTCCCGTTTATTGTGTACTTACATAATATTTTGTAATAATAATATTATCATTATTCGATTTTCAGTCGACGCGGTTGGCACGCCTGCTGCGTGTTATCGCGCTCAGGTAAAAAACAATTAATAATGTTATAAATATAAAATATTATTAATATAATAATGATATTGAATAATTGAGCGATCTACGAAATCCAATCGGTCGTTTCGATTTCGTTTATTTTCTGAATTTAAATCCGTACGTATTTTTGTTTTTTTCTAGGTTAGGTTTTAAAGTTTTAATATGATGTTCGTGTAACGTCACGTGTTCTCGAACAAATTTAATTCGTCTCGTAGGCAAATCGTGTCTATATTTTATAATATTATACTTATTATATATGTATTATAATCCTACTTTCCTACTTCGTGAATAATAATATAAATGCATATTATTATATAGTTTCTCTTAACTTGCGCGATTTACGCGCGAGTAAACCGTTCTCGTATTGCGGGTACGTATTATAATTAAATTATTTTGAGGTTAGGTGTGAGATCGGCGAAAAGGAATAATAAGGTCCTCGAGTTCCCTTGTGGCCTTATTTTTCTTCTGATCCGGGGAAAATTGTACGATAAAATACTTAATTTTACGCCTCCGGACATTTTGTTATTTTATCGAAACGTTGTGTTGTTATAATATTTTCCCGAATCAGTCGCGTAGTCGGAATTTAATTATTTCGAGGACACGCTGGATTATAATTTACAGTATAAATAAGTACGTAGGTTTGGTCTACCCCTTTATATAATTTACACGCAGATTAATCGTGTTCTTTTACAAATCTTAGTGAATTTAACCGAATAGCCTCGGGAAGTGAAATTATACGCGTAGAAAGAAATAACAATCGGTTAACTTATTATTTATAATTTTTAAATGTAAATAAATTATTTATTCGTCGAAACAATATACGAGAAAGGCGAAATATTAAGAGTTCACCACTCGGGGGCGATCGATATATAATATATATATTTTATTTTTTGCGAAAATAAATTATTTTTTTCCACAAAGTTTAAAAAAAAGATAAAAATAAAAAAACCGTTTTGTGTCGTGTAAAAATAAAGTATTAACGCGTTATATTTGCAGAAAACTTTGCGATATTTAAGGAATATTGATAATATTGATCCTAACAACCCGAACCCGCGAATAAAATTTTGACTCGGGCGTCTTGCGGAATTATTGTTTTAACGATTAAAGTCTCTCATCGACTTTTAAAAGTTTCTGGTGAAAACCAAATGATATAAGAAAACAAAAAAAAAAAAATTTCAAAATGATTACGAGCCGATTGAAATCTATATAACACGAGGGGCGATAAATAAAATATTTCCTGGTGCGTTTTTAACGTGAATATAATATTCTTCTCGGTTCATTTATTCGTCATTATATAATGTAGTCGAAACTACGTATACCTTTTCTTTTTTTTTTTTTTATTATACTCGTACGCTTCGATCATTTATTATAACGCGTGCATATATCGCATTATTATTCGCTCTATATAAACGATAGCCTTTAGTTTTTCAAAACGTATAATATATAGGTATAAAAAAAAAATAATAATAATAAAACTCGTTTCCAACCTGTCAGTTGTAATATTACGTTATTTTTTCGCCCCCTTCTTATTCTTATTTCTGTGTCAAAGTCTTTACCGAGCTGTCAACTGTTATTTTGCATATATATATATAATATAAGAAATGTTTTCAAAGTATAAAACTGAAATATAAAAATAAATATTTATGCCGTGTCGTCCATATACGCGTTTATACTCATATATAGGCGTATGTATAACGTATATACGCGTTTCTATGGGGTATATACGGATACGTTTTCAGACCTCGAAAATGCGATGGTATAGACACAGTAAAGTAATAATAACATATAATATTATATTGTAAAAAGTATAATAATAATAAACTCGTTTATCGAATACACGTTTTATAGATAGATTTATAACGTGGTATATTTAATGCCGGTATATTATACGTATATTAAAATTATATTATTATATTATTTAAAATGATACCGTTGTTATTATACTCGAATGCCAGTCGAATATAGCGAAAATCGTGGAAAGATGCGTTTTCTATGCGGTTGAATAGGTTTTCTATAGTTCTATACTATAATATAATATATATTATTATATATTTTACACAGACGATGAGCGACGAGAACTATTTCGTGTTACAAAGATATTGGATATATAACATTACATAATCTCACCGTTATTGTTATACGACATTTTTATCGCTCTGTATACTATAATATGTATATTTACTCGTATATGTAATATATTCTGATTGTTATAATTGATATCCTTATTATTATTATATTCTTAATATGTAATATTACTAGCTGGGATATTTTACATTTCTCCTATATAGTGCGTGTGTGTACCAAGCTAATATAATATATAGTTTATATTACAATAATATTACGATCAATAACGTGGAATATATTTACACTCAGCCGTTTAATTGATATTTGGGCATGTACTACGGATAAATAAGTATATTTATTATAATGATACATCGACACGTCGTTTGCATCGTATATATAAACAAAAGGAAATCCTTTGGAATGACACGGCGGGCGTCGAAGGACAAAACGCATATTTTGAAAATAAATACGTATAAAACGTATACATAGAAATATGTATATTATATTTATAATGAAGGGTGACCGTTTGACAGGTATTTATTCACCCCGAACAAACGACTTAATCACGGTTATGGGTTCTAACCTATATGTTTTTTCTTTTAAATGTACCCAACCTAAATACAGATATATACGTTTGATGTTTGTTATTTTATAAATATGAATTATAATTAATAATTATGATTATTAAAATTTTGTAATTTATAATAATTATAGTAATAGATAAAATTTTTATTTTCTTCGATAACGTCATCCTGTGTGGATGCAGAACCAAAACACGTCCAGCCAAATGTTATTCGTTCATATTTCGAAAATTTCTCTTTTAGATAATAAAATTTTTATTTAATTCAATATAATTATATAATAAACGACGTTTAAATATAATCGTGTCGATCAATATAATATTTTATGTAGCCGTTATATGTTTATAATCCGATGGTTCATGGTTATAATATTACAATGATATACCTTGCAAACAATAACGATGAATTTTGAAATATCCCAATATAAAGTTTGCTTAGTAGGCAGTTTTTAATTTTTTTTGTTTTTTCAAACACTTCAACCGCGGTATAAAATCAGCAGGGACGCGGTACGTTTACGCTCGACCGTGTTAGTATTTCCATACCTATATATATATTATTTTTCGAACGTTTATCGTAACGATAATCCGGAATTATATATACGCTACCGCGGATTTTACTATTAAAAAAATACATCGTGATGGTGTTTTTTTGAAAGTACACAAGCACTTTTTTTTACGATCGTGTTCGATTGTTATACGAATAATAATAATAATTGTTATACAATATTTTATGTAGAATATCGTTCGTCCGCGTTGTGTTTGAAAAATGGCGCGCGAAATATACGATAATTGTTCGCAACGTGGCCAATTATTAATCGTAAACGCGGTATGTATATTAAATTCGTTGGTTACCTATATAATTATTATGTACGAATAATGATGCGGACCAATTCAGTCTCGTCTGGTATACGCGCGATCGATCACGTGTGTATGTAACTTTTCAATCGCTGTAAACATTTTACGCGTGTATACTTACAAAAGAAATAAGTATTTAATATTTTAATTTGCATATTATATAGTTTCTAGCCTTACAATATCAGAATCGTCGATAAAACGTCGCGTTATAAAGAGTTCGAATGGAACAAAAATTTTATTGTACGAGGCATTTAAAGATTTTTTAACGTTCTATACGTAACCTCAAATATTATTAATATAACGCGGTATAAAAATATGTATAAATACTTATGAAATTTTATTGGATAATTTCCTAAAGTATTATCTTTTATCATCGTGATATTATTGTTACTCGTCTATATAACATAAAATCTTATTTTTCATCGATTTTCATCGTTTTTCCACAAGAATTGTATGTCTCTTGGTCCAGCGGAGGAATGTTTCCACCCTCCGGTTTGTTTCGGGCGTATACCTTTTTAATTTTTTTTTTTTTTATTATAATTTTATCTTAATTAGGTATATAATATAACATAATATCGTATGCTCGTCGATTATTTTAAAAATTGTTTTTTTTTTTTTTTTTTTTGTTCGCAGACGATTCGCCCACTGACGATCGGTGTAGGAGACGATCGCGGTTGTTGTCCGACGGCGAGGTGGTACTACTCGAATCGGTCGCCCATCACGGTAAGCGGTTACCGAACGGCCGGTTCCTAACCATGCACAAACGCAGACGGAAAAAGCTCACCACCCGATCGTTGTCCAACGAAAACGCTCCGGCGCTGTTGGACGACATTCATCACGGCCATGTGGAGGTAACACGATTTCATATATACCTAATAAAAAAAATAATAATAAATTTATATATAGTTTTAATTAATCATACGAGTTAAGTTATTAAATTATAATAAGGAATCGGAAAGGATTTTTTAAAATTAAATTAAATTATATTTTTCGTTATTATATTGTTAACGTGTATATTAATAGAGACGTCGATAATAATAAAAAAAAAAAAAAATCAAATTAAATAAAAAGAGAAAATTAAATAAAAATATTTTAGCATAATAATGTAATATAATATAATACTTTATTGTTTTACGTTATTCGGGCGTAAGCCGTAATGGCGCGCATATCACGGCGATAAGTTCGTCGGTGTATTTTTTTTTTTTTATATTTTTTTTTTTCGTCGTATATATAAATGTTTTTTTTTTTTTTTTTTTTTTGGTGTTGGTTCTTTTTTTTTTTCTCTCTTTCAAGTTATTACGCGCTCGCGATTACTAAATATTTTTTAATTAAAAAATAATTGCGTTCGTGCTAAATATAATATACGTATTTTATATATACCTATCCGACGGGTTATAATAATAATATAACACGACTACACGTTAAATCTATATTTTTCTTTTAACTTAATATTTTAAGCCCCCGCTCGTATACAAATTAAAAGTATTTCGTTTTAAATAATTGTAACTCGAGACTGCAGTAGAGCGCACGTTTTTTTTTTCTTTGTCGGACGATCGAGAGAAAATTATTACATAAAATAAAGCGCCCCGAATCCCCGATTATAAAAAAAAAAAATAATAATAATAATTAAAATAATATATTTCGAAATAATAATAATTATAAACGAGTCCCGGTTTTTATCCGCCATCGAATATTTGACACGTTTTTTTCTTCTTTTTTTTACGGTTAGAATACAATTCGATGGAAAAACGAATTTTTGTCCATAAATCCAATATACGGTTTCGATCGATTCGTCGAATAACGAATAAAATTTATTTCCATCGCTCTATAGTTCACGTGTATTTTTCCGATTTTTCCATCGCGTCGAATCTCATCAAACACGAAAATTATTATTTTATATTCCATATATATTCGAATACGAAAATTAATAATAATATTATACAACGCGGAAATCCGCATATACGCGCAAAAACGGTAATTTATATATTATTATTTATACGTACTATTACACAGACGCTATCGTCACTACATAGTCGTCGCAGGGATTGAATTAAAATTAAAGTCGAGGAATTTCCAATATCCGTTTAATTAACGCTTTTATATAGGTTATATATTATAAATATAACCGTGGTTTTTATACAATATCCGCGTTATTCAACGTATAATATAATATTCTCGGAGTACGTATATTTCTTTTTTCCATTTTCCTTTTTTTTTCTTTTTTTTTTTTAATATTTTTATCGCATCCGTAGCCTTATATTATTCGATAGTCGTAGTTGTTCGCGTAGTATATAACGGCATACCTTTGTATGTATAAAATACACGTGAGGTACTCGTCGCCGACATTTCGGTCTTCAAACCGTATATAATACACTTATACGGTTTTAATATTGTAAATACTGAATTTTTATTATAACGAACCGGGAACGAGTTCTCGTGAAAATTCGAGCCTATTGATTTTTAAAATCCCAGCGACTGCCGATATTTAAGTCTGGAAACAGAATTTCCCGCAGGTTTTTATTAATATTATTCGTCGACCGCACTCGAGTACCATACGATATATTGCGTTCTTATATATAAACCGTGTAGGTAGGTATATAATATAAATATGCGTTTCGGCTAAAGAATTCTTTTATTTATTCTTTTTCATTTAAATAATTAACAACTGTTAATTAGGTATTATTAATAATTAATTTATTATCATTATTAATTATTCGAGAAAAAAAATATTCAATAACAATTTAAAAGGTCATAAATTAATTTTCATAATGAATACATTGCTTCGATAAGTATTTGTATTTTAAAAATCTTTACAATATATATTTAAATACTTTTGATAAATAGGTACATTATTTTACTACATTTCAAATATTTTATTGGTTAATTTGTAATGATAAATTCATAACACTTTTCTTTCTGACCTATACGTTTATTTTAATTGTTATTCCATCACTTCCATGACTGTATAACTATATTGCTAATAATTTAAAATATTGGTTTGTTATATAATTGAGGTATTTTGATCGGTTTTAGTGTCATATTCCATCATTATTTCTGTCTCGTTTATCGTAACAAGATATTATTGCAATTAATAAAATATTACAAAGGTAACAATGTTATAAATATTAAATGGGTGTATATAATATTGTTATATTACAAAATTGCTGTTACCTTTTATCATGAATATTATTATTATTATTATTATGTTCGCCCTCGTTTTTTGTTAATATTAAAGAAATTATCACGTGTTTAACTGCTTCTATTATTCATTATGTAAATTGATTTTCATGTGCGTAAGCAATAATTATCAATGTGAGGTATAATACTAGTATTGTTGGTTAAAATAATATAAGGTCTCCTAAAATTTTTATACTAAAATTAGTTAGACCTTAGGTCTACGTAAAAATGTATGTGTACTTTAGAGGACGTATAAATTAGACAGGTAAATTTAGTACTTAACACATTTAAAAATATAATATGATATAAAACATATTATATTTGTTTTAATTATATAAAAATTAAAAAAACATATTTTGAGCACCTTAGTGAAAAGTGATTATTTAATTATTATTATTGTATCTTGATTAAACGATTAGTTATTTTTTCTGACAATATAGAGATGACTAAAAATGTAATTTTTACTCTTAAATTTCAATCACTGACCTCTTAACTTATTATAGGATTTTTTATCTGTTTTTTTATAATTTCAAAAATATTTTATACATTTTAGACGACCTTAACCTACAATATGAATTGAACTCATAACTGCATATACGTGCATTTAAAATCACTTTATATAATATTAATAATCTTCAGTTAGTTAAAAATACGATAACTTCTATTATAATATTAATGAAATGATGAATATAATAATGGAATCAATGATTTAAAATATCAGCAGTAATCCGTAATACGAGTAGGTATAACAATATTTTTCAAATTCATATAGATTATATCTAATACGTCATATTCCTTCACGAATTCACAGGTTGTGTTATCAAAACAATATGTTTTCATTAACTTATATTTTTGTCACGTTGGTTTTAGTATTGTATTAACGTTGATGTCGATATTATTATACCTTTTTTTAAAAAAAAAAATAATTTGTTAAATAGATAAGTAGTATGATAAAAAAAAAATACTTTTGTTAAAACTGGGGGTCGATCTATGTATATAATATATAATGGCATTCCAATAGTTTTACTGTATAATTTTTAAACCTTTGTTGCGCGTACAATTTTGTTAACGATCGTATACGAATTCGTTCAAATTTCATACTAACTTATACTCGCGAATAATTTATTTAAAAATCATATGGAATATCGTACAATTTTCTTTTAAATGTTTAGATTCGGGAACGATTAGTAATAAATTATGAATAGGACGTTGACTTGACACGGTTTCATAAAATTAGTTACAATATAATAATATGTATATACGAGTATATGTATGCGTCGATGTCCGAATTATCGTGATAAGAATATATAGTGGGTATCATAAACTTGTATAGTAGATAAGACTTACATTAATTATTAATATAAATTCGAGAGAACAAAACAAATAGTGTATAACGCTACGACGACTGTTTCAATGAGTAGATATAAATATAAAATTATTCAATTTTTTTTTCGCGTAACATTAATATGTGCATATAATAAAATGAAATTAATGAAATATAAAAAGTACGATATTGGACATTGTTTGGGAAAATATATTCGTAACGTAACATATTATAATTACTATAGATAAGATATTAAAATTTGAGTATATGATGTATATATAGACATATAGTATAAATGTTTATATCAAACGACACATGTAATGCACTTCAAAAATGATCCGCGTAAGACTATAAGTTAATTATTTAAAATGAAATCGTTCGTAACTCTGTTAATTCGTTAAATAATAATAAGTATATTTCTTTAAAAATATTTCCGAAAAGAAATCTATAACCACTAACCTTATGTAGTTATAATACTATAAAATACGTACGAAGTAATATTATGATTATATGATGCACGAGTTTTTGTTTCCATCTTCGGGTTTTTGTCTTTTCATAAATTTAATGAATTATAAATTTTTTAGTATTTAATAAAACTTAATATTATATTTCAATTTTATTGTACGACTCAAAACGTAAATGTGGGTGGACGACGATTATCATTAATATAATTATTATTACAGAGTTATTCCATTATTAATATAATATGTATTTTGTTTATTGTTTATTGTGTTTGGCAAATATATCATTGCAATAATTAAAATATCGTTCATTGAACACATAATTTGATATCAAACATCGTTTACGAGTGTTCTACTACATGTTTCGAAATCTATATATTTTAAATAACATCTCCTGGAATCTGGTTTGTTCAGGACAATATTAGTTATCGGAAACGAGGACTATGGAAGAGTTAACATGATTTCCTGTCAATTTTGTATAATACTGATCAAAGGGAAATGTTCGCCCTTTGATGTGCTGCACGTTATAATTCAATATTACTTCGATTCAAAGCCCTAATTCTCTTTTCCTGGCCTCCAATATGGGATTATGATGCCTTATTTCGTTCTTTTGAAGACGAAATAACCTCGGAGGCATGTTTACCGACTATTTGATTTCGGAACACTGCTGCAGGCTTTTGTAGATCGAAATTATTGAATTCCGTCGAAAACTAAAGCTAACTCTTCTGCCAGATGCTTGCATGCGCGTTGTTCGTTATTTATATAAATTTATAACATTATATGTATTCATCCAGTTTTAAAATTATTAACCCCTCGTAAAACAAACACACTATGGAATGATTATACCGAATAATAATCAGATATTTCATGTTATAGAAACAATGATAGAATCGCTTAGGCATTCAATGTGATCTCCAAATATATATTTTATAATATGTATTAGATATATTTTTTTATACTACCAAAATCACTGTGTATACTCGTATATTTCTGTTATATTACAATAAAATATATAATAAAATAATGTTTTTCGAACATAAGAAAAGAAGAAAAAAAATTTAGTTTTTATCTTCTCTAAAAGTTTGATGATTCGTAAAGCAATTATATAATAACAATATTAGTTTTATGAGTGGAATGTTTGTTGAGAAAAACGAAAGCTGAAACTAGTATAATTGATAAGATAACTCGCTGTAGGGTTAAAACGTTTTATTTTTATTGTTATTTTTCTAACATAATCATGTTGTGATTCGCCACAGTTGTAGTAATAAATCGTTTGTTTGAAAAAAGAAAAATGATAATGCACAATGAACGTATATAATAAGATATAACGTATTGTTATTATATTAATATTGCGTGGAAAAAAAAAATACACGATAACCCGACTTATCGGTTATAAAATCGACTGGTAGTAATATGTGGTAACATAATATGAGCCGTGAGAGTTATTTATATACTCGTATGCTAAAGTTTAAAATCATATAGGCTTAATATAATATAAATTATATTATATAGGAAATATTTATCATTATATTGTTGTTTAAAACCAACCGCCTCTCACTGTATTGATTAATTACGTAATTAATTATAATAGCACCGGCAGCAGATTTTGCACCTCCGTCACACCTCACATACACACGCATATATTATATATAATTACCTTCATCATTAAAAGTAACTTATAATAATGTAAACGGATCCCTGGTGTAGTTTATACAGTGTGCGGTAGTTGTTAGTATTACAATATTTGTATGGATGTATATGAATAATGTATTAGGATTAAATGAAAAGGCACGTTAAAAAAAAAAATCAAGGGAAGGGAAGGGATACTGCAGGTGTAAAGAGGATAGTGTTGAATTTTGATTAAAATTTGAATGCAATGATAAATCATTACATTCGAAAAACGATTTTGAACGAAGTTCATCAGATAATAATATGTATCGATTTTCAGAGAGAGTTTAGGTATAAGTCTCTACTATCTATAAAACCCATAAATTAAACTAGTAATCTAAATAACCAAATCTGTTAGTACTTTACTTTGCTATTTCGAGTATTCTAGTTTTTTTTTTAATTTAATCAAAATTCAACTCTATTCTCTTTAGACTTGTATCCCTCTTCCACAGCATTATCAGCATAAAAAAAAAAAAGAAAAAAATGGTAAATATAATTATTCATAATTATTTGGAATTGGGTTAAGTAATATGTAGGTTTTGAGCTCCAATAAAATTGTTAACATTTTTTTTTTTTTGTGTGTTTTTTATTAATCATTGTTATTGTGAAATCAATTAAATGAAATCAAATTCGTCGAAATTTCAGTTTTCGTGAAAAATGCTATTTTTTCATCATTTTTTGGTCGTTTTTCCTATCGCATAAGGTATCAATTTTGAAAAATTCAAAAAATGACCTAATAAATAAAGTATACCAACTACATCCACTTTCCAATCGGAAACATATTAATATTACTATTCATGAAAATCGGAGCATTATTTCTGGTAAAAATGTGATTACATACATATAACAACAACAGTAAAAAAAAAGACACACATCATTGTTAAAACCAATAGATTTTTTCGATTCGCTCAAAATGTAATATATATATTATAATAGTAACCTTTTTTATTATACTATATTTTATTTTATGCCCATATTAAATCTGAGGTTTTTAGCTTTATATCCATAATATAACAATATTAATCCTACGGAAATAAAATCTGGCGATTGTTAGAAAACATTTGTGATAAACAAAATAATAATATACTATATATATGTGATCTACGAAAAATAATATGGCGTTTATCTGAATGTTAACAATTTTTGAAACACACATAATTTCAAATACTCTTAGGATTCTTCTCTTGTTTTACTCGGAAAATAGAAAATACGGACGAATCCCTGTTGGATATAACACTAAGATATTTGAAATAAATATCATTTTGGATAATATTAGGGAATGCCTTTGGGTTTGGATTTCTTCACTTGTAAAAATACGTCGTATTTATGATTTGGGATTCTTTTATAATCCATTATTGATGTCTAGAGTATGAAAACAACATTTTAAATTACATTTATAGCGTACCTATACCTAACAGTTATATTTAATTTATGTAATATTTATAATTCTCGCCATTATCGTTCTGATATCCTATATACCGCGGTGTACTTTAAATGGTATTATGATCTATAATATAGTGGCATATCAATCATAAAATTATTATGTAATTTCCAAATAATCTCGCTTTACTGTACCTGGGAGACTATTGAGGAGATGAAGTGCTATTGTGAAAACTATAACTTTGACGTTCATCCTCACGTTGAAAACTCAAAACTAACATTCTAACCGCACATGATCTAATATCTGGGGACCCGGGAGCTGTATCGATTAACTATAATATAATACGACAATGACCGCCTTATAATATGTATAGTTTTCCATGGGGAGAATAAATATACAATATATCAGTCTATAATAAAGTTGGCTGTTAAGTGCTTTGAATATTTAGGCTGTTCGAGATGATTTATGCGACATCGTGAACGAGCTAGGAAATTCCCTGTTTACCAATAAATGTTTTTATCATATCTCGATGAAATAATATTTATTCATTATTTTACTTCTATAACGTGTTTTAATCCTCAGAAGACTATCCACTATATTTATAGGAGTATATCGCGCGATTCGTATTTATTATGAGTCGTTTAGATATAATTTTCGGACAAAAAAAAAAAAAAAAAAAAATTATAATTATTTAAATTTTAAACCGTAACTAATATAATGTATTATACTTAATAATAATATACTCGTATTATAACGACGTTTCGTTTATCCTTTTTCATTTTATTATACAGTCGGTGGTGTCCTTTGTACTCTCGTTCTAATTATATCCTTTTTACGTTTGCTGGTTTCACTTTTTGTTCTACCGTTACACCGCAATAACGTTCCTCTGTATAATTATCCATATCCACTACTTCGTTAATTATTAACTCTTTAACAGTAAAATGTCCAACTACTGTGCACATATGAATCTAAGATATAAATTGTTTTCTTATCTTAAAATGCATCATTTTTTGTGAAAATTATGCTGAGGTAAATGTATACATGATTATAAATATAAATTTATTTGTATACGCATTAGAAAATCGGTGTTTCATATTTTAAAAATTTAAAGCATATTTTTTTTTTTTTTTTGAAAAACATTTCGTTTTCAAATTAAAAATTAAATCATATTAGACGCTTTAATTAAATTATGGATAGTTTTTAACTATATATTAAATTATCAAATTCGCTTTTATTCTATGAAATAATATTTCATTAATTTCGTAATTAAAATTTATACTTAACGTGAAGTATTTATTGATCATATAAAATGTTATTGTATATGTGAATATTGTTTTTTGTGAAAAATTATTAAAATTACAATATGGGTATTAAAACTGTTACCTTGAAATACAATAGTTACGACTTTATTAAAAAGTAAACAGAAAAGTGATTGCTATAAGAATTTTTATGCTCTTTTATATTATAATGAAAATAAATTAGATAATTGAAAAATTGACTGTAAAAAAATTTTTCCATCGTTTTCATTTGAGTATATATAATTTTTCGAAAAAAAATTTTAAACTTAAAGATGAAGACCATTATAACAATGAAAAAACTTTAAGAACACAATTATATAAAAGCATCTTGTACACGAATCGTAACTATAGTGGTAGTAACTTAATAATTCTCGCATTCAATTACTTTCGGTATTTAATTCATTAAAAACCTTTTCCTATCTAACTTGCTCATCTTTCCTCTGTGTTGAATTTCTTGAACTTTTAACGTGATTGGTGTAGATATTTAAACATGTTGGATTTTTGTCAACTTCTTTGAGTATTTTCACCCCTCGGAGTTACTGGACAAAAGAGTAAAATATTTTCCCATGCTGAAGGCTAAAGTTTTTTTTTTTTCTTTTTTAGAACGAATTAAATAAAAGTTGCACAAAAAACATTTATGAACGAGATTCCTGGATTGAAATTGGAAATTTGAAATTTGAAATTCTTTCGTGAACTTTTTTCTCTAATTTTTTTCTTCCTTTTCTTATACCTATTCGGAACATATTATATAGAACAATGGTTTTACCATTTTCATTGTGAATAATTCTAATGAGAATTTCATACAACGATTTACAATATTCCTTTTCCGTTCTGAATATTAAAATATCGAGAGCTTTCAAAATATTAAGCAATGTACCTAAGCAATCAATAACACCATTAAAAAAAAATTAATTTGCGAAACGTTTCCACAAATGCAATATATTATTTCAGAAAATCTTCTGATAATAAATTATTACGATATTTTTAAGTTTTGATGTTTTATCAATTTTACTACGCATTTTTACCTTTATTTGGTATCCATCATCTGCCTATATAATGATTATTATTGCAATAATTTATAAATATTAATTTTTAATAATTTATTTAATGTTAAATTTTGTCTTTTCTCCTTCGTATAATATATTATATATTATTTTTTAAACAATTCAAAATAATATTTTATATCGTTTCGCGATATAATTGTAAGGGACTTGTTGCGAACAATAATAATATTATAATATTGTAACTTAATAATATACTATGTGATTTCGTCATGTGATTTCTGTATATTTTATTATATATTAACTGACATTTGTGTATTTGTTTTATTTACAGTGTGTGCTGAAGCACGTCTGGAAATGGCCGTTCAACGCTTTTGCATTAGACACAGCTACGGGGGGTAAGTAGAAAATATCAATGTTATATACTTTTCCCCTCCTGCACCCGCCAGCACCGTTTAACCGATTTCTTTCTTCCCCGCAAGCGAAGAAAACAACAATATTACGTTATATTATAATGGAACGTAATCAAATGTCATCATATATATAATACCTCTTTTAAATTATTATTACACACGATGTAAAACACGTTTGAATATCATCGGTTTAATTGCATTTCTATATACGCTGCGTATACCTCAATCTCGGTATAAGGTTAGATTAAATAAATTATAATGTATATATATATATATAGGATATACGGTTACCGCGGTATACGGTTAAGTGGTTAATTTGCGCGAGGACGGGCAGTTAAGGCGGTTTCGTCCGCGTGTATAGTTTCGCGTGTTCAAATACATTAAAACGTCTGAAATATGAGCCATTCGAAACACTCGCGAAGAAATAATCCGCGTGTCATATTTAGGTATATATTATTATTATTATTATTATTATTATTATTATTATTATTATGTACTTACATACGAGGAGACGTACCTACCTACAGTTTTTTTCGCAGAAAAGAATAATAGTCAGACATTTGGATATTGTTCCGAAACAATCTCTTCCGACAATGATATTTTGGTTTCACTCGTTTAACGTCGTGCACATTAATTCACATATTATACAGAACAATTAAATATACCAACAATTATACTTAACAAGTTAAAATTTCTTACACAACCGTATAATAAATTAACCGCGCATTATTATTATTATTTTATGCTACATGTGTTACCATTTATTGTTTGAAAAACGTTAAAAAGTGTTTCAACATTTATTATGGAAACAATTTTTTTTTTTATAATTTAGTTGCGCGTATATTATGATTTAAAAACAAACGTTTCTCCTCGTTTTCATGTCCTTTAATTCGATGGATAATATATTTTTATGAAAATTTATAAATACTTCAAAAGTAAATTGCACATTTGTTACGAAACGTGTAATTCTATATAATTTTTTATTTTTTTTTTAACTTTATTGTGATTGTAACATTTATAATTTATAAAAATAAAATTCGACCTGGTATAAAATAAATTATATAATGAATGTAAATATCGACGGTTTTAAAACGTCTTTGAAGTCGAAAAATGTTACAATATTTTTTACATAAATTATTATCATACCATGATAATATTATTCGTAGGTATCTATATTATACATAAAATTTAAATTAGTATTTTTAAATTCTATCGAAAAAAAATACTTTTCGAGACCGTTGGAATTAATACTTTTTTTTTATTATATTCGTATTGTGTGGAATTACAATAAAAATATGACAGTATTTTTTAAAAAATATATTTATAATATATAAATATTCACAGTAAATATATATACTACATTATATATTCATCACAATGAACTATAAGAAATCTAATTAAATATGTAATTTATTAACATTATATTTTATTTATTGGGTACTTTAATTTTTTAATAATGTGAAACACTGAAATTTATAATAAAAATCATAATAATAATAATAAATAAATGTAAAATTCGATATTATGAAAATGGAATAAGATCGTTTAGAATTTATTATCTTTTAGAATTTAGACTAAGGTACGTAATTTTTATATTTTTCACGGATTAAAAAAATATTAAAAAATAGTAAAGTCGCAAAACATCACAGCAAATGGTCAATACAAATGGTACATATACAATATATTATTATTATAATATAATATATTTAGGTATATTACAATATCATTTTTCATAGTCAAACACCGAATGCGCATTATGCTATTAACGAGCATAATATTATCATATTTTTTCTTTATTTATATTTATTTTTCTTTACCGAGGTCCGAGGTCGCTTTTATTTGATAATATTGTTGTTATTTTTATATACCGAATTTCTATTATCAAATTGGTATAATATTTATTACGCCGACGACGTTTAATTTAATTTAATTTAATTTAATTTTTTTTTTTTTTTTTTTTTTTTTTTTTGCCTGCAGGAAGATCACTTCCAGTACTCTGCGTTCATCTTTTCCATTGGTACGGTCTAATGGAACACTTTAAACTGGACGTCGTCCAAGTTTGGAAACTATTCAGTAAGTATAAATTATATATTTTATAGCATTATAAACTCTTACGGCGCGCGTATATATATTATAATTATCATCGTTGGTAACATAAAAATAATGAATTGCCAAAAAATAATTAAAAAACACTTAAATCGATATAGGTTAGGTTTTACGAGAAACGTTTAAAATAACATAATATTTATACGAAAATGTGTATCAGATTCACGATATATCTATATATACCTATACGTACTCGGATCGTGTTCTTGTATGTACTTTTTTTGGTCGATTAGTGGGGGAGTTTAAGTCTCTCTCTATATATAAATATAGTAATAAACGCTATGGGAAAAAACTCTCGAAGGGCTGCATCAGCATCACTCATAAATCGGATATGCTAATTTCTAATATTATATGAATTTGGGTGAACGAGTGTTCCCCCCTTAGCGCTTAGCCCCGCGTGCGATTTGTTCGTATACGATAATATTACCTCTAAAATTAAATAATTTAGAAATTTCTTAACGAAATACGATAAATCGTAGGTTATAATATTTTTGCGCGTCGTATTTATATATGAATCGTTAACTACAGAAAGAGGACAAGTCCACTTTTCCTAATTTTTCAGGAATGATCAAAAACCAAATATGGACACGTTCCCTTTCTATAGTAGTAAACAAGAATTTCCAAACAGTATATTTATTGTTTTGATAATCGGATTTGACTCCTATCTACAGTAAACGATGTATTTACGCGTGCTTAATGAAAAATGATAATAATATCAAAATTGATAAAAATGGACTTGTCCCCTTTCTGCAGTTAGCGATTCATATTATGTTCTCGTTTTAATTACGATATTCGTAAAAGTACGTGGGTCGTGAAAAAATGTTATTTATAATTATTACATTTACATATATTATTAAAAATCTCATCGCACGGACGACAGCACTCATACGTGACCAAATACAGTCGAACGAGATTAATAATCACTCGTACGAGTTTTCGAAGTTATATACGTATATATATAGGACATAAAATCTGTGGAAATCAATACTATATTTTTAATATAACGTGTCAAGTGATGACGCAGACGAACGAATTCATTCAACGGTTCTTATAATAATAATTGCGAGTATACTCGAAGAATAAACTACATTTTTCTCCTATCGTATAAAATGTAAAAAGTCGTATCGTTACGCCTATCGTTAAAATATACCGTCGATTGCAAACCCGCGCGCGGTCTGTCATTATTTTTATTATATTCTAATATTTCGCTCGAGCTCTCGTCCTCTTCGTCTTCTTCGTCCTATCGCCATATAATTTATAATACGTTTTATATTAAAAAAAAAAATAAAAAAATAAATACCTAATAAAAAAATACCGTTCGTATGTGGGAAGAATATTCGATTCGATTTTTATAAAACGTATATTTTAAAACAATTCGTGTGAAACACGCGTCGACTTGGAAAATATTGCGTTCGAGACCGATAAAAATAATAAAAATATTATATAAAAATATTTAAATATGATATATAAATAAAAAAAATCCCAGAAATGTTTCAATCATAATAATAATAATAACAATATATTTATTGAAAAATATCCGAAAACCCGACTGTAAATCGATTTTATAACGAGTAAAGTATTCGATGCGTGCGTGACGCGTGACGATATATGAAATAAAATAAAATATTATTTATATTAAATAAAATAAAAAATAAATAAATAACATAAAACGGACTTTTTTCTATTTATACGAATTTATACGAGTGTGTATAGGTACCGATATCCGTTTACATAATATAATATAATAGCGTTAGAGAGGGGAATTTTCAAAATAAAAATATATACCTAGGTATTATAACCTGGTATATAACCGCGAAATATAATAACGCGTAAAAATACAAATACGGTTTATACCTCAATGTTCGATTCGAATTCGAGAGTTTCGAAATTCGACAAAAAATTTCGTATACCTAATATTAGATTTTCCATATATAACACTCGAACATTATAATAACGTGATATCGCGCGTTATATATTTTTTATTATTACGCGACGAAAGGGTAATTTTTTTTCTTTCTCACCGTTCGTCTATTCCTCCATCGATGTTCGTATACGACGTACCATAACGTCCTTTTATTATTATTATTATTATTATTATTATTATTATTATTATTATTATTATTAT
>JAIUCT010000007.1:11548454-11581577 GCA_021307375.1 Tetraneura akinire
AATAATAATAATAATAATAATAATAATAATAATAATAATAATAATAATAATAATAATAATAATAATAATAATAATAATAATAATAATAATAATAATAAAATAACCAACGTGAAAAAATATTGTTATCAATACGATTTTAATAATTATAAAAACGATTTCGCATCGGTTCAAAATAAACTATAAAAAAATTATCTGTGATGGCAACGTACGAAAATAACCATTTAGCGTGTATAATAATTATAAATAAATTATAAATACACATTATTATTATATTATACACGAAAACAATAAACTAAATATTATTATTATATTGTTATGTAAAAAAATATGTTTATGATGATGCAATAATTATTGTCAAATATAATGAAATAAAAATAAATAAATAATAATTGACGAAAATTTAATGAGGTCATTCGTATATATTATTATTATTATTCTAAATAACCGAAAATAAAATGTATTATTCACAATGAATAAATTATCGTATAAAAATAACAATTCATGTGTCTAGTCCCAATAATAGGAGTATAAATATTTACACACACGTTTAAAAAACCCGAACAATATTGGTTACTCCTAGCAATTTTATCGTTTATAAAAATAAAATAAAAAAATCACTTTTGCAAGACCGCGTGACAATTTACAATTTTTTTTTTTTTTTTTTTTTTTGGTACTTCGTAATAATAATACGTCTTGTGCTCTCTGCTCTCTCGTTTGTAAAAATAAAAATTATATAATAAAATATCATGTAAAAGAAATACTGTAATTCTATTATTTTTTAAACTATTCATATTTATTTGGTTTGTTAGTACTTACATAAGACATAACTGTTATAAGAAATTTATAAAAAAAATAATTTTAAATCTTCATTTTTGAATATGTATTTTATCATTTTATGCGTATTTAATATACATTTAAACAAATATTATGTGGTCCATATTTTTTTGTTCTTAGAAACGAATATAAGTACATTTTTTAAATATATTATATAAAAAAATATTATTACGTTACTTCGTCATCGAATATAATAATTTCAATGTAATGGCGGTAATATTTTCGTTGTAGAAGTCTTAAATATTACCGCGTCTATATAGCGAGATGGTTCTCAGCGCTGTGATGTGACAAACCGAAAAGAAAAAAAAAGATTAAAAAATGGGTTTTCTTAAATTTTATTTTTTATAAAGCCCTTAAAATTTAATTTCATCACTTTCATACCTATTTTTAATATTAACTAAGATAAAATAATAAATTTAGACAGTTTTATTTTTTTTTTCTTAGTTCGATTTTTTTTTTTTTTTTTTTATTAGTTTTTGTCATCAGATGACTAATTCTCAGATTTTTTCCTCACATTATTCTGAGTATTGCGATCTAAAAGTCCTAATAATATTGTCACGTATCTATAGACAATATCATAGACTGAGTGTAGTAGAAAATAAGTTTTTTACTTTAAACCTGACGGCGCGTTTTTGTTTTTTTGTTCACTCTTCATCGAGCTCTTCACTAATTGTAATAACATTCTCATTTTGTTTTTAAATCGCAGATCAAGAACTTCTTGACGCCTCTCGAAATAATGGCATCTCTTATAGCGGCAGTCGCTCATGATCTAGACCATCCAGGTGTCAATCAACCGTTTCTGATCGCGACCAGTAATCACTTGGCCACTCTTTACGAGGTAAGATTCATTATTTTTTATTTTTGTTTTTTTTTTTAAGCTATTATTCTTAACGTATTTCTATATTATATTCATTTATTATCTCTCTTATTCTCCCCCTTTCTTGTTCTTTTGTTCTTAGAATACTTCCGTGTTGGAAAATCACCACTGGAGATCGGCGGTCGGCTGTTTGCTCGAGAGTCACGTTGCGGAAAAACTCAGCCCCATACGTCATGATCTCGAAACGCAGATAAGTTCACTGATATTAGCAACGGACATAACGAGACAGCCGGAATTTTTGAATAAATTTAATGTGAGTTTAAGAAAATTAAGGGGGGTGGAAAACAATAAAACGTGTTACGTGATAAGCATGTGTGTAAAAAGTATACTTTTTGAATGCAATAGAGAGACAAATAACTATTTTGAATTCGCCATTTTTATATACCAAACAACGAAAATTTGGTATAGTTCGGCGTACAAACGTTTATGAAAATACGTCAAAATGTCACATTATATTGTAACATTCTGTCGCATCTGTTGACACGCATAAAATGTATTTGTCACCCGTCAAAATTTTTTCCTACGTGCGCTTTTTCTTTACTGTTTTTTTAGCCATAAAATTATTTTTAAGTAATTTAAGAGTATAGTATAGTTGCCGATGGATTTATTTCCCAGTCATTCCATTGTTTTTATATAATATCTAAGACATCGATAAATTCATTTTTCACACGATTTCCTGAATTGAATGACATATTATAGTAAAATACCAAAATTAAATATCCGATGGATTAATTGACACTTATTTGATATACTTTTGCTCAATACGCGTATAACGTATTAATAATATTAATATATTTATAATTAATTAATTTATAATTATTACATTTATTACAATAATGTTTTTCAAATGATTTATATTATGTAATATTATAAATGTTCAATCAATAAAATATGCTTAACTTTTATAATATACGATACTCTTTATCCCCAAAATGCAATTGGACGCGATCGTATTTTATTGTACCGATTTTTTTTTAAAATAATAATTTAGTAAACATTTCAATATTACTCTTCCTTGTTTTCGTGGGTCCTCCGTACATTATTTATGCGCAATATGAAATATACAACCAAAAAACAATTTGGCACCAATGATACTCGAAAAGTTTCAGTTATCAACGTTTATGAATCATATTTTTATTTTTTTATTGTAAATAAAATAAAACTTTTTTGCCGTCCACACGCCATACCTTTTTTTAAATTAATATTCAATTTAAACGTGGTTACAATATTTTTACAAACTATGCCTTTTTAGGGAATTGGAATTTTTGTTTGAACATCGAAATCGGGGTAAAAATAACTTGTCTTTTTTACATTAAATGAAATTAATTTCGAAAACATTAAAATATATTGAAGCGGTGAGAGTTTTGGATGTAAAAAAAATAAATAAAATAAAAATATAAATAAAAATATAAATTTAAAAAACTATTCTCGACACGAAACGTAATATTTTATGTTTTTTCTTAACGCGTTGCTCTTTAAAAATGAGTCATGAAAATCCACAAATTTTCACTATATTACAGGTTGTGTTTAGAATTTGAGATTACATTTCATAGTGTTATAGTCGCATCATTCCATTAATAATTTATCATAAATGCTATCCAAAATGCCGTAACGACAACTATATAAATTATAATATAACCTAGAACATAAGTGGTATAACCATGAAATTTTATTAATTTCATAACAATCTGTGCAAAAATTTACCATATTTCTACAGTTAATTACAATCAAATAATATGGGCAATAATAATTTCTAGTTTATAGCTGTCCGCATAACTAAAATTTCGTAAAAAAATTTGTCACTCGTGTTGTAGCCTTTGAATGCCTCAATAATTTTTTTTTATATTATAATATATTTTTGTAATTTTCACGACAGAATTATCTTGAAAACGGTACGTTGGACATGAAGAATCCGGAGTTGCGTCACTTTATACTGCAGATAGCATTGAAATGTGCTGACATATCGAACCCGTGCAGACCATGGGACGTGAGTCACGAGTGGAGCTTGAAGGTGTGCGACGAGTTTTTCAGACAGGGAGATTACGAGAGACAGTTGGGTCTACCCGTCACTGACATTTGTGATCGGTACAACAATACTGTACCAAAAATTCAAACGGGTATACATTTTTCCTTTGTATAAACTGTCCGTCGTAAACATTTTTTAACACATTAAAAAGTGAATTAAACACTTCAATTTTAAATTTATTTTACATTTTTTGAGAAAGATATCTAATAATAATGTAACGAAAAACACGCTTTAATGACGATTTTGGCTTTACGTTTTTTCAGTGTTCTTCAAATTCATGGTTTTACCACTGTTCAATCTGTGGCACAAGTTCTTGGACACCAAGTTATCTCATTCGATGATGGAGAACCTGAGAAACAACCAACAGCACTGGGAGGAGCTCCGTCAGTTGGAGAAGAACGAAGAGCAACTCACGGACGGATCATCCGACGCCAGTCGCCCGACGATCGTGACCGAGGAGGACGGCCTGGAACCTGAACCAGATGCTCTGAACAGCCGCAGAGGATCGTTGCCGGCCGTCATGCTGGAAACGGTGGACAAAATGGGCCGGCGACACTCGGTTCCGTTGAACCTGGCACGGGACACTGCTCAGTCGACGGGTGCGACGTCGATCCGTCGGGACAGCCTGGGGGTGCAGTCCACGCTGCTGGTGCAGGCCGAAAATAGGCGACGGTTTACGTTGGGCCAGATTCCGTATCTGGAGGAGGAAGAGGAGGGACTGAGCTTATCGTTGGGCTCGTCCCGGAGCAGCGGGCTCCAGAGGTCGTCGGACGGCGGCGGCGGCAGCGGCAGTCGCATGGACGACCGGCCAGTGAGCGCGGAGAACTTAATCCCAGAGCCGAGCATAGCGACCATCACGAACCCGACTGAGGCCAGCCGACTGTGCAACGTCATACACGGCGTCACATCGCCCGTGCTCCAGCAACAGATGAGAGGTGGCTTAACGCGGCAACAGACGTTCCCGCCTATCCAGCCGTACGTTCGGACCAGGTACTTGTCCACCGGCGGCGGCAGCGATCTGGCGCAGTGTTCGTCGTCATGCAGCGGGTGTACATCGGCCGCGTCCACCGCGTCCAGCCGAACCGGGTCGACCAGCAGCGAGAGTTGCGGAGCTAACGGCACGAAACGCGACTCCATCCTGGACACGACGGACAGAGCGTTCAAGTTGGCCAAACTATGCCGGGAGAAGGAGAACGTCGATCCGGCGTCTCGGGCCAACGCGGAAATCCGGCGCAACAGCAACCACATGAATCAGGTAAGGGACGATCCCGCGCCGTATTATAATTTATAATTATTGTTCCGAAGTTCTGTTTGTATTATCGTCACTTACATCAGTTGCTTATTTCTTATAATTAATATTCACGTCTTATCACGTAATTTTTATTGTTGTTATCGTCCGGTTTTGATCAAACAGATTTTGACCAGACGTCGAGGTTCAGCTCCGGTCGGCGGCGCGGGAAACGGCGACGGAACGATCGGACCAACCACCGCTACCGTCGTGAAGGAACCGTCTTTGCCCAGACGTGGATCGGTGCCGTCGGATTTTTCTAAACAGAGTAAATGACACACGATTTTATTATTATTTATTTATTTATTTTATTTTTTTGTATATTAATATTTATGCACACGTCGCAATATGAGAACTTAATATAATTAATAGTATAGTCCGCGCAGTTCATTTCGGCCGTTCCTTTTTTTTAATATTAACACGAGGCGTTTTTATCCAAGAACGTTGCCAACTTACGTAACGAAAATTATCCGTAATGATGTACGATAATTATGTGAAACACAAACGTGATTATTGCAAAAATTATGTCCGCCGTATTTTTCGACCAATCATATCGCGTTAGGCCGGTGGTCAAAACGAACTGTGTGGGTTATGCATATTAATAAATCATAATTGTTTTCCACTTTCTTTTTTTCTATAATTATTTATTTATTTTCATTAATATTTTCATCGACAATTTTTATGTCGTTTTCGTTCTTTTTTTTTTCTTTCTTTTTTTTATATCTCTTTGTGTACGGACGATCGCACAATCACGCTTTTATGTCAACGTACCTGTGCAGTGTGCACTTGTGGTTAATGCATGGCTTATTTCTATCGCAGGTGCCTTTTTTAAGGCGATGGCTACCGGGCCACTGAGCACGAACGGCCGGAAGCAAGGCGCGAGACGTTCGTCGCTACCGTACGATTCCAATATCGGATTGTCGAGTTCGCCTCTTGTTTCTCCTTCCCGTCCAGGTGAGACGATCATAATCCGTTTATCCTGCAGAGAGAACGAGATAGTGTGAGTGGGAAAGAGGAGAAAAGAGGACGTATATATAATATCTGATAAATATAATTTCGCACACTGCCAATCTGTTCGAAATCGACTGACAAAAATATAATTTTATAATATATGATAATACATCACCTACTGATATCATATAAAAATTCAAGGGGTTCGATCCTTATATCCTCGAAATCGCCGCTTTTTCTTTTCCCCCATTAAACACACAATAAGTTATTAACAATGTTTGCCTGTGATTTGTCATATTTTTATACTCACTATATATACATTATGTGTTATAATAATAATATTATTTTTGTCCTGCTACTTTTTAAATTTATTAATTTATTTTGTTATTATTGTTAGTAAGTGCTCGATGTAGACAATTCTGTACTAAAATAATTTTAGTTATCAAATCAAACTTTTTTCCCCTTCATTATACCAAAAACGAATCATCAAAGTCTTCAATTTCATAATTATTATCGCTTCCCTTCTATAGTACAATTAACTATTCACGTATAAGTTGCGAATTTGAAATTTTGAACTTAGAATTATCATTTTTGTTATTTTTTCCTATCATCTAATCAATACTTCATATAGATATTTTAATAAATACGATATTATACGTACATCCCTATACTGCCTCGTGTAATCGGGATCATCTTATTTCACAGAAATTTCTACGTTTATTGTTACTTTATCCGATTAAGGTCTGTCCTATTGATGTATAAAACTCATTCGTATCGTTTTTACGACGCGATCTTCCTGTACGGCAGATATTATTAATAGTTAGTACTTGAACTTTTTTTTAAAAAATAAATTTCTAAAATCATTCATTTTATTTGATCGCTTGCCTTTTTATATTGTTAGTAGTTATGTATGCTTTAATAGTATATTTATATATTTGCATTATGTAAACTAACAATTTGTAAATTTACAAATATTACAATATTATGTATTATATATAGTTATAATTTTATAAGTAATAATAATAATAAAAAAAACGACGTTAACCCTTCAGAACCGAAACTTTTTTGGCGATAAGATATATCGATTATCAATTAAATAATGCCATTTATACATAATAATATGGCGTATAACAATAATTGTATAACCAACACGATTATATCTATTTTTTCTAAAAAATGTGTGATCAAACTCAAACGAGTAATTTTCAAAATTCAGATTTAATAAGTAAGTATACGAAATAATGCGCGAATAAATACCGACGTAAACAACAATCATGTAGGTACCTACTCAGATGGCCACACGAGTCGATAAGAATATTTGGTTAAACATTTGGGTTTTTAATATGTTATTTATTAAGATTCGGAAGATCGAAACCTGAACAATTTCACGGTGCTGAAAGTGTTAAATTTGAGGTGAATGACACACACACACACACACATATATATACAATTTATTTTATAAATTTACGAGTATATAGATTCTCAAATGTGTCGTTATTTAATGTTTTGTCTTCGGCGTTCTTTGCAGAGAGGAGAGGTTCGGACGGCAGTCGACCAGGCAGTCGAAGGCGACGCAGAAAGTCGATGAAACGACGAAGTTCCGGCGGCCCAGACGTATTGCTGTCGACCGGTCAATCGATGGACTCGTTCCTGGCCCACCGTCGCGGTTCATTACCCGTTGAGATATTAGCCACGTCTTTCTCTGGTTGGTATACCTGAACGCCAAATGCGTATGATAAACGTCTGTAAATCGAGTTTGAGTTGTAACAAAGATAAAGAAAATCATTTTGCTATATAAGTTCACATGCGGGGGGAAAACGATTTGAAAACAGGATTATGTTGAGCTAGACCAAAACCACTAAACTATTGAAATTAACTTTAATTATGTGTCTCTAAAAAATTATTTATAAACGTTGTTAGTTACATTTTTTATTTATTCGAGTAGACAAAGAATAAGTGTGAAGAATCTTTTTCATAATGATATTACACCATGAATTACGAAAATGTAACCGACCTTTATGACGTTTAGACTTATTGCACGTCTGTATAGTTTTGAAAGACTCTGGATCAATAAAAACTTCTTAAAACTTTTCATGATTAATTAGACGAGCGAATGTCTACTATAATTAACGATCACGCGTACAGTAATATCATATTTGCTAGATTTAAAAAATAACAGTTGTGGGTATATGAAAAGAGGAATTCCTGTAACAGTTGTCACGTCGAAAAAACAATACGTTTATAATCGTATAAGCTCCATCCTCTTCCGTCCAGATTGATTTATTCTCTGTCTAAGCTACTAAATTTTAGCAATTTAATGTTAAATTTCAATTTTAAATCATTAGCTGATTACTATTATGGTCTTACAACTCTTCGATAGCCAAATCAGTTTATATTCTTCTTTTAGGTAAAACTGTATCTACTGATTTTTATACTTTAGGTACCAACGGGCATGGTTTAAGTGTATAATATATTGTAAGGGGTACTCAAATAATGAATTGAAGGTATTATAGATTTAAGTTGAGTTAGATTAATTTAATGCATAATTATTCATAATTAAAATTTGTCTATATTTTTACTTTTAGGCCCACATTAAAATGATCATCAAATGTTTGGCATCGTAGACTGGCAAGAAAAGAATTAATAAATTGAAATGAGCGATGAAATTTTCAAGTCAATGCTTACGATGACATAATCATGTACATGTCTGTACGAAATTCATCGATACTATAATATTATAAAATGATGTAATACTTACTTAAATAATTGATAAACAAAGCATATACAATTAATGGTCTTCCCAGCGTCCTGTTGAAAAAATATAAAATAAATATGAATAATAATAATCACAATAACAGGAGGGAAACAATAAAGGAATCTATTTATTTATTTATTTATTTTCATCGACCAAAATCTCAACGCTTATGATTTTTTTTTTTTAATTTCATTTTTTATGAACTAACTATACAATATAAGCTATTAACACTTCTAACAATATAATTATTATATTAATAAATAATGTAAATAATATTATTCAATTTAAACAAATAGTGTAAATTAAGACAATTATTATAACGATTATTATACAATATTGATTTAAAAATGTTTTCCACAGTTTCTATACGTGTATGTGGGTACATATCATACATTTGTGTTAACCGCCTTTGCCTTTTCTACAATTTTTATTAGTTTAAGCTTTCGTATGCTGCCTTCACGAGCAAACCCGATAACCGACCACGGTTACGTTCAGGGTCTGTCGCGTACCTATTTTAAGTATTTGTGTCTCTTATTACTCGGTCAAAACATAATAACAATAATAAAAATAATGATATTATTTACAACACGAATGCTTTTCCACGTGAAAAAATACAATATTATTTAATAAACGAGTAGTTTCAATTTATTAATTCGACTGTAAAGACTAAATTATAGGTAGATATATACCTAGGTTAAATACGTTGTACACGGCTAAGGATCATGTATGATCATAATAAGAATAATAATATAATAATGTGTCAGTAAATTTACATATTATATGTATAACATTATTGATTTATGATGTTAAAATGTAATATTGTTTTTCTTCTTCCTTCTTTTGTTATTTCGGTTGTTTAATTTTTTTGTGTTAATATTATAATAATATTATATACATTTTTATTTTATTTTATTTTTTTTTTATTATTATTTTATTTTTTTTTTTAATAATAACAACAAATCACTGCCATTGTACTGATATAGTGATATTCTTCATTATAATACTACAATTATTATCGCATATTGCATTTATACTTTAGGTTGTTTGTTGATACTGAGTTACTAATTTATAAATTATCTTTTTAAGTTCTTTCGTTTAGTTTGTATAAAAATAATACTTTTCGATTTAATATTTCATTTTATATAAGTGCCAAATATGATACAGTATTAAATACAGCACAATAATTCCCACATTTCTATATACCTACCTATTCGTTTTCCCATACATTATCCGTAAATTAATCATATTCAAAAAGTTTAATAATTCATAATGATATTGTGAAATAAAGAAAATATTATGGCTACAGCCGTGTAATGTGACTGCAAATTTCTTATTCATATCTTAATTTCTTTTGAAGAATCTCTTTGGTAACATCTACTTAACAATAAATACCAATTGTTGCTTGAAATTATTTCAGTCTTGAAAAAAAAAAAATTATAATAATAATACTAATCATTTAAATAACCTAACTTTGTTTTGTTTTAATTAATTTATATATTATAATATTACGATCTACTCCAAATAACGGAAAAATGTGTGTACCTGTTCATTCGGACGTATTTAATTACATATTATAATACTAATAGAAAAAAAAACAATTTAAATAACTGACCTAATATTAATTTTATATTTATGTTTGGGATAAGAAAAAAAAAATGTATACTTTTAATCTATTGATGTGCATTGTTTATTCTAAACGAAAATATTTTTAAACAACACGCGTTATAATATTCATTTATTTTCCAATGTTATTATAATTTTTAAATAAATTTTCTCAAACATTTTATGTAAATCAAAATTTTATTTTAATTTTATTTTTTCCGTGTTAATTGTTTAATACACAATAAAAACCATCGTTAGTAATTATAATAATAATAATTTATTTTATTTTATTATTATTATTATTATTTTTTTTTTTTTTTTTTTGCTAATTAAAAGCTTAATTTAGATGGCACACAATTATTTTGTTTTTATTATTGTGTTACTTTAAAATGGGTTATATATACGGAAAATCATTAATACTAAGAATTAAAAATATTAATATTAATCTCAACATGTTGTACGATTATATTCATAATTAAGGTGTTAAAATTCACATCGAGTTATTTTTATTTTTATTTTATTTTTTGCCGTTAATTATATATTTTTTTTTTTTCTATTATAATATTAATTAATAGTTTTTCTCTTTGTCATTAATTTTTCATTATTATTTTTTAGATTAATAGGTTAAAAGGTGATTGTATTTTATGTTAACCTCTTTTTCATTTGTATTTTAATCTTCACTCCCTCTTCATATGCCATATATATAATTCCCCGATTATGTTTTAATACTCGTATAAGGTCCTATCGTACATTAATATTAATTTAATATTTTAAATACAACTTATCCTAAAATAATATTGCTAAGAAATTAAGAATAATATGTTAACATTTAATATAAATATCGTAATACTATTATTATTCGTAAATAAATAATAAATATATACAATATGCATATATAAAATATACGATATATTATACATACCTGCATCGTAATGACTAATGATATTGTGACTATCAAAAAAATACACTTCTTCGCATTTTATTTTTTTTTCTGTCATAACAAAAAACAATATTTATGTTATAAATACTTTTTATTATTATTATCATTATTATTATTTCTATATATTGTATTACACCCTATGATTTATATGCAATATTATAATGATTACTCGGCATATTTTACTCGACCCTAAAAACTGTATCCGAGAAAATGTGTGATAATATTAATTGGTAGCGTATTATGAATAGGATTAATGCCGAAATAAATACATAATAATATACGTAATAATACATTGTACGTTCTTTAATTAAAATTATATCATTTATGTCAATTGAAGAAAATAACATTTTAGAATTAAATATTAGCGACAAGTGCGTTGTTTTATTATTTCATAGTATACCTATACACACACACACATAATAATGTTATTGTTATTATCATCGTTCTACAATAATAATTTATAGAAATGGTTAAATTTGTATTTTGTAATTTTCTACTTTACACGAAGAATGACACCACCAATATTGTAAGTTCTCAAATTTAAAGTCTATCTAATTGATTATTTTAAAATTTTAAATATGGTATCTTTCATATTTTAAGCACATTGTATTAGATTTGAATTGGTGAAATTTTTTTACCGATGAGGCCCGACAAATTTAAGACATCTAACAGGCTATCACTTCTATCAGAAATGTAAATTTCTAAGTCAAAAACAAATTTTCACCTTAACATTTTAAATTCTACGCGTTATCATCAGTCTCTACGTTCAATATAAATAATATATCATAAAACCCCTAAATGAGTCACCATAATACCCAAATCTGACACTGATAGTACTTCGAATCGTTTTTCGAATGTAGGTAATGATTTATCATTGCGTTCAAAATTTAATCAAAATTCAACCCTATCCTCTTTACACTATAGGTATTTCTATAAAATTTTCCAAAGTTCCCTTTTTATTTATTTCTTCGTTGAACGGTTTTAATTAATTTTTTTTTTTTTTAATTCAGTTATTTGTTCTTTGCAAAGTCTTAATTATAGAATGAAACTAACATTAAAAAATTAATCAAACCACGATTGCTATTTTGTAATTTATCAGAAAGAATTATAGTAAAAATTCTATCAATGTATACTAAAGAATTGAGAATTATAATATACAAGACGCTTTTAAAAAGGTAAGATTAGGTTTACTCCGATTACCACGAATTGCATATATGATTCCAATTGAGAATATTGCATGGTTGGTATAATTTATTTAGGTAATTTATCAAATTTATCAAAATTGACCTAATACGACAGGAAATAATAGGACAAAAAATGAGGGAAATTTTAAAGTGTTAAAATTTTAACGAAATGTATTTCAATAATTTAGGATAACACGGGCAATATATCGAACTCATAGACAGGCGCAAATTTTATTTGGTATTCCCATAAGTAGGTACTAAAAAATAAAACAGATAAAATTTTGGGCCGTTACGTTCGTTTTCCATGAAAATATAACTTTATAAAATTATAAAATAAAACTTTGAAATTTCATAAAATTTTCAATTTTACCTCTATATGTTTAATAAAATTGACAATTTTAATTTGAAAGGTCTGAAAATTTTATAGGAGCTTAAACACATAATATTGCTTTGCTCGGTCCCATAGATTTAAAAATTTTAATTTAATTTTTTTTTTTTCAAATGTTTAAAATAAGAAAATTTTGGAGTAATCGAAAATATTTATTTTATACGGCTTCTTACGTTTATTTCAAAATATTTTTACCATAATGCTAAATAAAATTGGCCAACTTGGGGTTTTAAGATGTGAAAATTTTATTAAAGCATATATAATCACATATTGCTTAACGTATTTTAAAAAAATTACATTTTTATTTTTTATTGCTATTTAAAATTGAAATATTAGTAAAATCGATAATCTATTTTTTATAATATACTCCTATGTATGGATTCTTATTATTTATTTTAATAATACAAAACTATATAAACCGTGTCACCAAACCAATCGGCCGTTTAGCTTCATTATAGTATTTTACATCTATTACAATCTATTCTATGTTGATGGAACATCATAAAATAGTTATAATATTTTTTACAAATTTTCAAGACTCATATTTTATATCATTATTTCTTTTTTCATAATATACTCGTGTAAACATTTTATTGTTATTCCTTTTTAACATTTTGTTTACCTATTTGAACGTAGTTGGAAGTTTATAAATAGTTGAAAACGAACCAAAGTATAATAATTAAAATATTACAATACTCGTCAATTCAACAATCGTCAACAAGCTATAAGGGATAGAAAATTCCGTGATGGACGTCCTAATAAAGGTAAGGGAAGAAATTATACAAAGATAGTATTAGGTAATAATATCTTATTAAAGATATTATTACCTAATACTATATTTAATAAGAAGGAAATATTTTAAAAAAGATGTGCGACGTCTCGATTTGTTCTTCGTGAGTCGTGACCACATTAACGACCCCTGAACAATACGGGAAGGTCGCCAACCAACATCTCTTGGATCGGATCCCTTTGGATTTAGACATTTAGTTTATAAAATATTAGGAAATATATATAAAAAAAAATACATATGACATTGAGCATAATACATAGAAAAATAATTTATTATAATATTTAAATGAATTTTACCGGTGGATAAAAAGCCAATAAAAATTTTTTTTCACTTTTTTCGTTTTTAAACTATAAACGGTATATTTGACTATTACAACTTGTTTACAAGTATTTTTGAACGAAAAACAATTTTTTTTACTTTTTTCGTTTTTCAACTATAAACGATATAATCGACTATTATAATTTATAACGTGTTTACAAGTATTTTGAACGAAACAAATTATTTTTTCAATTTTTTCGTTTTTCAACTTATAAACGATATATTGGAGTACTATACAACGTGTTTTATCTAACACTTACAAATTGCATTTTGTATAGTGGGAATTTTTTCTCTACTCAAATTAACCTAAAGATGCATTTTAAAATTCAAATCCTAGCTGAGTAAATAGGTATTTTTTTTAAATTTTTTTTGTTTTTTTTTTTTTTTTTGGCTTATATAAAATATAATTACGCAAATAACCTAAATTTTACTGAACATCACTCATTATCGTTTTTCTGTTTTACTTTTACAAATGTAACAACAATTATTTTTATAATATTCAATTGTCATAGTTGTATGTTTTTAAAATAACTATATATATACCTATGTATATATCTATAGAATTATTGAAAAACATAACCTATAATTATAAATATAAATAGTCTTCATAGGTAGATACTCCTACTCCCACTTATTACCCGGCCTTAAAAAATTGATAGATTTGTCCTCTTAGAATCCTTTACTGCGCCACTACAATATTATGATAAATACCTATATAGGTAGTTCAAATATAATGACGTAGAGACATTGAGAAATTTTATACCAACAGCCCCAGTATTATTCGTCTAAACCATAAAATTAAAATTAACAAATATTTGAGATTTCTATCGTCGTTTCATATGTAGGTAGGTACTTATAGTACGCAGTACGACTTGTACGAGTTACAGGAAATACTGATTTTGAAAATTCAAAAGGGATGCATTTTTATGGAAATGGCACTCTAGTAAGGGGAGAGATGTTAATGTAAGGAATGCAAGTATAGTTACACAAAATCTCTCCGTTTCTTTTACTGGATAGAAAAAAAAAATAGAAAATATGATTAGAAAAAAAAAATGCTCTATCTGATTATAATATTAATTTTACGTTTATTTTTATAATGGTAAATTATTAATATTTATAAAACACGTTATTTGGATTTATTTTTTAAAATGTATCATCTGAATAATCGCTAATGTTACATTGAATATTTCATAAAATCGCATATAATAATCGTAACTTATGCTCTAGGTAATAACATAATATACTCGTATTATTACGAAACGTTATATCAATAATTTATTAAATAGGACGTGTAGGTGCTAAAATTTGATTCTAAACTACCATTCGATTCGGGAAATGGCACAAATCATAAAGCGAAACGCTATTAAAATAATAATATCGACTATGACGAGTTGGCTGAGGTTGGTATAATACCATTGTAGTAACGCGAACCAGAAAAATGTCAAAAAAAAAAAAAAAAAATGACAAAATTTTCAACAAATGGAAAATAATAAGCTGTTAGTCGTTTCGAAAACATCGATGAAAATCTAAGTTAAAAAGAAAAACATTAAACAATGAATTTATTTCAGGGTAATAGTAGGTAACGTGCGGTAGGTAACTCATTATAGGTCGAGATTTGCAAAACGTTTTTCAGTGAAGTAATAATAGTAATAATATGGGCCAATTACGAGTAGGACACGTCGATTTTCCCTGAAAGATATTGTTACAATTTTAACGGTTTTGCTCGCAGTAAAAATCTTTGGGCTGAGACCGATGTCCTAAATTATATATTATAAATTTATAACCACGGTATATTATAATATACCGTGATTATAACATAATAATAATAATAATAATAATAATAATAATAATAATAATAATAATAATAATAGTGTATTTTAATATAATAGTAAAATGTACGAATAGAAAATAATGATTGTGTATAACTGATAAGAGTAGTATGGAGTATAATTATTATTATATTTTTTTTTATTCATTTCGTTCCTTTTCCGGTGATTTTTCCGGCGAAACGCCGCTCGACACGTTTATCCCTCTGTGCAGCATGTTGTTAATGCTCTCCACCTCCTCGTCTTCGGCGTGTATTTTTCTCAGCGCGTTGCTAACGATGCACAAGTCGCCCCTTAGTTCAGAGACTAACGCCACTATTTTATCGGTATTGCTCAAAATCTCAACGCTCTGCGTGTAAGGATTGTAACGCACGCCAAATGGTTTTTTAATGCTATTAGCGTATTCTCTGCAATCAAATCGAGACGAATATTATTGTTATCAATACTCAAGTACATTATATTATTTTTATTATAATCACTAAATAAAAATATTACAGAAGGGAAATTCTCGACCGTGGTGATAACGATCCGACATTTTGTTAGGTACTATTACAGTCAGATATAGGAAATTGCCAGTTTTTTTCTCATTATTATCCGGTAGAACACTGATCGTATACTCGTTTTCATAATATTATATTAATATTATATTATAATTTAGAAACGATTTATTATAATTATTAAGAAACGGCAGTTATAAATTGTATATAGTTTAAATTAATACGAATAAAATAATATTCCTTCACAATTTTCAATTTACAAAATACGTTTAGAAAGAACAAAGAACGAAAGAAGAAAAACAGGGAATATATTATAATACTCGTATAAGAAAACTGGGTGTGGCTTAGTGTGGCAAACATAAAGTAATAGTTGAACTGGTCGAATTAAAAGAATACGTATGATAAAAAATACTCCATTAATATTTCAATTGAAAGAATAATAATACCTAATTATAATAATGTATACGTTTCTAAAATAAGTATATAATTTTAAAAAAAAATCGTGTATAAAATAGAAATTTTTGGACTCAATTTTATGCACATTATTGATTTTTATAGTAAATATATATAACAATCACAACAGCGTGCGTGTACTAATAAATATTTTAAAATATTGTTCACCTCATTTTTTCTTTCGCTTCTTCAAACGTCTCGCTATAATAGTACGCGTTTTGATACGAAGTGATTATGCATTCTTGGTGACACGTAACTTCCGGATCGAAACGTTTTATTTTTTCTTTGGTCTCCACAGCGTGGCGTAACTCAGCCACTGAACTTAACAGTCCGGCGCCATAAACTTTCAGTTCGCCGTCTTGTTTACACATTCCAAATTCCACAGTAAAGAAATATAACTGCAGAATACAAATTATGTTTGATTAGTATGGTACCTACTGGACCATATAAATTGTTTTAGATTACAATAATTTTAACTCGTGTATTTTTCGCATAATACCCAATATAACATAGGTACGTTTTTTAAATGGAAACCTATATTTCTTTATATCATATTCGGATTCCTTAAATTTTTTCAAACGATTTTGATACATCAACGTATATTATGCTCTAAATTCAATATTAACCAAATGAGAGCTATTTTAAATTACAAATATAAAAATATTTGTTTGTAATATCTATTATACCTTGTAATGTTATTTCTTTATAATTTCGAAAATAATGGAAATATAATTAGGTATGTATAATAACTCACGGTTGCCAATTTTTCGATGTCCTCGTCAGAAGCACCTAGTGAGTTCAGGCCTAATTCTTGCGAGAATTGTGCGAAAGTCGGATTGGCCAACAACGGCATATGACCCAAGAGTTCATGACAACAATCGGGCTCCGGTGTGTAGAACGGATCCGATGAATGACGAATGTACTGAGTGCAATGAAACACGCGGAAAGCCAGTCCTGATAGGAAATCTCTGGGAGACAAGTATCCGGCCACGGGTCTTAGCTGAAATCCAGTTTTGCCTGCCAAAATCGTAATATAATGATTACAATCAGTCATATAATTATAGCCTCAAACAGCAAATTCTATATAGTATAAAATATTTACTTCAGGCATATATAGCTAGAGGCTAGACCAATTATAAAACATTGCAAAACGCAGAAATTTAAATTCAACAGATGTTCTTTTCTCGATAAAAAGATAAAAAAGTACAATAATATTGAATATACTAACGTTTCAAAAACGTGTTTACGTCTTGTAACTGCGGTATGTTGTCATCCCGGTAACCGCAATATTTGACCAGCTCCGGCCAGTTTTCCAAGTATTCCCTGCACGCGTGTTTCACGTACAACTTGTGAAGTTCGCGCATCACGGTGCTCCTGGTGTCGCACGATTGATAAAATCGAAAAATAACGAGTAGGTATAATATTTTTGAAATAAATAAATAATAAACGTATTATAGTAGAATGATTGGTCGAATTACGAAAAAACCTAGTCGTGGCGCGTGACTTTATTGGTATCGTTATTCGCACACGCCGTCGTCGTCGTAATATCGATCAGGTCGAACAAATTATTTTTCACGCGATTATTAACGACAACGTTTCACGTGCAGACGTTGATATTCCGACGGTATACTTACTATTATAATATTAAATGTATACACACGACAAACAATGACGACATAATTTTGTATAATATAATATACGAAATGAATAATATTTGTAAATATATCGTCGCAAACTCGGCTATACGATTTTTGATTCGATTAAATAGGTTCGAGACGAATATTATATCCTATACACATAAACGGGCGGAATAAATATAATACGCGTATCGCGAGCAGTCGGTTTTCACAACGCGATATAATAAAATGTATAATAATATTATATACAGAATAACGTTCTACCGCGCTCGAGATTAACTCGATATATAAGATTAAATTGAATCGAACGGTCGAGACTCCGAGACGGATTCTCCCTCGGAATGAATCGTAGTCGAATTAACGAACCGCCCGCGCAAAATTCGTATATATCACATATAATATGAAAAATAACTCGTACATATATCTAATATTATACGTAAAATATATTATCGTATCGATTTAAAATTACAATTTTTACGTTAAAAAAAAAATAATAATAATAATCAAACGGTTTACTATTTTTTTATTTTTATATTAATATTGTTAAAAAGAAAAAGAAAGTATAAGCAACCAACGAATTTATATATACGCACCACGTTTTGATCTCCTCCTGCGTGTACTGAACTCTCGGTATTGGATGTCCGCTGATAAACGTTTACACCGCAAATAAAAAAACCAATATTATAATATTCTATATATCAGCTAATTTTATTTATCTGTCGATCGACCGACAGAGTGAAAAATATACCCCCATCGAATAACATAATATCATATTATATAAAATATTAAAATCGTTAATATTAATTTAAAAAATAATATTATCAAAATATATTTAAACTGAATTTATGATGGCGGATAATATTTTGCAATTTTCAACCAGATAGTGAAGTTGTTTAACATAAAAGTATGATACGAAAAGAAAAATCCAATCGCAATTAATTTTATAACTTAACGATTATATTTTGTTATTTGTTATATATACGATGGAAAATGTATACATAAAACGATACGTTTATGAAATATATTCAAAAACTTACTATTTGTACGTGTTTGCTATGTTTGCGAATTCTACACGCCTTTTTCGATAAATCGGATCTTTGAAACCCTGCAGAGAAAAAATTAATCGACTATAGCATTAATTTTTTTATTCCAACAAAATTTACGTTATATATTATATATTTACCGGATGGTCTGCATCCAACTCCGTTCCGTACATGAGCACTTTCTGAGCACGGTCCAAGTCGGAAATTTTTTTCGGAAACCATGAGACCTCAAATTCAGAAAAATCTAAGAACAATAATAAAAAAAAAAAAAAATCAATCAATTAAGTTAAATCGACCAACGTACTATCATAACCCGTATCAACTATATATTATACCCATAATGAATACTATAAATTATAATACAGATAAAATTTAATATAATATATTATACTCTATTTTTCGCTATAAAACTATCATTTATATTATTATTATTTTCATTTTTAATAAATCATAATATACATAATAATTTTTAATTATTGAGTGAATATAATAATAATAATAAAATACGAAATTCGTTTTAATTATTGAAAAATAAATTTTTTTCTGATTAATTTCACATTAATTTCTGATTAATTCCACATAAATAATACGCGTTATTATTATATTGCATAATCTCACCGAAACTGGCCGTCGCCGACATAGGAGTAGGTGGTGGCACTTCAGCACCACTTTCGAAAGTCGCTAAATTTATGGCAGCCACTTCGCGTTTCAACATGCCAGTCAACTGTTCCATTCTTTTATTGTCACATTCCACGTCGACTAAAATTTCGAACTCTGATTTTCTACGACGAGACTGTCTAGATTCGATGTGCAACACGTTTACGCCTAAATCCTGTGTAAGGAACGAGGAACGTGAAACAAAAGTTTTAAATCGAAATTAAACTATACAAAAAAATAGTTTCAAATATTAAACGAATAAAATAAAATATTTGTGACTTACAACAATACATCGTTTTTATACGGTTTAAATTTTTTGATTAGGAAACTTTTTTTTTAAGGACATTATTGGGATAGCAAAAGCAGTGGTTCAAGAAATGCGGTATGATATCTGATAGGTATATAGAGTATTATTGTACCTATTTATAGTGTTAGTACTAGGTCAATTGTTTAATTTAAGTTTTATAATAAATGATGGAAAATAGAAATTAAAAGTGAACAAAGTAGGTAATTGTAAAATTTGCGAAAACTATACCTAATATAGTTTTGACAATATTTTGATTTTAATCATTTCATATCGTAACATCATGTGAATCAAAGAGACAAATTTTTATATTATGTATTTACACGAGTATACCTATATATTTTTTACGTAAATGATAAAATTTTAAATTAGTTACTATGATTTTTTAATCCCAATAAAAATTAATATATTATTTTTTATTTAATATTTTAATTTTTCAAAATAATAACTATAATTTATTACCTATAATATACATCGATATTTCGGCTCAGAATCATTTTTTTCAATACGATAATAATTTTTAATAAACCATACCTATTATTATTTACTGAATATGTTTTATTTTTCAAATTAAATAATATTATTTTTGTGGGTAAGATAGCGGCGTTACGTTACATAAATTAATAAACGTAATATTTTTAAGTTTTCGTGCGATTTTATACTCCAAATTAATTCTGCCGGAAATGCGGATCGTAATGTTTCAAAAACACAATAGGTACTTTTTTTATTTCGCGACGAATATATTTAAATAATCGTTCACTTACTTGAAACACTTGCAAAGCTCGTGCGAGTCCTCCGACCTGATTTTTTAGCGAGAATATTACCGAGTTTCTAGAATCGGATTTCGTTGGATCCGAACGATTTACCGATATAGACTGTAACAGTTTACGTTAATATAATAATTTAGCGAACTGTGTTTGGTGAATAATATGTTTGACAAATTATAAAATACCGTCCACGAAAACAATGAACACTTTTTATCTCAGTAGGTATCTATATAAAGCATATTTTTTAATTAGATTTGCGCGACTATAGCTTACAATAATTTTAACTCGTATATTATTCTGGGCATGCGCAATACAACTTATGTTCTTTTTTTTAAAAAATAGAAATCTATATTTTTTTATATCATATTCGGATTCTTTGAATTTTTTTCAAACGATTATGAAACCTAAATTCAATATATTGACCAAATTAGGATTATTCTAAATTACAAATATACAATTTTTTTTTTCACTCAATATTATAATGTTATTTCTATTAATAATTTCGAAAAAATTACGTGAAATTTTCACAGAGTATGTATTTTATATCTACCATATGACGTAAATAAATTTTGAGCTATTTATTAATAAGTTAACATAGTAATTTTATAGACTAAGTATAACGTAAAATACATTACAAGGGAATGTTCTAGTAAATTCAATATATTATTATTACATACAAAACACTTAACGACAATTTAAACATTTAATATTTCTATAAATTGTTGACGTACCTAATGAGAAAATAGGTAATGTCATTTTACCAATTTAATCATATTTGTTTGGAGTAGATAATAGAACATGAACTTCTACGACTAAAATAATCAACTATATGAAACTTATAATATTATATAATATAATTACGTAAATCGCATGTTTTCGGGATTAAATCATAATAGTTCTACTTTAGTAAATTAATTGGCACTATATTTTTATAAATAGCACAAAATTTATTGTACAAGTTGTTTCTTCAAATGGTGAAAATTTCACGTGATTATTTTCATTATTTTCAGAATTATAAAGAAATAACATTATAATTGATTGCAAAAAATTAATTTTATATTTGTAATTTAAAATAGCTCTTATTTGGTAAATATTGAAATAAAAAAAAAATTGAAAATCGTTTGAAAAATTTCAAGGAATCCAAATATACGAGGTTAGGTTAGGTTAGGTTATATGATATAAAAAATATTGGTTAGGTTAAGAAACATAAGTTGCGTATTACACATGCGCAGAATACACTAGTTAAAATTATTGTAAGCCAAAACAATTTATGGTCCAGTATAGTCTAGTTTTATTCCATCACACAAACCGAATTAAAAAAATATGACATAATATATACTGAGATATAAAATGTTCCCTGTTTTCATGGACAACGGTATAAAATAATTATTATTAAAATTTTGCGTTTTACATCAGTTTGAGTCGATTGTCTGAGGGTCCAATCTTCTCCAGTTCGATACAACCAAAGACCAAGAAGACTTTTACCGGACCCGCTCATTTCGGATTTGTTGCGTACGTCGCTTTTTTTTTCTGGTGTTCAATTATCCTAAAAAGTCGAATTCAATTTTCGTTTCTTCAAAATTATAAATTATATTAATAATAAAATATAGCGTTATTAAATTTGCGGAACCCGGCGTATCATTTAGGCAATATTGATGCGTATGGATATTATTTAGTGTATTGAAATATAAAAGCAGTATAATAACAAAATTAATTTTAAAAAATTAATAACATATAGGTAATAATAATATAAATTTTAATACCACCAGCAGTCAGCGAAGTGATATGTAAAAATAATATTGTATTAAATACTTTTTTAAAAAGAAAAGTATTATGTAATATAAAAATACGAATCGTTGAAAATAGCATAAATTATTTTACAACAATGAATAATAATATCATTTAAAAAGTATATAATAATAATTATCATAATCGGAAGTGTGTAATTTTAATATTTTTTATATACCAATGTCCATTAATTATATGAATATTATTGCAACGTGATTATTTCAATTCATAAAATGAAGCTACAGATGAATAAACAAAACAAAACGGAATCAACGATATTTGTGTTTCATTTCTATATATACTTAAATGGAAATTATTAACTAGTATATTATGCTCGTTCTTCATTATAGGGTGAAAATTACTTTTTTTTTTTTATTCTAATTAATATTATAGTATAAATATATAAATACCACTATTTTTTTTTTTATTCAGACCCAAACGCGATGATTTGTAATAATTTAAAGAAAAAAAATATATTTTTAAAATCAAAGTTTTATTTCTGTATAAATATAAATATAATTAAAAAAAAAAAAAAAAATTATACTTGCATACAGAATTAATGTAGGGTTATATTACAATTGTATTCGTTTAGATATGGTATATATCAATATTTGTTAGAAATATACTTTTACATTTTTATTATTATTATTATTATACACGAACGTCCTTAAAATTATGAAATATACATATTAGTTTTAAATCGATAAAATTCAAATCATAGATAAATTTAGTTAGATACTTTTAAGTTTTAATATTTGTCTTTTGTGAAATGTAATTTAATACGTAACTTATTTAAATATTATAAAACAAATTCCAAGTATAATATTTATTTTTATAATCCTTTTTTGGGTTATTCAACTAATATAATATTATTATATATAGTCAATCAATGATGGAAAATACATTATAATTATTACCGAAATTTACTTACTCGTATATAATAAGCTATATATAAGGTAAATAATAAGGTGTCCCCGTTTATTAAACGTATTTTTCGAGCATTGTAAGTTCACAGTAATATTAATATGGTATCATGTACGTTTTATAAGTAATTAAATAATAATAATAATATTATCATGACAATATATAATATTGCAAAGTTGTATTTTAAATAGATAATACTAGATTTATTTTGATTTTATTTAAAAAAAATATATTTAAAATATAAGAGATTTATTTTACACCTATATGATACGACACATAATTGACTTGAGTTAAATTAATTTTACAAAAATTCGTAATTATATATATATATATATATATATGTAAAAGATGTCCCAGATAATCAGATCCATGATATTATCTCATTACGATATCTTTTAAATATCATTTTTTTTTTAAAAAATTATAATTTTAGATAATGAACTTTATTATCTTTGGATATTAATTTATTGTATTTTAAAAATTAATCAATCCGTTAAAAAAGATAACAATTAGAGAAGAAATAAAGAACATTGTATTTTTCATCTTATAATATAAAATTTGAAGACTGTCAGTTTAAATTTTTAATAACTTCATCGAGACGCAATTTTTAATAATATTATATTAAATATATAAATAATATTTTAGATGTCATTTTTTATAAAATTATATTTTTATTTACCGTACACGAATTTAAATGTTTTTGTATATTAAAATATAGAAGCAAAATAATAAAGTCGACGGAGAAAAAAATTATTAAAAATCACATCAAATAATATTATTTTATTATATTGTTCACAATTCCATTATACTAATAATATGGAATATAATTTTTTAGGATACGAAACAAATATTCTGACAGTGTTCTGATGCTATAATTTATTCGAATATATTTTTACAAGTCTGAATTTATATAAATCACTCGTCTACAAGTTGGTACCTATTTTTTTAAATATCAGTTTAATAATAATATTATACGCGTTATCGAAAATCACGGTAGGAGTCTTTTTTTTTTTTTTTGATAAGAATACAGATTATAAATCTGAATTTTCGCGTCATACGTACAATTTTTCTTTTTAAATATGGAAAATTGTGAAATATTTAATCATATAATAAACTAATAACGCGTATATACATTTTATGTTATATAATAAATAATTATGTTTTCGAAGAACTCTTGTTTTTACCAAAATTTTTATATCGTCCGTTAAAATATAATAATTTTACACGATTTCGCGGTAATGCTATGATGGTTATATTTTTCCGAGAAAACGGAATTTATAAAATCGCAATTGATAAAAATAATAATCATAAAAGAACGAAAAGCTCGTAATATAAGAAATGCGATTTATTCTACCCTATCGTTTTCCAAAGGTCTTTTTATCATTTTGGAACGAGAACCAAAAAAAAAAAAAAAAGATTTGTATTTGAATTATTCGACAATTTTTGTTTTGTTTCGTTTCATTTCATTACGTTTTACATTACACGCCCGCTCGTATATTTTTTAATCCTTTTTCGTAAAGGAATTTAAAAAAAAATTATTATTTTTAAAGTTTATTACACCGTCAACACGATTTTTTATTTAAAATACCTACGTATCAAACAAAACTGATAAATCGTATATATAACATCTATGTATCGTCGGACAGTTTTATCATAATATATAAAAAAAAGTCGGGAAACGTAAAATTTGAAAACCTATTTTTTAATTAATATTATTTATATACCGAATCAATTAAAAAAAAAAAATTATCATTACGTTATTTTTTAACATGTTTTAACAGAAAGTCAGAAAGTTTTTCTTCTTGAATATACATTCCCATTCCCATTTCTATATAATAATAATAAATAATTTATTAGGTAAAAAAATATTTTATTCGTTATTAAATTGTATTATAATTACGATTCAAATGTTTTTGTAATTTCATTTTTAATTTATAGATGACCCGAAAATATTACCTATAAATTCCATGGGAAATGGACACGTACGATATTAAATATAATGGGCGATTTAAGAAATTTTCGTGATTGTCGAAAAATAACGAAATATAAAAACGATTTGTGAAAAATCTTACCTGTTGTCGAGGATATGGCGCTTGGCACGGACGTCAATTGCGTAATGTACATCGTTTATTTTATACCGCGGACGGTTTTCTTCGACGATTTCCTCCGCGGAGAGGTGGAGCAGCGTCGGACTTTCCCGAACCGCCGATTGGTCGCCACAGAGTGTGTGTGTGTGTGTCTCGTTTACACACTCACACCTTTAATAATATAATAGCGCGAGTGGTCGGGACGCGACGCGGTACACGACTTTAACAGCGGTATAATGTATGGTAACAAAATTCCGAAACACAACAATCGTTTTATCTTTGGCCGTATTTTTATGTATCGCCGGGCATTTTGATATATTATATTATCGCGATCGACCCGCGTACATACGCCGAGTAATAATAATAATAATGATAATAAAATAAGATCCTAGGAGCGCTGGCGAATTTCATTAATTCCGCTACGTTTGCCGTGCGCGTATAATATATACTTACGCATCAACCACGATAGATATCATTGTATTTGTTATTATATGATGGCGAATCCCGACGAGTTCAAAGACCGTGTATATATTTTATTCCGCCCTCGTTGACCGCCGTTCATGATATATATAATCATAATATTTTAAATATCAGAAATTTGCACCGCGGTAGCCTCGTACCCGAGTCGTTTTTCTTTTCACCGGCATACGGAAATATCGTAGTCTCGGTGTAAGCTTTTTACCAGCCATTTTTAATACGCAAGATAACCTAAAAATAACCAACGCGTATAATTACAATATTATTATTTTTATTGTATAACGATTGGAGCGAATAGCGAAAACGATATCGAAATGTTTAATATATATTACGACGTACCAATCTACGTCGAGTAACACATTAATACATTTTTATTATTTTCGGAAAAATTATTATTAATTTATAAACTAACCTAACCTTAAAATATGTACTCGCTAAGTCGATAAATGATAATTTTACATATAAGAATTAAGAATATTGAAGCGTATATGAAAAAAAGTGTGTTGGAATATTATGTATTTCTTCGATAGCTCCGTCGATAATTAATTAATATTTTTGTCACATTACAAAACCGCTATCCTCCTCTTCATAAATAATAGTGTTATTATAATTATTATTTATACCCTACGTCTAATTTGTGATGACGTAGTTCACGATAAATAATATTATAAGAGTATAAACGCGAGAGTCCGATAGTCGTATCGACAATCGTTCGCCGGTGGAAATTAAGTGCTCCAACCACTCCGATCGCGATTAAAATCCTAAACAATAGTATCTATGTATATACAAATACAGGATAAAAGGGATTGATATCCCTCCGGGAATTGAGTAAACAGCGTGAGAACCGTCGGACCAATCAATACGTCGGCGGCCATTCTTCAGTCGTATTAAGTTATATACATAAAGTCGGAAGTCGTCGGAAGTAAGTATAGATACAGGTACGCATATATGATAATATTATAGAGTGCACTCTTATATAATATACCGAGTGCTATTTCGATATTTACTTTATTATTTCACCGGACCACGCGCGGTATAAACCATTATTATATGGATAACCGCGAACGGAATCCTATCGTATCGGATGAGAAATTAATAATAATGTACGTAATGTGTTTTATATACTTACCGCGGTATATTGTGTTCGATAATATTTTAATAATTTTATACGAAAGTCGCATCGCGTAAAAATATTATGATATATTTAATATTAATTGAAATGTTCACATTATATTATGCAATAAGCAATATTATCAATTCAAAGTGGCGGACTGGGTCAAAATGCCTCAAGACGTGCGGACAGAGGCGTGCCCAGGAACAAACTTTAGGACAGGCCCAATTTAAAATAAGTTTTACATATTACAATAATAACTATCTATATTAGGTAAAAAATGAAAATTTCGTTTATTTAATAATTATAATAAAACAGAATGTGTATTAAATTATTAATGTTAATTGTTAAATATTTGATTTATTTATTTAATGAATTGCACTCTTCTATTTTTTAATTTTGCAAACTCATCTATAATAATTTTTGTAGGATCTTTTATTAACTAGACACAAACAATAATACATCGATACTACTAAATTCGTATATCGTATATTATATTCATTATAAAAATATTAAAATAATACTGTTGCTCAGTGATAATTATCGGGTGATTACGACCATCGTATGAGTATATTAATATATAATTATATTTAACCCTTCGTTAGTCGCGCGATATTTTGTAACTTCAGTTGTCGCGCGGGGTATAATTGTACCACAAATTCATTTAGTGTTATAAATAGTTCAAATTAAACTTTTTTTTCTATTTTTTCATTTTTTCATACTTTGAAATACCATGGTAATTTTAAATAATATTAATAATTTATAAAAATTATTATCACTGTATTGTATGTATTATAAAATAAGGACATTTGTATTTTAATTTAAAAAAAAAAAATAAAAATTTAACAAACTTAATTGCTATTATCTCAATCTCACATTATAAAAACAATTAAAACCTTCAAATAATAATTCTCGAAGTTTAATTTTTTTGAATAAAAAAAAATTATATAGATAATACTTAATATTCACTTAAAAAAATAACGTTATATTACCTTATTAGTTATTATAGTTACATTATATATATGGTTATATTGTATGTCAATCATAATAAACAGAAATTACTATTCTAAAAATAGATCAATTTCACATTCGAATTCCAACGTCAGAACAAATAAACTATAATTAAACCATAAATTATAGGTTTGTGTCAACCAAATAGTAAAAAGCTAAAATAAATATCACCGTAATATTATAAAATTGACACAAAAGTAACGCCGTTAGTCGTATGGGGTATACTTGTATATACGTAATATATATTATTATGTATCCCAGTCAACTTCGGCACGAGTATAATAATAGTATAAAAATTATTAAATAAAAATAGAAATAAAATTAATTTTGCATACTATATTTATCAGAGGTATATGAAAATTATATTTCCATAATAGTATAATTATTTCTTACATTATATTATACATACTTTTTAGTAAAATTATATTTTATTAAAATTTAGATTATGATGTAAAATTAGGGTAGGCCCGGGCCTACCAGGCCTACCCGCTGGGCACGCCATTGCGTGCGGAGCGACTACAATACACAATAAATTATAAACGGCAAACGGTTAAAGTAGGAACACGAAAATGTTTTCGTTATTCGCATATCAGGTATAAATATTTTTCAAAAAAGAAACAAAAATTTTAAAAATCTTACAAACTCGTAAATTATTCATAATAAAATATAACGTAAAATATCTGAGGTACAATTAGGCGCGTTTACAAAAAATAAAATTAAAATCGTTTGAATTCGAAATAATTTTTACAATAACGAACGCGATTTTCGGAAGAGCACACACACACGTACTTAAATTATGAACTCTGAAGAAAATATAATAAGATGTAAAAAAAAAAAAAATATATAATAAATCGTATTGTATAAAGTGGGTAAAAAATTAGATCGAGGTCGATCCTCGGCGAAATTTTCGATTTTTTTAATATTTAAAAATTACGATTTCCCCAATTTCTCGAGATTAAACGGGTTTTTATTATATTAAAACGTAATACTAATATAAAATTGAAATTTGCTTTGACGTATTCACTCGTATAATATTGTATAATATATACGATGCATCGTAGATTAGGTTAGGTTATAAAAAATCTTTTCGCGCGGTCGTTACCAGTTTACCACAATAAATAATAATATACCTACCACAACCACATCAAACCGCGTATAAATTATATTATATAATTATTATAATACCGCGGTCAAAGACGGAAACCGCACCACGAAAAGATAAAATAATGTTTGATATTCGTGTACTCGTTATCTTTTCGCGTTATGACTTATGACATATTTCAGTCGGACATTTCATCGGGCGAGATCCGGATCGGATAATAATATACTCGCGTTTATTATAATATTATTATTTATATTACCGCGTTTAAATAATAATTATTGTAATATTGAGGTTCCGACCGTAATGATATTATTATTATTATAAATTAATAATGCGGATCAGTTTGAACAACGCGTGTTATGACAACTGACGAGACTATTATAATAATATCATCTCGTCAAATCGCTATAATACGCGCGATAACGATAATAATTACGCGCCGTTACACGCATTGCTTCCCAAACGTCGACGTTATACGCGAGATGTTATTTTGATACCCACTGGTGTTTAAGCGTATATAGACGCCGGCAAGATAAACATAAAATATTTTATTATAATAATAATAATTACAATACCAAAGATCGAACAGAGAAAATTAACGGCAAAAAAAAAAAAAAAAAAAAAAAAAACGACCAAAATATTGTTTGTTCGTCAAACTCGGAAACGCGTATACAATATTTATACCGAGGAACGTGCTTGGCTCCGTGTGAAAAAGATAATATAATATTTTTTTTTTCAGGACGATTTTTCCAGTCGTTTTTGAGTTTATCAAATATTGACCCGATGCGATAAATATCGTATTTTATAATATTACGTTTGAAACGTGTTCTTCTTTGTTCTATCGTTACTCGAAATTATATCGTCGGGACGATGTAAAAAAAAAATCAGGGAGTAACTCGCGGGGTCTACGTAGTCGATACCCTTCGCAGGGTCTATTTTCATCCTATATATTTATATAACGAGCCCTACAGTTTCCGGAATAAATTTTAATCCTACAGACGATTTCTATTGGTTCTAAAGTAATTTTCAACCCTTATTTATTACAATTGACCGTCAGAGTGGATTTGTTTTCCGCTCAAATCGACCCGCGAGTGATTCGGTGGATAAAAATTCAAATTCGTAACATTTTTTTCTTCTTTATAATAATATTAACGCTAATGAGAAATACCTGTACGAAACGCTCCAGTCTATTTTTTTTATGATTCGTAAATTTTCTTTTCGGTCATCGTATTAATTACAAATAATAATAAAATGGTTTTAGTCATTATATACAAAATAAGAATTATATTGGTTGTTTGTCGCAATAAGAATACGCTATTGAGAAATAAAAAAATAACGTACATTTTGTACCCGATTAGACGAAATTCTCAACCGAAAGCATACCGCATAGGTTTGTGAAGATGGCATTACTTATGTAGCATAACCTTTTAAGAACCATCTAACATTGTTTATTTGAACTTGTTAGACGTTGTTAGAAAGTTGTAAGATTTTGTTAGACGATTGGTTCAAAGTTAATCAACTTTAAATTTTGTAATGGCTATTTGGCTATAGCATTATGTTCTGCAATCAACTTTTTAAAAACTATCTTTGTATTGAACTTATTAGAAATTGTCAGAAATTTGAATTGGAAAGAGGATGTAGTTGGTACTTTGTTTAGGTTAGGTTTTTGAATTTCTCAAAATTGACCCTAAGTGGTAGAATAAACGACGTAAAAAATGATGAAAAGACGGCAATTTTAACGAAAACTAAAATTTCGATATATTCGATTTCAATATTTTATGATAACTCGGGAAATTTTGACGTTAGAGATTTGAAAATTTTATCGAGTATTTAAATAGATACTATATATATATACAGTGGCGCCGAGTACATATGCCAAGTGGAGCAATGGCACCACTTCTTTTTGGGGTGGTAGGTGGATTGTGGCTTCTGGCATTATGGGTGGAAGTAGAAGAGTTGTCAACGGTGTTTTATTTCGAAAAAAAATTTGCGCAGGGGTCCCCTATAAAATGCGTTTTTAATTTTTAGCTGAAAACAAAAAAAAATTTCTTTCTAAATTATACATATTGGAGGAGATAGAAAAATTTGAATTTTTTATAGATTACATTGAATGTACTGGTAAATTTCGTATATAAAAAATTCTAAGTGTTTTATTTTGATTTGCGCAGGGGTCCCCCTAAGAAATGCGATGTTAATTTTTAGCTGAGAACAAAAAAAATTTTCAACCTAGATAACAAATATTGGAGTAGATAGAAAAATTAAAAATTTTTATATATTATATTGAATGTACTGGTAAATTTCGTATATAAAAAATTTAAAGTGTTTCATTTCGAAAAAAAATTTGAGCAGGGGTCCCCCTATAAAATGCGTTTTTAATTTTTAGATGAGAACAAAAAAAAATTTCAACCTATATAATATATATTGGAGGAGATAGATAAATTTGAAATTTTTATACATTACATTGAAAGTACAGGTAAATTTCGTATATAAAAATTTCTAAGTATTTTATTTCGAAAAAAAATTTGCGCAGGGAGCACCCTATAAAATGCGTTTTTAATTTTTAGCTGAGAACAAAAAAAAATTTCAACCAATATAATATATATTGGAGGAGATAGATAAATTTGAAATTTTTATACATTACATTGAAAGTACAGGTAAATTTTGTATATAAAAATTTCTAAGTATTTTAATTCGAAAAAAAATTTGCGCAGCGGTCCCCCTATAAAAGGCGTATTTAGTTTTTAGCTGAGAACAAAAAAAAATTTCTACCTAGATTATATATATTAGAGGGGATTGACAATTTTGAAAATTTTATATATTATATTGAAAGTACAGGTAAATTTCATATATAAAAAATTCTAAGTATTTCATTTCGAAAAAAAATTTGCGCAGGGGTCCCCCTATAAATTGCGTTTTTAATTTTTAGCTGAGAACAAAAAAAAATTTCAACCTAGATAACAAAAATTGGAGTAGATAGAAAAATTTGAAATTTTTATATATTATATTGAATGTACTGGTAAATTTCGTATATAAAAAATTTAAAGTGTTTCATTTCGAAAAAAAATTTGCGCAGGGGTCCCCTTATAAAATGTGATTTTAATTTTTAGCTGAGAACAAAAAAAATTTCTACCTAGATAATAAATACTGGAGGAGATAGAAAAATTTGAATTTTTTATATATTATATTGAATGTACTGGTAAATTTCGTATATAAAAAATTCTAAGAATTTTATTTCGAAAAAAAATTTGTGCAGGGGTCCCCCTTTATAATGTATTTTTAATTTTTAGATGAGAACAATAAAAAAATCATACCTAGAAAATTTATATTGGAAGAGATAGACAAATTTGAATTTTTTATATATTATATTGAATGTACTGGTATATTCCCTATATAAAAAATTCTAAGTGTTTCATTTCGAAAAAAAATTTGCGCAGCGGTCCCCCTATAAAATGCGTATTTAGTTTTTAGCTGAGAACAAAAAAAAAT
>JAIUCT010000007.1:11601766-11633321 GCA_021307375.1 Tetraneura akinire
CCCCCCCCCCCCACAAACATCCCCAAAAACACCACCACCACCCCTACACATTACCTCCCACACCCACAGAATTTACCCCCCACCCTACCTTACCACCACACAACCACCCTCACACTTTAATCACACCCTAACCTAACACCCCCACAACCACACCTTACTCCACATACTAACACCATCCCACCTTACTATCACTCTACAACCACACACTTAATCCCATACCCTATTCCAACACCCCCATATCCACACCACCACACCCTATATAGTTTGTCTATGATATTAAGAGTAGTATAAAAAGTTGGTTACAATTATCTTTTAACAATACGTTATATGCTCAACATTAGTATAAAACTATAAATGAATCATTTCATCAATTAATATTATGTTATGAAATTCTTATATAAATTGTTGGTATTGTAAATAAGATAAAATTAAGTAAATTTTTTATTTATATAAAATTCTGAAAATATAATGTAAAAACAAAATCCTATTATAATTATTAAAGAAATATATATCAAGAGCAGTAATTAATTTCTAACATTCACAAAACGTAATAATAATTATGATTATACCTATCAAAAATAATACTTTTATCCCGGTTGATCAACATAACTGTTACGTTATCAACGATACAAATATAAAAATAATATAATAAAATAAGGTACCTGGTACATACCATGTTAGACAAACTGATACAGCCCTCCTGGAGTCCTGGCTCTTGCACTTTGAACATTATACATTGCTGGATCCTGGATACTGGAACCCGGATACTGGAACCTGGATAGTGGACACTAGCCACGATACAAATCTAATATATTGACTTACCTGTACCTATATAAATAAATTTGGTACCTAAGGTATATTTTATAAAGTTTTATTTTTCAATATTTAAAAGTATTGGTTGCAAGAAAGATATAAACAGAATATAATATTTAATTATTATTTTCACAAAATTTATATTATATTGAATTCTTTAATAAAAAAAATTTATTAGATACCTAACTAAATATTTAATGTAATGTGTAAATTATACATATTTTTAAAATAGAATTTATAAAACATTAAAACGTATACCTACTAGGTACCTACGTAGGGTATTGTATTAGATTTAATAATATCCTTAGGTACCAAGTTAATAATATTTTTTATGTAATCTTAATTTGATATTAAATTTAAATAATAACGTATAGGTATCAAAACTCTAAATTATGGTTATTTTAGGGTGACCATATTAAGAAAATAAAAAATCGGGACAGTTGTTGTGCTTCCCCCCACAAAATAAACCCTCATCCATATCCATTCACTATTCACACATATGCACACAAATCTCGAGAGTAAAAGTCCAAATCTCTGTCATATCATAAGCAATTATCTTGTTTTTACTTTACCCCTTTTAGTAAAATAACCTAAATAATAAAATATTTTCTCTTAATTATTCATCAAAAGACACACAATGTTGTATTTCATTTTCGTTTTATATTTTTTTCATACCTATATAGATACTTCATTTACAAACATTAATACTCGTACATTATACGAGTATAATGAATAATATGGAAATAACGTGATTAAAGCGGGACAATCTCTAAAAACGGGATAAAAAGCATCTCATTTGAAGTTGGTCAGGACAACGGGACGTCTGGTCACCCTAGATTGTTTTGTGGAATATTAAGTATTAATAATAAATATATAACATATTTTATTATACCTATAATAATCATGAATCGTTATTTATTGGTATAGTGTAAAATTATAAATAATAAGTGAAATTATAAACTATCCTCAATAATCAAAAACACAGTTTAACAATTTTTCTAAATGTCTACAATATGTCAATAACTGTGTAATATATGTCACCCTATGAAATTTAATAGAAAAACAAAGCAAAAAAACTAAGGAGAAAGATGATAATTACAATTATTTCCATAGTTAGTTCTTTTAATTCATTATATTATTATGAATTAAAGTGACAAACACAATTATTGCATAATATAATAATTAATATAAATTACCTATTTAAAATTTAAAATATAAAATAATAAAAAAAATTAAACATGTACTAAATTAATAAATTTACAGATTGAATATTATTTTTAAATTTTAAATTTTAAATAAAAACATATTAATTTAATCCAACTACAGGCATTAAAATTACATTATTTAATAATAGTAAAAAAGAATAACAGAACACAAATTTTTGTCTTTTATTTTAAATACAAATGTTTAAAAATATTGTTTATTGTATGGTTTACTATATTTTTATAATATTTGACTAACCTTATTATAATGTCCAGGGTCCAGCACATTCATTTGCATTTTCTTATCAATTAACGAGTACTACGTGGTTCTACTTTAACTCATTTTTGACTATTCAATTGATTGTATACTTGTAACTACGTAAAAATAAATAAATTGTTAAAAATGTATAACTATAAAACGTTTATAAAGATAAAATATTAAATAAAAAGGTGACAAATTTTTAAAAAAAATAATAACTATAATATTATGTTCTATCACCATAAAATATTGATTTATAATGTAGATTAATGGCTAATATTGGTTTCGTGATACAGACTATTGTATTATTGAAATAAATATTTAGTAATAATTAGAAAATATATAAATACTTATTATAGATTATTAATTTTACTAATATATAAACTTTAAAAAATTATATAATAAATATCGAGAATGGAGATTTTTGTAATTTTTTGGAAAAACGTTAACCAATGGTTTCATAATATAATAACCAATATTAATTAACTATTTTAAATTATATTAAAAACTTATATTAAAATAAAATAAATACCTACCTAGTAATATAACAGGATTATTGAATATTATTTATAATTTTAAATATGTGTATATTACGAATTTTATTCATATTGTCTTTAAAATTATTTTATTTATCAATTATAATAAATATTTTAATACACAACGAAATTATATTATCTTTTATATTAATTATTTAAAATATTATAGGTATTTACTATTTTTTCATAATATTTCGCTTACCTTCATTGTGATGTCCACCACGGAAAATCCATTTCCTTAGCTGCAGTCGACGGTTATTGAATTCACCAGTATTGTAATACGACTTTATTCTACTTTGGCTCATTTTTGACTAGGTATTCATTTAATTAACTACCTTGTATAACGATGTAAAAATAAATAAAATGTCAAAATATTATAACAATAAAACGTGTATATAAACACATATAATAAAAAAACAAAAATAATAAAATAAAAACGTTTGAAATTTGTAAAAATATTACAATAGCTATATAATGGTCCATCGCCATAGAATATAGATATAATATATAAACGTATAATGTATAGTTTCATAACAGCTGTTTGGTTTTAGGACATAGATTTATTACACCGTTGAAATAAATACAGCTATAAAGAAAAATTGATACTGTATATTTTTGTAACTTTTTGGAAATAAGTTTAATCGATAAGTGAGGATACTTCACTATAATTTTTAGAATTCCTACTACAAAATTAACAATTTTATTAAACATAATGTTAAAATTTTAAGAATAATCTTAAATATCTAGATAAAATTAAAAACGTTAAATATTACAAGAGTTCTATATTTTCACGATAAGTTCATGTAACAATTAGATACCCCAATAACTACCCATTAAAATTTTTACGTCTCTACTTATTTCAATATTGCCCAATCATTAAATTATCGTAAAATATAGAAATTATGTTATAATAAATTCAGAAATTTTATAAACTCTAAACCAGTGGTTCCCAACCTTTTTGGTACTACGGACCACTAAGAGAATTTCCGATACGTCACGGACCATCTAAATTTTATACCTTATTTTTCTTGTAAAGCGGCCCATACACGATCAATATTATTGCTCAATATTTAAATCAATAAATATTTCAATAAATGTTTTAATTTCTTTTGCACTCACACGATCAATATTATTGCTCAATATTTACATCAATAAATGTTTCAATTGAATATATTGTTCAGTTTCGGTCAAAATGTCTAGCGAAGAGAACGCGATAATTGCTATTGCTATTGCTCTTGCCTTGTCACTTGATGAAAAAAAAAAACCAAAAAAGGTAAAAAAACAACGAAGAACCTGGTCAAGAGTGGTTGAAAAATAGATAACATTATACTCACGAGAAGCTATTAACAGAGTTGCGTAATTTTGAAAGAAATGATTTAAAATTTTTTTTAAGAATGGATGATGAATGTTTTGATGAAATTTTAACTTTGGTGAATCCATTTATTAAAAAACAAAATACGTCAATGAGAGAAGCGATACCTGCAAGTCAAAGCCTGTCTATAATTCTACGTTATTTGGCTACCGGAAACACATTCGAGGACCTAATAATATTGACAGTTTATCAATAAATATCAAAATAATTTTGATTGTTTCAATATATTGAACACGTCTTTAATATGATCCATACACTGTCAATATTATTGTCAATATCAAATAATATTGAGCAATAATATATGATCGTGTATGGGCCGCTTTATGCCTCAAAGGAAAATTAAATTATTAAAATATTTTTACATTTTTTAAGTGTGACTCGCGGACCACCTCACAATAGCTCGCGGACCACCCATAGGTTCGGTTATGCTCTAAACGAACACAATATTAATTGCATAATATAATAATTAAAAATTAATATTACCTATGTAAAATTTAAAATTTTATTAAAAACTACAAAAATTAAATAAATAAATTTACAGATTGAATATACCTATTATGTTTAGTTTACCTATATTTCAATCATATTGTCTTTAAAATTATTTTATTTATCAATTATAATAAAATATATTTTAATACACAACGAAATTATATTATCGTTTATATTAATTATTTAAAATATTATTTACTATTTTTTCATAATATTTCGCTTACCTTCATTGTGATGTCCAGATCATGATGATCAGATGATGAATTTGCATTTCCTTAGCAGTTGACGATTGCTGAATTGACGAGTACTTTCATACGTGATTGAATTATATTTTGACTAATTTTCGACTATTCATTTATTAATAAACTTGCAACTACGTTAAAATAAATAAAATGTTAAAAAAAAAAAATGTATAACAAAAAAATGTTTACACGAGTATATATAAATATAATAATAAAATAAAATATGAGCGACGCAAATTTTTATAAAATATTATAATAATTATATTATGTCCATCGCCATAGAGTATAAATGTATAATAGATGTAAAATACTATAATGTACCTAAACGGTTGATGCGTTTGATGACATAGAATAATAATTATTGTATTATTGAAATAAATAATAATAATCCATACATAGAGTATATAGGTGTTAAAGAATATACATTATCAATTTTAAATAGCGATAAAAAAAATTTAGACTGGAGATTTTTGTAACTTTTTTAAATTACGCTAATAAGCAATATGATATTATGCTTCAATAAAATTTTTAGACCTTAAAAACCAAAACTGCCAATTTTATTAAACATATGGTAAATATATTGATAAATTAAAAGAACAATAAGCCATACAAAAAATAGGTTTTCGATTACAATTTACATTGTAAAATGTATTGTATATTAAGTATATTTACATATTACTTAACATCATATCAAAATATTAGAAAAATCCCTAGTCTCAATTTTTTTTTATAGCTGTTTAAAGTTGATATTTTTAGTTTAAACGAAAACCATAGAATCCTTACGAGTATTATTCTAATTTTTTCTCAATACTTATACCATAAAAATTATTAGAAAAGCCAAAAAATTTGGGAAATGTTTGAAGTAAAATTGTTCTATCAATTTTTCTAAATATGTAAATAATTGTGAAATGTGTTATCCAATGCAATTTAATAGAACAATAAAACAATAAATTAAGGGTAAAGATAATAATTATATAATACATAAGTAACTGTAATGATTGAAGATTGAACACACTTTAAGTGCATATAAACAATTTTACTTGTCTAAAAGCATTAATAAGTCTATCATATCATATGAAGTCCGTACATTTAAAATGATTATATTACGTATAATAAATTCAGAAAGTCTAAACGAACACATTATTTTATTACATAATGATGTAAGAATTAAAAATTAATATTACCTAACCATGTAAAATTTAAAATTATAAACTACAAAAATTAAATAGATCAATTTACAAATTGAATATTATATTTAGTTTTATATTTGTAGGTACATATTATTTTATTCGCATTATCTTTCAAATTATTATATTTAACAATTATAATACCTATTACCTATAATATAATAAATACATACCTACCTACCTAAGTACCTACTAGTGTACAGCGAAATTATTATCTTTTATTTAAAATATATCCATCTTATTAAAAATATTATTTTATTAATACTGTCTTTGTATAATTTCTTCCCTTACCTTTATTGGGATGTCCATCACGGAATTTTCATTTCCTCAGCAGCAGTTGACGATTGTTCAATTGACGAGTATTGTAATAAATTAATTACATTTTGGCTCATTTTCAAATATTTATAAACTTGCAACTACGTTAAAATAAAACTAAAATGTAAAAAATGTATAACAATAAAATGTTTACACGAGTATACTCGTATATATAAAAAAAAATATTGAAATAAAATGTAAGCCTTGAAAATTTTTAAAAAATATAACAATTTTATAATGTTCCATCGACATAGAGTATAATAGATGTAAAATACCTGACAAGACACGTCATGTATATCAGTATAATGGCGTATCGTATAGGCAATAATGAAGCACTGATGTATTTTTTCGGAACATTTGCAATTAAGATTTTAACAATATTATATTGGTAGATAGTAAGTAGATATTCGAAAATAACGATGTAAAGTACATATTGAATAAAACAAAGCAAAATAATAATATAATTTCTTAGTTTTAAAATTTGAATAAAAAAAAAAAAAAAACGAAATCTTACGGCGATTCGTTATTATTAAGTCACCGATCTAAATGTTATTAAATTGATTTATTGAAAACTAAATATTTTACGTTTCAATTTTTTCATACTTATTATTAAAAATTTTGAAAATGTTATAATAATTCAAGAATACAATAAACATGGTAAATCAAAATAAACGTGGTACATCGTCAGGTTTCTACATAACCTATTTTTACCACGTCAAATAGAAAAAAATAAACATTTATTCATTTAAATATAAGAATAGTTGATGGACAAAGGAAGAATGAAAATCAAAACATATATTATATATATATATATATTTTTTTTTTTAATTTTTTTAAAATATTTATACATTAAAAAACACACGCAGACACTGATGCACACACACACACATACATTTTAACGTACACAAAATACAACCAATGTTTCGTATAATATATATATAATATACCTGTAATCTGTATATATATATATTATATATTATAGGTTGGTAATCAAAAAAGATGAGCACTAATACACATTTTGGTATCTATTACATTGTGTAAAAAAAAAAAAAAAAAAAAAAAAAAACAAATAACTAAAATTATAAATAAAACAACGTGCACATTCATACACTGTCGTTTTATAGGTACTTATACATATATATAAATATATACTTAATATTTATTATATGTACAAATAATGGATCCACTGTCAGGTTGACGTGTGAGCACACGTGTATACACGCTACGCTCAAATAATATTATCAATTAAGATTGCACAATATTTATATATAAATATGTATGTTTTATAATAAAGAATAAAAAGCTATGCAGTGTTATGTGGTTATAAATATGTCTTAATTATTATAAATTTTTTTTTTTTAAGATTTTAACATATGACTAGGTCATATTATAATAACTATAAAGTATAATTAATAATTATTTTTTAAAAAGAGTATGAAAAGATGAAAATGACAGCCCGAAAATTTATCACAACCATCGGACGCACAATATGGCAACTTAAAATAACAAAAATAAAGTCATCTATCTTACATATAATTATTATTATATTATATTGAATTGATAGTTTCAAGTAGTCTACTGTTTATTTATAATTATTACTTTTTTTTTTTTTTTTAAATAATCTTTTTCTTCAATTCAACTATAATAATATTATTAATTAAGATTTCTATAATAATAATAATTATAATTATAATAATAATAATAATAATAATAATAATAATAATAATAATAATCTTATATATCACAACTATAAATTTATCTAAAAACAAAACTAGAAAAGTTTTTATGATGATCACATGTTATATGCCACATAAATGGGGTCAAGTTGGTCGGCCAAGAAGCCATCACGTAGATGCATGCGTTGTTTTTCACCGCGGGAATTAATGGGCACTACTCCTGGATCAACTACTACTGCAACGCCAACAATTAAATGGTGTTCTTCAAGAACCACATTAGTCACTAATGGCACCAAGTCTAATGCTTCACTTTCATTGCCATCCAATTCAACCACGACTACTAGAAGATTGGTCCAAGCAAACACAGCACTAAAATCATAACACAGTTATATTATTAAAATATATTCTCAGTGCACCAAGTTAAATAATAATAATTTTAACGTACCATTCAGCAATCTTACGATGACATCTCATGACGCTATTTTCAATATCGATAGGATGATAACGCATTCCACGTAAAATAATTGTTTCATCTAATGCACCGACCACAAAGACAGCATCATGAAGCTCTAAACAGATAACGTCAAGAAATTACATATAAAAACATATTTAAACAAACAGAAATTATTAAGTAACTCCATTAGTTAGTGTATAACACGTTATATAATTTATTATAACATATTGCAACATATTATTAAGTTTATTATGCCCGTATTCATAGTCGTTTTAAGTGTTATTTGAAACTAATTCAAGTATTACCCAAATACAGTCCCGTAAAAATGAATTGCATTGTGTTTACACATAAGATAATTGTTACTTAAGATTTCCCTAAAAATTAAGTGGTAGATATCACACTCAGCGCACCCGTAAACTACTATTAATTAATCTGTGATCAATGTATTAAATTTTTTCCACAAAATTATCGTGTATTATTACTTTTTTGTTTAATGTGTTTATAATTTTTAAATTTAAGTCTATTAATTTTGGATATAGTATTTAAATTAATTGTCTTGACTTTGTGTAATCTTTATCCTACCTTTATTAAACACAAAATTAAATTAAATATGAATGTATAATATATTTAATTAAGGTTCTCTAAAGAAATGGTTAGGGATGTTTTTTTTCGTTACTATAAATTATATAGTAATATTTGCACTTGTTCATTCGACGAATCATTTTCCCGAAAACCATTGATGAAATTTTATATGGATACGTTAAGTAGAGATATTTCATGTGTTCCATAGCTATATGAGAGGCATAAGCTGTTCTAAGTAGAAACACGGGCAAACATCGCTTTAAATATACGTGCGACGAATTAATAATTAATATATATATATATAAAAAAATAATAAATAAATATTCGAATACAAATTTAACATCGTCGAGTTTGATTTGTACCTGGCATGTCGGCAGAAATAACATGACTGCTCAGGGTGGATTGGTTGGACGAGGCAAGCGATAAATCACTGAGAGACATTATATCAATGGTGTCCGTTGAGTGCAGCGCTACGCTTGACGGAGTAGACGTCGATTCGGTGCGCCTCAGGAATCCCAAGTATCCGGTTCTGGCGTAAACTTCGCCCGTGCTGCCGGTGACCAACCGTGCATTGAACTGTTCAGATCCGTTACCGCCGTCCGATATTTCGTTACCGAACACGCTGTAGTATCCGCTGGCGTTGTGCGGCGCTTGTACCCAGATTTCGCCCAGATGCGAATCGCCGCAGTGGCCCTTAGTGTCGGGATGTGCGATTATGACTTTAACGCCGGGCAACAGTTTGCCGGACTCGAGCAAACACAACGAATGCGGACTTCCGCGTTCCACCAGAGACACTCGGTCGTTCCGCAAAGCTCTCAAGTCCACGTACACGCACGACGGTTCCGGGCTGGACGCGCCCTGCAGACATATCGCCACGTTCACGCGACACCCGAAACTGGTGGAGACGGCGCGAGGACTGAGTCCGAGGGCGGAGAATAATTTTGAGAACGACGTGGTCAAGTTTATGCGCGGCCTCTCTTCGGCCACCACAACGCACGTGCGCACGCACGCCAAATTCACTCCGCGCTGTTTCAAAAGTCCGACCGTCGAAGCCAATCCTTTGGTGCACAGCTCCATTACGCCTGCAAGGAAACAGGTACACGAATTAATTTTTACAAATACGTTGTATTATATATTCGTTCTATCGATAAAACGTGGGAAGAGGTGATAGGGAGGGAGTGGGTTTATATACGTACCGTACGAACAAAACGTGTCTCGCACTTGATACTGACTAACCGCGGTAAGCCACAAACCAGGATTGATTTCGATTTCCGACGGGGGTATGAGGATCGAATGATGACCGGAATAAACGCTGAAATTATTTTGCAAATTATTATTTTTTTTTTTATATTATAATATACTCGTATACACGTAGCATTTTATTCGTAAACAATTAATTACAAACCTGCTCAAACACCACAATGCAAACCCTAAGCCGCAGTAAGGGTCCAAACAAAGGGCGATGTGACGAGACGGATAAAGTTCACACGCTAGTTTCATGGATCTACACAGCGACGTGACGGCAGCATGTGACATTTTTATGCCGGCCAACATACCTGTGGTAGAAACGCTGCGCGCAAAAAAATAATATAAGATCATTATAGAAAAATAAAAATAATAATGTGTTTTCATGTATACCTAAAGTCTAAATAGGCGAGAAGTTCAGCAGTAGGCGCTCGGTAACTAGGTACAATTTTTTTCTTTGGCATATCATCCGTGTCCAAGATTGTCGGCCACGATTTCACATCCACTACGTTGCTGGCGTCTTTGGACTTCAGTAGTTTTATGATGTTCTGATTGGATAAGACTAACGTGGACTTGCTCACGTCGACAATCATTCTCACCGTCGGCAACGTGGTCTGAAGGTTTTGTGGATGAGGAGGCCTAATAGTCACAGGAACGGCACCTGGTGGTACAAATGAAACAAATTTTATTTATAATAAATAATAATGATTATAATTTATAACGTATTGAATGTTTTAAATATGTAAATTAACGTTTTAACGCTCTTAAAGACCGTTTGACCTATCGACTTACCAACGTATAAACAGCCATAAAATGCACATATGAGATCAATTCCCGGAGGAAAGATGAGTGCGACGTGATCGCCAGTGTTCACTTTAGCTCTTTCGTTTAACAAATTGGAAACTTTTTCTGCCCGCTTGTGCAACTGCGAACAAGTCAATGTGGCTGCAGCGCTACCCTTTGCATTGACCAAAGTGAATATAACGTGGTCCGCATCCCTGATTGCCCGCATTTTCAATATTTCCGATATAAAAAGATACTGAAAGAATAGAATCGATGCGGACGCGATTAGTAAGTAATAAATAATATTATGATTATTAACGGTGGCGCATGAAAAGTTCACTTACGGTTTTGTTCGAATCTGATTCCATGTCGATGATACCGATATCCCGACCCTGTGCTGTCGCCAATCTATTACCTTGCACTATTGTTCCGACCATAACCGAGGCGGGTCCCACATCTGATACAGTGCCGCCGACTAGGCAGAAAAAAAAACACGAGTATATTATTCCGATTCATTAGGTACCAATATACCCCAAAAATACAGTTTTATTATATTATAAATAAATAATATAATAAATAAATGTGTACCTGAAAGCACTTCTCGCGGTTTTGGCAAGTTCGTGACACACGTGTGTGGACACATGAGCACGTTGGCCGGGTGTAGATTGCCATCCAAAAATCTTCTCTTGCACTCGGACAGATGGATTCCTCCTAGTGGCGTTTTGGGCAGGTAATTGGGTGGCACAAGCGCCAAACAGTATAGGCCGACATGATGAATAGAGTCGACTGCCTGGAGAACTCTGGACATCCATTGGAAACTTTCTTCCTCGCTGCACTCTGGACGCTGTTCCGCGATGACGCATATACGCTCGTCACGCAACACTCGTATGGCGAACACGGCGATCCTCCCTCTGTAGATGAATTTCATTGGCTCAACGGCCAGCACCGTGGCGATAATGTCGTCGGCGTTGTGTTTGCGTCCGGTGACCGTCATCAGACCGTCGCGAGATCCGCACACGAACACCAGCCCACCGGGTCCTAAAAATCCGAGAAGTCCTGATCTTGTGTATTCGATCGCGTCGTTAGTTGGTTTTCCGTCTTCGCCCATCGGTGTAACGCGGAACGTCGCGTTCGACAGGCCGGGCAGGCCCCAATAGTTGCACGTGGTCGTGCTGAGTCCGCCCATGCAAATTTCTCCCACTTCATCCGTCTTGCACATGTAAGGTATCCCGTCCATTTTGACCACCACCATAGAACAGTTTGGCATCACTTGACCGCAGTCTTGAAGTGTCAACGAAGTGAGCGAATTCTCTTGGTCGACTCGCACAACGCCGTAACTCAGACCGGACATGGACAATACGCCACGGCCAGTCGCGTTCACGCCAGCTCTGCCGGGTCTAAAATCGATTTAAAATTAAAAAAAAATTACACACAATCCCTAATTAACCAATTTAATATATGTATGGCGCAAAAATTTACCTTCGGACAGACACCGTGAGACATTCACTGGATGAAGCGCACGGACATAGTGCGTCCTGTCTTAGACCTTTGGTTTTGAATATGTGTAGAAATTGATCGCATGACGAAAGTGACCATGGATTTGCGCCGTCACCGACTAACAATAATCTCAAGGAGCTGAGCACAATGTCTTTATGGTCTTTGGTCGCCAATAGACCCCAATGCAAGTCTCGAGATTTTACTACCGCTACACTCGCTATGCATAAATAAAAAAACGTATTAAATATATATACCTATATAAAGATAATTATCAAAACTATAATTATGACGTTGACGAGTGACGATCGCGGCACTTACCTCTGTACTTGGTTATCATTTGCATCCAAGAAGCCGGGTTGATTTTCATTAGGGCGTAAGGAATATAAATTACGTGCATGCCATTCAGGATGGAAGTTAGGACCGAGTGCCACAGGCCGGTCTCGCGCTTGAAGTCCAGCACACACACCATTGTGTCACCCTCGGTATAGTTGCAGGCTTGAGTGAGCGCGCGACACTGGTTTAACATGGCCATACGACTCACACTCACGCCCATTACCGAGCCATCCTTGTCGGTGGTATACTCGATGTACGACGGTGTGTCTTCGCCGATGTGCGGGGGCGGACACCAGTCCTTCGGCGTTTTGGGCAGATGTTCGGTGACGAACCAGTGTAGCTTTGGCCATCCTTTGAACGCCACCACGTCACCGGCGGCCGTCTTCGGCAGTCCCTTGAGACACACGTCAGATGTGAGGGCCACTTGTACGCCGCAGCTGCCCAATAGGAAGCCGATCTGTTGTGAACCGGCGTCTCGACGGGTAAGCGGTACTTCGATGGGCACGGGAACGATACCGGCGAACACGCATCCGTAGAACGAGCACAGGAAGTTAAGCGGATCGCTGTTCGGGTAGACCAGCGCAACGCGGTCCCCATGCTTCAAACACTCGGCGCCACCGTTGCCCTTGACAAGTGGACGGTTGAGAAGAGTGTAAGCTACTTTGTGAGATCTGCTGAGAAGTTTTCCTGGAATAATTGTCGAACATTAATGATTAACATTATCAGATGATAAACGTATACTAACGTTACGAATCGATCGGATCGATCGCGCCTTACCGTATGTGAGTGTCACGCTCATTTTTCCGTTTGGGTCCAGTACGGTGGCTACGGGCGCTTTAAACGTGCTTGAACCGTAACGTTGCAGAGCGGCTTCCAAGCTTCGCGGAAGTCCTGACGGCACCTAGATGAACATGATTAATAAGAATAATATTATTGTCTATTCATCTATTTATATATATATGTTTTTGTCCGAGTTGCGAATAAAGTTAATATAAAGGTCAACTCACGGACAACGGTTCGCCCAATGCCGGAGACATATACGCTCCTTCAGGTCGCGGCGCATTCGGATCCTTGGAATTAGCAGCAATCTCTAGTTCGACGTCGTCATCTTCGTAGAATTCTGGTAACGGACGCCGTTTTGGACGCTTCAAGGTGTTCAACAACTGTTGGATCTTGGCTGATACTTTCCATCGGCCACTGCTGGATACCGTGCCCATGCCATCGTCACTGGATGATTGTCTGGAGTCTTTGCTGTAACGATTTACCCGGTCGGCGGGCGTATATCTCCTGGACTGAGTAACCGACGAGTTGTTCGTCACATCCGGTGGCTGAGGGTCTGCAGAAGGAAAACACGAGTCATTGTTTATACCAAAAACTGTACAACCAAAGAGCTTTCAAATATATCATTTTATACTCACAGGGAGGCCGGGGTGTGTTATGTAATGTGTCAGCAACTTCGTTCACTACCTCGGGTTTACTACGTTTGATTATTTCCAGATCTTTAGGAGGCTCAATAATCGTACGAGATTCATCCCAATAACCGAGGCCGTTGTTTCCGGACACTCCGCCTCCTGGGGCTCCGTTAGGAATCCTATAAGCGTAAACAACCGCAAATTTAGTCGAAGTCATAATAAAATATTATATCATAATTATATGTGTTTTCATCATTATTTACTTAGTGTGATGATGATGGTGGTGATGTCTGTGTTGTTGCTGCTGCTGCTGTTGTTGCAATTGTTGTTGTTGTTGCTGCTGCTGCGATAAATGAACCGCTGTCTTAGGATGTGATGGAGTGTCTCTAGTGGCCGAACCGCCAGTACTACTGGTATCTGCACCACTACTACGTTCACGACCACCGCTACCGCGATTCTTGACTTCTCTGTCGAGGACTGGTTCACCGACGCTATCGTCGTCTGAACTAGAATCTAAGAATTAATAAATAAAAAAAAGTCATAATAAGTTCATAAACTAATCACTAGATCAGAAATCAAATCTAAATATTACGCTAGACAATTTCTCTTCTACTAATACTAATAAATACCTAATAGATTCCCATATTATTATAATTCAAACAAACGCTTCCAAAGTGATTCCTATCAATAAGATTATGTGAGAGTATGGTCAAAATCTTTACAACTTAAAAAACTAATGTAAACCTAAATTCATATAAATAATATGGGTGTCTTTTTTCGTTTATATTATATAATATGCATAATTTTAAATGTTTCAACCTTATAATATTTCGTTAAAAACCTTAATTATAAAATTTGTACTTAATCGTATACGAATTTCAACAAAATTGTTATCTTCTTTTTTAATATCCTTTTATATGCAATTTATACCCAATAACCCCCAACGCGTTGAAGTTGAAAACATTGTTGTTGAAAATTTGAAATACGTATACGATTACTAAGTATTAATTTTGTAGATTTGGATTTTTAATAAAATATTAATAAAATAATAATCACAAGTGATCAATTTTATTTAAAATGTCAACCTTTTACTTTGCAAATGCAATAATTTGATAATTCATTATATGTTCGATATTATAACTGAACGGAGAGAATAATTCAAATAACCCTCATTCGGGTAGTTTGTTTTCATGTGAAAAAACTCAAAATCGGGAATATTAATTACCGGTATCGTTACGAGTCGTGGCCGATCGATCTGGACTTCTTGCCATGACTGACGTGCGTTTACTGGGCATCGGCAACGATGGTTTCGGCCTAGACTGCATGGCAGCCAGAGCTTGTTGTACAGCTTCCTGTCGCACTTCTAAAAAATGAGAAAAAACAAATGTTCAACATTATTTTCAATCCAATGATTTCTCAAAACGTCGTTTATCTCATAAAGTGATCGAACGACGTTTTTGTTTGTAAAACAATATCTAATAAAATAATATAAAAATAGAGTACGTATATCCTGAAAAAACAATAAGGCAGTGTGAACGAAGATAAAGTGCTAAAGTGAACTAAAAAGTAAGAACCAAAAACCATTAGCCGAAAAAGCGTATAATATAATCTATATATATATATATATAAATTAATTCTCATTTCCCGTTGTTCCTCTATAATTTGAGGACACTTTTCTGATTGTCTTAATTTTTTTAAAAAAATGAAATAGGAGTATAGTTTATTGTGGGGATGATTTTAGGCTTAATTTAAATTCCATAAGGTATTTGAGGAATTATTTAATTAGTATAATTTAATTAAATATTAATATTGATAACCATGTTATCTTGTTGTGATAACTTGTTGTGAAAAAAAAAACACATTATTTAATAAGTAATTTAATTTAATTTAAATACTGGTAACTACGGTAACTCAGCACCAAAAAAACACATTTATGGAATTCTGGTAGTCATGGCAACTCAAGTTGGTTTGTCAACTTTTAAGGTATTCACGGTATTCACGGTATTCAAGTTTTTATGATTGATTCCGTGAAAACCAACATCATGAAGTTGTCAATCATCCAACGGAATTTTTTAATTTGCTGGAATTGTCTCCAGATTACCACCTCATAATCTGAAATTAAAAGTCGGATCGATTATCATTATGTCACGGAACATAAACCATCCACGTTTTTGTAATAGCACCCGTCTTGCGGTGAGGAAACTAACGAATAACGTCATTGAAGCCACCATTTTGAAAGGGAAATACAAAGGAGAGGACGTTTTGATTTCACGCACATTCCTATGATACGTCTAACGACCACGCTTTGAATATTCGTCTTTAAACGGTTATAATTGCTAAAGCGGTTCGCATTTGCAATGTCGATGATTATACATGACAATAAGGACAGTCGTTAAGTGTTTGTGGCATTAATCTGGAAAATCCGTGTTTATCACATGATGGTCAATTGTGTGTTGCGTGTTCCAGTGTCGGAAGCCATTCAACATTATTTATTTAAGCGCCAGATAACAAAACTAACTACAGTATCAAGTGTTGTATCATCAAAAAAACATTACAATAAACGATTTGTTTTTGGAATAATTTTTTTTTATTATTATTATTTATTCCAGTTTGCACTGAAGATTCATAGATCAGACAGGACACAGGACTGTCGGGTCGGCTAATATATTTAATAATTATATACAGCGAGTACTTATAACAGTATAATGTCACTATATATTATAATGTATATATTATAATGTTCACAAGTGTTCAATTTTATTACATTTTTTTTTACGTACACATAATGCTAAAATATAACTATTTGAATCGGTAGATAAATGTCAAATAAAATTATAATAACATAATTTGTCATATCGTAATAATATTAAATACAACACTCGTTGGTTTAAGTCGAATATTTACAATCGTTATTCGTTCCAATAACGGTTAGGTTTTCTACCGCGCTGTATGTAAACGTTACGTTCTCGAACTATATTTTCGTTGGTACTCCTCTCTCCGTATAGTTTTTAAATATTCATTAAAGTTATGTTTATACTTAAGGATTTATACTTTTTTTTTTTTTGACGCGTGTGCTGATCGAGTCTCAATGTTTTTTTTCACTTTTTAATTTTTACTTTATTTTTTATTATTTTTTTTTAACCATTTTCGAAAGATAAATGAAAACAATTTCGACGATAGGTATACGACAAACCGATAGCCAGGAGGTAATTTTAAAATTATAATTCGTAATGGATTACCTGTCACAGGAAATATACGCGTAGATACGGACACCCGCTCTTCTGAATATAATAATTAAAACGCAAAGTAAACGTTGCAAGTTGTAAAAAAAGATACGAAAACAAAAACCAGAGTTTAGAAAATCGTGTTTTAAACAGTACATTTATGCTGATGACGCGCAGGGTTATTAATATCATGATGGAATTGCAACGGAACAAACTACAAAAGTTTTAGACCGTGGTAACGTATAAAAAACAAAAATAAATACATTATATATATATATATATACCTTTAGTAATTACTATAAAACCAACATCACGCGGATACGAGGACGGATTTTATTTGTATGTTAAAGTATTTTTTTACATAATATACCTCGGTATAATTTACCATCACATTATTTGAATTTTGCATTATTTGTAGGTTATTGTATGATAGATACGTGCGATTAGCACTTGGTGTTATCGATGCCAAATCGACCACACAACACGGGTCGTATATTGTAATATTATACTGCAAATAGCCAAATAAACTAATTATATTCATATCGAAATAAATGTAAAATGATATAGACACCAACAAACAACAGAGAGAGACGCGTCGTACAAGAGTCGAGCAACAGCGCGTACAAATATTTCATAAACGTAGTGGCTGTTCTTTTATCATTATTTACCGATGAGTTGTGTTATGTTCTTTTATCATTTTAACGAGAGGACGCCCACGTTTATTTATTATACGCGCAAATAATAATTAATTCCGTCCGTATACAGTTTAAAATATAATATAAAACAGAATTTTAAATTCTTAGATTTTAGTTATAAAAAAATATTCATAAATTAATATTACGTTATGGAATATTTATGATATGTTCACGAACGGCAAAACAAAACAAAAACAAAAAAACGTAAGAGATTTAGCGTGTGATTTTTCTACGTTCCCCCATCCCATCCGGATGTAAACACGTATACACACGCGGAAAGTTTTCGACTTAACCGATAGGTAAATAGGATTGTGTGTAAATTTGTTTAAATTTCAAAAAAAAAAAAATATATGAACATATAAAACGTATACTGCTCCACCGTTTCTATATATTTAAAATAATAAACTTCGAGATCAACACATTATGCGCGTATTGGAAACAATATAATATATTATTATTATCGTCGTGATAGTAAGTAATCTATTTTTATATTCCTTTTAGAACGACACTTTTAAAAGTTTAAACGTCATCCGGAATATATAGAAAATAATAATAATAATAATAATAATAATAATAATAATAATAATAATAATAATAATAATAATAATAAAATAATAATAATAATAATAAAATAATAATAATAATAATAATAACGAGTACGCGAACAATACGCGTTTCTCTGAAAGAATATTGCATCAGTTCAATAATATATATATAATATATATAGAGTAGTTAAATAATATCAAGTTTATACTTTTGAAAATGTATCGACCCTTGAGTTATTCTTTTTGTCTCCGATGCGCTCTTGTACGACAATTGAATTTCGACGATTGCGGAATAAAATGAAATATAATAAAACCATTAATACAATAATTCGTTATTGAAATTTGGAATATTATTATTATGATATAACGACGACATCATTATTTCAAGTACGTTTTAAAGATATTATTTATGCGCGTCTAAACGTTATAAACGCGAAATTACGATATTTATTATTATACTTTATAAATCATATTTTATTATATTATTGTACGTGTCATAACCTTTAACCTTCAACTTCAAAATCATCGCGCGGATTTCATTCTTTTCGAGAAAAAAAAACAAAAAAATCTAATTCAAATAGTATTTCCAGAGAATTTTTTCCATTCCGCTCGTATATACTTTGAAATTTGATTATCATCACACGTTACACCGATTTTTATTAATTATCTTTTAATTAAAAAAAAAAAAAAAAAAAACGCCAAAGTCATAAACATAAAGCGTGGTCGGTCGTCAAAAAAAAAAAAAAAAAAAAATTACATTAAATTATCATATTTATATTTTATATAATATTATATATACCGTTTTTACTGCTCGTTGTTTCTATATACCGTGACCGCAGTCCATAACGTTATACCCTTTATAAATTAAATATTTATAATATTATGTTATGAACGTTACACGAGTGCGAATAATTTTTAAACGGTGTAAATATTTTACGACGAATAAATATGTGATCGATCGACAATAATTATTTACGTATAGTATAGACGAGCGATAAAAATGTATAAATCGAACGCGGGCAGGATTTAAATTCGAAATTTCGTTTTAAAACCGAATATATTGACAGAGATTCCAAAATTTTAGGATTCTTAAATTAAAATTAATAATTAGTAGGCATACATAAATGAATTTCAATAGCCCAAATCCTAAACAAATAAAATATATATATAAGTTCTTTGACGAATTTTTTAATCGAACTTTATACACGAAGTTTGGGAATGTTTGAAAATTAATATATGAATATTAAAACTATAATATAATTTTCAAACAAGACGACTATTACATTTTGTTACATTTCGCCTCTACTATATAAACACGCGGAAATCGAAACAAATAATTATCGATTTCCCTATTCCGTGTATAACATTACATCGTTATACGATAGAACCGTATGCACCAGAGTCCATTTTTTTTTATTACTAAATTTTTACCTATATTATTTATTTCGGACGAACATTTTTTCTTCGAATACCCGACTCCGCGTTACCGCATACCGGGTTATTATATTGGCGGAAAGCCATTTTGCGGAACGTAACCGCGTGTTTATAATATAGCCAGTGGAATGTTCGCTTTTTATACTTTTAACTGCAGAACGAGACAAATTTAATGCGAAAATTATAAAACAATGTTTTCGCCGAACATATAAATATATATATATATATGTATGTAGAGGTATAATTTATAACATTTTTTTATTCTTTTGTGCAAAAGTCTGACTTATTCGGATCGATCGAAATCTCCCGTTTACGAATAATTCCCGTTTTATAAATAAAAAATAAAAAAAAAATATGTACAGAAATATAATTTAGCTTCCGTTTTGAATTACAAACGTTGGACTAAAAATAGAATTGAAATCTTCGGATAAAAGACAAAAAAAAGTTTCGTATTAAATATGCATTTATTATAAATCGGATTGTATTTCGCCGTGATATGTAATCGAATATTATGATATAAATAATATTTTATTTAATTATACGCGTTTCGATGTCTTATGATTTTATCGCTAAAAGTAAAGCGTATTATTTTTTTTAATTAAATTTGAAAATTTTAAGAAAAATCAACACTATATTATAAAAATTGGTTGTTTCGAAACTTTCAATATGAAAATAAAAATACAATTATTTTTTATTATTTTAATATCTAGGTACTAAAAAAATAAACTTAAAATATCAGTTATAGACAACTTAAAATGTTACTATAACCTTAACCTATGTACCTATATATAAATATAGATTGCAAAAATCAAATTTCGGAAATAATGTAATACGCTTGGATTGAAAATTATACCTAAAATACAAAATGAATATAATACAAATTATCAATTAATGTAATTATAACAATAATAATAATGCGCGATAAATCCGAAAACGATAGAAGACTGCAGAATATCTCATTAACGATCGAACATCACGAGTCACGAGATCACATAACTTGAGATATTATTATATTGCGATTCCAGGTATATTCGCGTTTCGTTTATATTATAATATTTAATAAATAACAATATGAAATGACGATTCTTTATAATTATACAGCGATGCGATGTAAAATTGGACGTTGTAGAAAGGAAAATTCCAAATAATAATAATATAAAATTCTGGTAAAAAACCACGTTCAAATAAACAAGCTCTCTCGGGCGGATTCTGAAAATTAAAAATCTGATATCATCATGATAATAATAATATGATTGTGATATAACAGGACGAGAGACGAGACTCTTCACGCCGAGTACCGTCCGCGATGTTCTTTTGTGAGTGTATATTTTTAAATTATTTTGCGCGACGGAGAAAAACACGGTCGAGGAAAATATTTCATTCGATAACTGGTGTTTGATCCAACATCGCATTAAATAATTACATAATAATAATAACATTATGTCAATATACGATAGAATGACAGAAAAATATTAAAATAACGACGAGAACGCACGTTTCTAAATTATGGGAAGGAAATTTTAATAGATTTTTTTTTTAAAAAAATACCGATTTCCATAAATACGTAATGATCGTAATGAAACACCACGTTATGAAAACGATTCGTCGTGGCCTTTAATCACTCCGTATATATAATACGCGAACGATATTATTTTAAAAACGTACGAGATTCGCGTATATAAACACATTTTTGGACGTTCGTTTAATAAATTGTATTATTTTTATTTATTTTTTTCACTCTTTTTTCAGTCGTTCGTTCAACGTTATCAATATATAATATAATATATTAATCGTCTTCTCTTCCACGCGAAAGTTTCGACGAGTTAAACCCCAAAAACATCGGAAATTAAACGTTTTCCAATAGCAGCGGACTGTCAATAAATTTGCGATAAATTTATAATATTATTTAACGTCAGACGTTCAAAATATATAATAATGATGTTCTCCGTCGGTCGGTATAGACGACTAACTCTTCGGGCGGCGTGCTCAATATTACTTGGGTCGTCGACCGAATACATAAAATATATATATTTTAAAAACATTATTTTTATTATTATTATTATTATTATTATTATGGGCTCGAGTATTGTTTTTAAACGTCAATTTAAGATTAACCGTCATCTGGGTACGGATATCGACGAGTTATTTTACCGACGACACGCCTAAGTCGTATATTATACAAGTCATAATAATATTACATTATGTACACGCGTAAAACGTGTAATTATATAATATTATATACGCGTCCCCGGACACGATCGTTCGTTCTTTCGGAACGAATTTTTATTTTTATTTTTTTTTCAATCAATCGGCCAAGATTGTATTATTAATATATTGTATTACGTACAACAACAATTGAGGAAGTCTCCAAACTATATAATATAATATATTATGCCGGTGTAAAAATATATCGGATGGGTTCGACGGTTGTTATATAATGTATAAAATGTATAATGTATTATATATAGACAAACACGTTATTATTATTATTATTATTATTATATATAGAATAATCGAAATAAGGCTGCGATTTATCGACGACGGAAATCCGACCGAGAAAATAATAAATATTATGCTCGCATAAATTATTCGTTTTTTTTTTTTTTAGGCACGTCAAAATAACAGAAAAAAAACACAACTCTCGACGACTCGAACGATAAAATATGTTATTATTAGATCGTATTATATTATACTAGAGTTATTTGTACGACTAAATACGTATTTAAAGAAAAAAAAAATATAATATCGGTCTGAAAGAAGAAAACGATATATAAACGCGAATTGACCAAAATCACTGTATTATTCGTTCGCGGGGAACGTTTTAATTTTTAATAACAAAAAAAATAATAATAATAATTCTGAGAGATATTACAGTCGTATAAATATTACGAACGGGTATATTATATAAACCGACGAACAAAAAAAAGCTCGTTGTAATGACAAAAAAAAATGCAATTGTACGGGATATTAAATATATAACTCGTCATTTAATCGGCTCGACGGATATAACAATAATAATGTGTATTATAATAACGTTATAATATTTCGACTACGGAATTACTGCGTCCATTCGTACTCGTACTTTTATTATAATATATAGTCGCATAACAATAATAATAATAATAATAATAATAATAATAATAACAATAATAATAATAATAATAATAATAATAATAATAATAATAATTTATTACAAAATTATACGAGTCGCGGTTTAATTATGATTCGCGCGATGATGACTTGTCCGATTGACGAGCGAAAACAATATACAATATATTACACGGAACGTCCCACGCCAATCGTACGATATACGCGTATCACTGTGTCAATATATAACTTTTGACGTATTTTTTATATTTTTTTATTTTTAAACGTGATTTTCGCAATCTATTTATGTAACTACATTACATATTCAGACGATATTGTCACGTCATTTTTCGTTCGTTTTATTTTGTTTAAGTACACACTTAAAGTCAAATTAAAAAAAAAAAAAAAAAAAATGTAAAATTTTCATTTTCGCGGTAATATAGTAATTAAAATTTAATCGAATCGTTAAAAAACGCGGTACCTACGCCACGAAACATTTACCCGTATACGCATTCATTTTGACTTAACCTACTCGAAAAATAAAAAATTACAATAATACGTAGTAATAATTTAGTATTATAAGTGCACGATTAAATTGCAAAAATCAAATTTTCAAGCTCAGTTTATAACAGCTATTGACTTGGAGAGCCAAATCCGCAGGAGGGACATTCGGTATATAGTTTATACTTTTTTTTTTTTTTTTTTTTTTTACATAAATGTATACTTATTATCTAACTCGAAAAATATAAAATCAAATACCAGGTTAAACGAATATAAGTAATAAAATGAAATAATTCGGTTCGTAGAAATAAATTTTATATTTTCTCTGACGAACCCGCGAAACGACAGTCGTACGAAATGATTTTCGGGACGATACTATATTATACGTTATGAAATACACATTTTAATTATACGGACGTCGCCATTTTATTTTATTTTATACGTGACGTGAAAAAAGGTAACTCTATATAATATACTCCGTATAAAATAATCCAGTCGACCGTTCCCCGCATCAGGGGAATGCGGTGAAAAATCACACGTTCGCGGAAACGAAAACCACGCGGCAAACCGCGAACAAAAATTAATAAATCGTAATTCATAATAATAAATATACCGCGACGAGTATGTGAAAATCGAATGAAAAAGAAGAAGGACGCGATGACCGTTACGATACTCGTAATATATTCGCGACAAACTCCCATATGATAAAAATATAATATTATACTTTTTACGGTTAAGAAAACGAATCGATTTTTTTTTTTACCGACGATAAAAAATCGTGAAAATCCAATATAGGTACGAGCGCGTATTATCTAAATATATATAATAATTTATTATATCCGCCGAGAAAAATATTATCTTCGTCCATCAATTCGAGTGAATATGATATGCATAAAGAATAAATAAATAAAACGCGAAAAAAATTGTTTTTAAAATTTTAACGATTCGACGAGTTTAATATGTGTATTATAATATACACATAACGGGTTGGCCGTCATGAAATATTCATAATTCTTGAACTGTAAATTTAAAATCGTAATATATTATATACTATTTTATATTATGGGAATTAGAGAAATAATTCGAGATAACGTTACAGAAAAAAAAAAAAAAAAGATTTATAAGTAAATTTTGATTTTAGTTCTGGCCATAATATATTATCATTATATGCCTATTATCAATTATTGTCATCTCGTCCACGAACGAAATAAAATCGACGGTTTGAAATTATATAAAATAGACATCGATGACCGCGTTATGATAATGTTATAATAAATTCGTGCATAATAATCATCGTCATCCAATACGAGCTTCCTAAACGAGTATAAATTGAAAACAGTAAACCATATTCGATATGGATTTTCAAATGGAAATCTATCGAAAACGAATCATTTCAGAAATTTCACTTATCGGCGAAAGTGTCACGCGTGTACGTATATAACATTAATAATAACATAAACACTATAGGAAATACGCATTACGCTCGTGGCGATGATTCGGCACACGTGAATTATGTCATCGTCTTTGTTGTTACGAATCAACTTTGGTCTACACAAAAATGGTTTTCTACGTACCGCGTGCGTCTATTTATGCACATATTACAAACATCGTATTGTTATTCAACGAGTATTATGTTACCATCACTAAACGATATGGCCGCGGTTATAGCGTAATTACTCGTATTATAAGAGCATAATATACCCATGTTTCATCGTGGTATCAACCATATTTTAAATATTGCATGTGGCCAGCGATTCTCAGATTACATTTGAGATCGTCATACCGATACGATTTCTACATAGAATATTGTCAGATGTTATCTCTATATATTATATAATCTGATATATCTGATTTTATTATCAAAACCCAATAGTATTAAACCACATAGTACATAGATAATAATAAAGAATGGATAGAACATTCCTATACTATTACCGTAAAATGTTGCGGTCCGATAGAGCAGATATATCGGATGTCTCACAAAAGTGCCTTATTATACCACAATGTTTACTATTGGTCATTGGTTACGGTAAAGTACAATGTTAGGTTAGGTTAATAATTTTTCATCATTTTCCTTGAATCTTTCATTGACCTTATACTAATAGACGGATCATTAGTGTAGTTCGAGTGGTCTTAAGTGGTGCGCTGTTCGACTTGATCTGGTGATCTATACGCAAATGAGCAGAATATGTTCAAGTTATAAACGACATTAAAACATTTATACATTTCAGAAATATGTGGAAAATATAGGCAAATTCTATGACCGTACCACAGTACTGTGTTCTCCACCGGTCTGACAATAATGTATAACGTCTATGGAATCTTTGAAAAAAAGTAGAAATCATATCACAGATTATATTATTATGTATGAGCGTTTTAGAAGTAAAAATATTTTCATGGAATAAAAGAAATAAGCACCTTGTGATGACTTAGGCCTTGTTATATGGCCAGATGGCCTATCCATTCTTTATTATCTATGTACTAACGCGCACTGTATTCGATAACGATCATTTTCTACTAATGGCACAAAATTTAACCTAACGCGTTTTTCGAAAAAAAATCCTAATACACTGTTGCGGCTAACGACTACTCGTAAATTCCACATGAATTTCTTATCAATCGCGAGATTATTTAGCTTCTATATTACGATGATAATTATTTACTATAACATTCTTATGAAAACAAAATTCGTGATATACGTATTTTGGCGGTGGCGACTATAATAATAAATTAATAACAATAATAATAACATTATTGCCCGATCTTTGATAGAGAAGATAATATATAATATTATGACGACGAATCGCACAAACGTTCGTTGATCTCGCGTGAATATAAAATAATAATAATAGTAATAATAGTAGGTAATAATAACAACGATAAAGACGACAATGGTAATTTTCGGTTCGAACTGGTTACACGAGAAACGGGTTCACGACTAACGCGCCCTCGTGCGTGTGTGTGATGTTGCCATTACATTATTATTATTATTATTAAGACCGATTCGAATGCTGTGCATGGAGGAGAAGATATTATGATAATGCGCGTGGGATAGGAGAGGCTGATAATAAATATAACTTATACGTCTTACGGCGTACTATTATATTATATAGGTACGGAAATCGGTTCGAGACCAGTTTCCGGACAGAATGGCTATTTTATTTATATATTTCAGTTATTATCCATCACGACCATGTAAAATAATATTATACACATTTTCTTTAGATTTAGGTATATATTTTAATATTCTACAAGAATAATTATTACGATGTTGTTTCGGAGACGTTACAAGTTATTTAAAATACCATTATGTATTTATAATCTCTACGTTGGTGTGTATGCCACGTCACCACGTCAGAGGGTATAGGACTATAGGATAACACGTTTGATGAAACTAGAGTACGCTCATGGATGAAACGGATCAACACTATAAATATTATTACGGTTTAATCTCGTATAAATATATTATGTCACAATTTTATACCACAGAATATTATAATGTAATATTACACGGAAGACTGGAAGAAAAACACATTTAAACGCACGCTGATTCTATGAGCAACCTAAAGACACCGTCAAACATTTTGTTTTCACGGTAGGCATAACCAACAGTTATTAAAAACGAATTAAACTGAAGAACAGTGATAGTCAGATAAACGTCAACAGAAATATAATTAAGAAATAAAAACGTAGTATATTTCAAATAACTGGATATACCTGCAGTCCACGAAAAAAAAATGTCAGATATTATTTAATGTAATTAGGGATATTTTCTCATCCGTTATTCTATTAGGTTTCATTTTATGTTTATACCATAGGCAAATATTATAAACTATAATATTATTGTATTATCCCCAGCGCTCCTAATGAACATCGGGACAAATGCAGAAAGACTGCAAGGAGAGAGTAAAATAATTTGAGGCAAACATAAACGGCAGCATAATAATGGAAGAATATGTTAAATACAAATATTTTTATATTCCATGAACTTTTGAGCGGGACGATTTGAATTTTTTGAATCGTGTAACCCATATTTTAAACTCTGCGTCCTTCTCTATCCGTATCGTTCTGGATTTCCTCTATCTATACTCGGTCCATTAGTTTATATTATGGCCTTGCCTCTATGGTTTATACTATAATTTAAACAACAATCGTTTTTATCCCCGCCCGAGATAGTTACCACTAGATAATGTGCACACGATGAGTTAATGATACCCACGCAAAAGAACACATTATAATACCATTTATTGCGTCGAACCTCTGCAATTAAAATAAAAACGGTCGCTCGTGTAAGCAGCAGTTAGGGAAAAAATTTATATTTCGTTTTACTTTATCCTCGACGATAAGCCGCCATATATAGTTTCTCTCTAATAGTTATTTTTAATTGTAATTATTTTTCCCGCCGAAATTACGTTTCAAATTTAAAATGCATTAAAATATTGATTATATTGAACGGTAAAAGTTCGAAGAATAGAGAGTGTGAAACAGCCGCGGTCCGTGATCATTATCGCGACTACTTTTATTAATTTTTAAAATATATCGAGTATCTTACTGGACACGTTTCAGTCTAGAAATTTTAATCTATTAATTATCTTTTATTAAAATCTAATTATTGCAATTTATTTCGTGTAGAAACAAATCACAAATTTCATATTATTATTATTTCGAACAGAAAATAAATTGTTGTCGAACGAAGGGATATCCTCTCTCGGTTTGATGTTTCTTTTACATCATACGATGATTTTTCGTATTCGTGAGAAAAAATTCAAGTCGAGTGGAAATGAAAATAATAATAAATGATATAGGTACATTTCACACGTTTTACCTTATATTCACGTGAATACGTCGTATATTTTTATTATATTATAAAACGACCCGACGGAAATATGAAACGATCTAGGGAGAAGTATATATCTGCCTATACTCGGAAGAACGGTATAAAAAACTAACCCCGAAAGGATGGAAATAACCCCATATAGATACTGCACATTAATATAGAATGTCCGAGGACAGCCCCGCGTGGCGTTATCAACAAAATAATAACTTACATACGGTTTATTTTTATTTTTTACAACATAATTTCATAACTCTATTCTGGTACGGATTCATTTGTAGCACGCGCACGCCGGAAATACGTCGCAGGCGCATATATTAATAATTAGGTTTAATGTTATTATAACCTCTGCGCGTTTAAATCTCGACCGCGCGGATATACATTTGCGTGCGACAGGGGTAGGTAAACTGCGATAAAAACGTATGGTCGGGGTCGGGCGTGTACCCGAATTTTACCGTGATTCATCGTATACATAAATAACGTATATACGTGTGTTAATATAATTAATAACATTGAAATATGGCAATAATAATACGCGAAACGACGAAACTCAATTATAATACGGCGATTAACGCCGTTAAAATGTATAGGTACACGGTTTAATTTTATACGTAATAATATTCGTAAATCGTATTAATAATAACAATATATATAGTAATATATTAGTCTGCTATACAGTGATAAACGTTACGACGAAGGGCAAAAAAGGGTTATGACGACGCTGATAAAACACCAGAAATTATATTATTAAATCGTTGGCCGAGATTAAAAGAGGCCGCATTTTGGTTTCATTATAGGTTCAACTAACTCCGAATTTATTTTAGAAAAGTTATAAAAACCGTTTTCTTAATTAACATATTATATATTATTGTTATTATTAAAACCAATTAAGGTTTATAAAATATAAGAGAGTACACCTATATGAAATTAAAGAAAACAAAAAATGTTTTATTAAGTGTTATATTCCACCCCTTCCTCCCCTCCCAAAATGAAAAAAAAAAAGACCTAGAGAAAAATATCGTAAAATTATATTATATAAAAACCCCCGGAGTATTTTATTATTTTAAGTATATATTATTATTTTATTTATTTTCCTCCCAGACACGAAGCTTTTATTTCCTCTTCTATTATATAGACGTTCCAGAGGAAATTTAAAAAAAGATCGAAATCGTACATCCGAAATATTGAACGCGGTCGGGGATTGATTCCACCACCCGACTTGTCGGCGAGCCGGATATCCGCGTGAACGTACGGAATATTATTATTAAATTACACGATGACGATCGTATTATTTATTGTACAGACCACACAAAATAATACGTTCGGAGAAGAAAAACGAAATAAATCAGACGTCGAACATATGGTCCACGTATTGTTTTTTTTTTTTTTTTATAAATTATTATTATTATTTTAGAGATAACGCCGCCGGTCGAGGAACAGAATCCGTCCGTGATCGTCGTGATTCGCGTCGCAATCGTCGTGCCCTGCGAAAGCGCCACTCGCGCGTTATAATAATAACGGGAACCGGTTGTCCCGAGTCCGTTTTCACAGACATATTTCCTTATTTTTCTCCTCTGGCGAACATTACACCCGTTACGATAATATTATTATACTCGCACGTATAATATATATATTTAAATAATACCTAATATAGAAAAAAAAAGGCTATATTTACGCTTAAAACTATTCCCATCGAAACAGGCGGCATGTCTCTAATCTGGATTCCGATATAAAATATTATAACAATATTCCTTATCAATTTTTTTTTTTTTTTTTTGTTATCACTGAATATTTGTAAAGATGACACATATTGGTCAATTGACATCATAATATGAAGATGGAATTTAACCGTCGCGTTTCGTTTGAAAAGTAAAGTACCTATATAGTTTTATCTATGCGCGGTTATAAGTAACACAGTATGAAAAATTTAATAGTAGTCAGTTTATAGAGTACCTACATTTGTATGACCACCCACCTCAGTAAAGATGCCGATGTCAATATTATCAAGCAATCAAGGTAACACTTTACCTTAATAGTACGAGTAATTCGAAGAATTGAAAAAAAAATGGAGAGAATTATCGTAAAATCCTGATAATTATACCTAATTAATATGTTAAAAATGTATTTTTCATACCATAATAATGTATACAGTAGATGATTATTGATTGATTATTACAAATTATGACGTCAATAGGTAGGTACATAAAAAATATAATTTCTTAAAAAGAAATTAAAAAAAAAAAAAAATCATAAAAATTTGATATCCTCATTAAATTTGGATGTCGAATTGTCGACTTATCAAAATTACCATACAAGTGTATGTACTTTATAAACTGATTATCTTGAAATTTTACAAACTTAAAATATAAAAAGATATTATTTAAATTTTTTGAGAAATGACTAAAAAAAAAAAAAAGTAATATCAAATAGTCCGTTATTTAACTTAAATTTTTTTTAACTTTTCGAGGTGATATATTTTATACAATGAGTAAAATAGTAAATAGATCTGGAGAGACACCCTGTATATAGTCCATTATTTTTATGTTTTTCGTTAAAATAAATATTTTGTTTAAGAAATACGCCGCATTATATTTATATTATAAAAGGAGTAATACGCGGGACGCTCTTGTGTGAACATATTGCGGTATAAACGACTCCGTATAAAAAGCAATATACGCAATAAATAATATATTTGCATAAACGTTATTATGTCCGGTTTTACGGCGAAACCCTTTAATATAAAATATAGCAATTTTCTTTGTTGTATTTTATTATTATTATATTATTATTATTATTATTATTATTATTATTATTATTATTATTATTATTATTATTATT
>JAIUCT010000007.1:11633331-11650153 GCA_021307375.1 Tetraneura akinire
TTATTATTATTATTATTATTATTATTATTATTATTATTATTATTATTTCAATATAATAATAACATCGTTATTATATTAGATTGTTGTTGTTTTTAAAGAAATAAAATTCACATTAGAAATTTAATACACTATAATATAACGTATCCCAAACTGTAACCGGGTTGTTAGAATCGGATTCTGGTTCGTCGTTGTTACGGTATATCAAATTTCTCGAAATAATAAATATAATATTCTAAATGCCATGTCTTTATAATAATAAAATATATAAAGGGGTTGTTTTTTTTAAATTAAAATATAAATGAATATCGATTTTGTATTGCAGCACGTGGGCGCGAACCGACGAAAAACAAAAGGCGAATTGTTACAATAATAATAATCATTATTATAATGATTATACATTATATTATATTAAATTGGGTAATTGTATTGTAAAAACATAAATATATTACGACGAATAAAGATTACGAAAAGTAAATAAATCGTATATTTTCCACGGAACGATTCAGATGAATTATATTATTTGAAGTTTGCCGGGTTGGAATTTTGTTATTTAACAAGGATACTTTATAAAATATTAAAAGAAAAAGAAAATGAAACGTCATTTTTTCCATGGAAATATCGTAGGTATAATTAAATAACGTGTATTTCTACAAATAAAAATAAAAATAATAAAATATAATTTATTTTATTATAATAATAAATAATAATTATCCAGAGAAATAAAATACTGAAAAATGAGAATTAATAGAAAACTAATATTTAATTCTTATCATAATATTTATAATTATTATAACACGGGTGAGATTACGAGATAACGTGAATTTAAAATGAAATTATTTATAACCGTTTTATATTGTTTCCGAAGTTTAAACAAACGACGTGCGGTATTTTGATTTTAATAATATTATCTATGTACAAGTTGAAAAAAAAATTTGTCGTTCCGCCACCGTGCTTTCATTCCTCGTGCAGAATTCGAACGTAGGGAAATAAAAGATATGAATAAGATATAAATTTTTTATCTTTAAAAACAGATTCGCGGGTGAACGTTTTCCTTTTACGATGATAAAAAATTTTTCATATTAAATTTACAAAATATACATTTGGACATTTACCTATTAAGATATTAATACGAATTATACGAGTATACGAACGTTGAACGCTATATTTTATAGCTAGATAAATAAATAAATAAATAAATGAATAAATAAAGCTATATAAAAACATTATTCGTTTCCGTTTATTTATAGGTTATAAATAGACGTGAAATTTTTTTTTTTTTGTTATAAACCTAACCTTACATAATATAGTTACCGACGAAATACAAGAAGAAAAAAATGAATCTTTATAGTTCTTTCAAAATTCGTAACGATTATACCAATCGCCCATGGTCCATCTTCAACAAGATCAATGTGAAATCGGTGTCGAAATTTTTGAAATTTTATTTTCTCGCGTGTATTACGTTATAAATAATAATATTATACGAGTAGTTAGGTGTTATAATCGATACATTATGTTATTTTCATGGAAAAATAAACGTTATGGCGTAGAAGACGATGATAATATATTGTATTAGGTATATAATAATATATTGACGCGTCTCCGAATGTCTGTCGCGTATATACACGAGTACGCGTATATTATACGACGATGTATACGTCTCGGAAACAAAACCCATACGACCAAGTCACGCCCCATTATATTCGATACGGTTCACGGACCACGGTTATATATTATTATTATATCGTATTGTATACCGGAGCGTATACCACGTTATAATAATGTATTGTACGCGTATATCGATACGATGATCCATCCGAAAAGAATAATAATAATATAATATTGTTTTTCGTCTTCGTTTAATATCGTATCCGTTATATATTAAAAAAAATACGCGTCGTGTATAGTAGGTACATATAATAATAAATACATTGTATTACGGCGACCATATTATATTATATTTTATAATATAATGGTGAGACGCGTATTATTATTATTATTTGAGACTAAAACGATATAGACGATTATTTTTATTACCGACCGAACGTTATAAATTTATAATATTACGTGTGTACCTATTATGTATACGTATAAAATATAAATAGTCCCTCGTCGAACAAATCACGGTATATGATAATATTAAAAAATAGTATTGAGGAATCACCGATCGTTTTATCTTCGTTGTATAGAGACACGGATGAAATGAATAATTTTTTGAACCTAGGTATATACCTATTATAAATCGCGGACAAACGCGTGTATTATAACGTCGGCTGTTGGCATATTATATTATAATATTATTATACGTAGTTTGCGATTTTTTTTTTTTTGATTTTTTTTATTTGCCTAATCTAACCGCGTCTGTCGAAATTATAATCGTCTTTAATTCCGTCTTGATAAGTGTATTTATATAATATTAATATATATCGTCTTTGAAATATATTATTATAACCGCGGTAAAAAACGACCCGTTTCGGTTTCGCCTTAATATAATTATATAACATTATATATATATATATATATATATATATATACGCTATATCGTATATGGAACGTATATAAATACAAAATTAAAGGGATAATCCACACATAAGCGTGATACGTGTAATATTATTATATAGGTACACACGCGGTATCGTTTAAAATATTCCGACTTTATAACATATATAATATAAATTATTATTATCCTCGTTTCATCTTTATAGTACGAGATATAATAATTATTATTCCATGAATGATTTATGAATTTACGATGTATTTTTTTTTTTTTTATTTATTTAACGGTTCACGGACAAAAACGCGAATATGCATACTTAAAAGTTATATAGACTTCGCGACAGAGTGTGTATATATAATATTATATTTATATTTAATAGCTTACATTTCATTTTTTTTATATCATATTTTAAAAATTTTTTTTTTTTTTACTTAACGTCGAGTGTTATATACGATTTTAAGTGGACCTCTTTTACAACCCTTTTTTTTTTCTTTTACAAAATATCTTTTTACTTCATCTCTCTCCCGTCATGGCGACGTATATATTATAATATACGAATTATTCGATATTATATTCGATTACTTTCCGATTTAAAATATATAATTTTTTATCAAATTATTCCGGTATTCCGTGTATATATTATTATATATTATAAACGTAAGTTAATATTAAAAACTCGTATTTTTTTCTTCTTTTACAGTTCTGTCGTTAAAACGCGTATATACTTTATATGAAATAATACTGTTATAATATATATACGTTTAAATATTTTAGACCGCGATAATAAACGATAAACGATATAGAAATGGATTTATAAATTATACGTACACGATATATATTATAATATAGTCGTTATATTTATATTTAAAAATCAATTTTTATTTGATTTTATTATACGAGCGAGAAACGCTTGGACGCATAAATAGATTGAATATTGTCGGTTTATTATTCGCAGACGACGAGCTTGCAGAAAAAAGTTCATCGCATTTCAATCGGAATATTATAATATAGAACGGAGGGGAAAACAATAGGTGTACAGTGATAAATCGTTGATTTCCATTCCCTTCGGCAGCCATATTTATTTGATGTACCTAATATATACGGAGAGGTCTTAACGGTGAATTTTTTTCTTTAAAAAAAATTCGTATATAATAATAATAATAATATTATAAGCTATATGTTATTTAAAATAGTGTGAACTCGAAAGATAATTTGAAAAAAAAAAAAACGAAAATTCGATCGATATATCGGCGTAACGTATGCGACGCGCGAATTCCGTTCACCCCGTACAATACGAGCATAACGTATATAATAATGTCGTGTTATCTTTTTGACGATTGGATATCGCATTAATCACGAGCGTATATAAAATATCCCGTCCCGGTTTCGACGTGAACGAATGGAAAACAAAATCTGGGGAAAAAAATGTAATTCGTTAGCATCACGCAAGGAGTAGGTGAAATTTTGCTTAGAAACCGACAGAAAACGAAAACCGAATATATTATATTTATATAATATACTATATATGATTATATGAAGTTGTCGTACTTTGGAAAACGACCAATAATAATTAATAATAATACATATAGTGTGTGTCTCTTCCGTGGAGGCGTCATCGGAATCGCGCGATTTTAGTACATTTCAAAATTTTTTAAAACACGCGAGAGCCGAATCGATTTCTCCTGACCAGTATAATAATAATAATAATACGTAAGAACATTTTATTATAACACGTTTATGGTCCAAAGTATAATCCAGAGGATTTCTTTGCCGACCCCACATAGTTGCAAATCTCTGATTACGCACACGCGATGTGACCGAGCCACAGATTCAATATAATAATATGTACGAATTTTTATTATTTTCAATTTTTAAAATGACGTTTTATATACAATTTTATATTCGCGCGTATAAGCAAATATATATTGATAAGAACCCGGCAAAGGCAAAGCACATGGTTTATTATATTAATATATATATATAGATTGACTCACCCACGTCTGTATATCTTTTGATAAAGTTCGACCAAACGAATATTTTTTAAATCTAACCTTTTCAATTTGTCTATACGTGTAGATAATACGTATGTAAGAATAGATCAAATTTTTTGTCTTAAAATTATTTTGTTTTCGCATTTAATTAAAATTTTGCAATAGCCGACGTAAAATCTTATGTAAAATTGAATATATATATATTTAAAAAAAAAAAATCACATTTATGAATTATGATTGAAATAAATTTAACGTTTGATCAAATAAACGTTCAACAATTACTATTATGTATCAGCAAAAATGGTTAACGATAACGACGGTTATCACGAAGTTTCGTGGCCTGCACCGTCCATCGTCTTATCGACGGAGAATTATTCGACCGAAATTAAATTTTATGTTATCATACAGGTACATCGATATTTAAATGAAAACGGCCGCGAACAAAATATATAATAATAGTATAAACGAACATTCGGCATTATCGAAACAAAAATCAAACTCCCGGAAATAATACGAATTGATAATATGAAATAAAAATGTATTTTATTTAAATTTTGAAAATTAATAAATATAAGTATATTACGAGAGGTATAATGCGTTTATAAATATTTTATATATAGAAATAAATAATTCATATAAAAAAAAAAGTTTTTTGGAGGGAAAAAAAATAATAATCACCCGTCTAAAAATTTTAATTAATACGAAAACAAATATAATATATATTATGTATAAAATTTTTTTATTTTCATTTAAAGCGTCCAAAGAAAAGAAATTACGATAAATAAATTTATTGCAAATAATCATTAGATTTTTTAAAAGAACAGTCGTTAGGTCAATTAAAAGTTATTAACCAATACAAACACGGTTGAAAACACCGTAAAATAAAATAGTAATAGTATTATATATAGAATAGAAAAAAGCGAGAGTATAAAACAAGAATATTCGACTGCATAAATGTTCATTATGTGTATACAAATAATAAAATATAAATAAAGGCAATAAAATATATTAAATAAAAAATATGTCGCAAACTTAGGCCATGCACAATATAAAATAAACAATACTAATAAAGTAATAAATAATATACGATATTAATATTTAGAGATCGAAAGTTGATGATTTTTTTATTTTTATTTAAATTTTAAAGTATCGGTTAGAATTAAAAAGTGTAATTTTTTTAATTTTTTACACGTGTATAGATATAAATCTATATTATAGACGTACAAAAAAAAAAAAAAAAAAAAAAAAAAAACATTAAAAAATCGTAAATTTAATTTTTGGGCACGAATAAACGGAATTTTTAAATATCAAAACCATTCGCGATAGGATAATAACAAATACGATTTTTCTGTAATTTTACATTATTAGCATCATCGACTTTCGGCTCTAATATTATAACAAAAAATAATAACAATATATTTTTTCTATAACAAATATATTATATAATCGCATAAAAATATATAAAAATAATAATACGTGTAAGAAGAGAATATATTATTATAAGAACACGCGAATCGCAACCATAAGTACGCGATGCGAGGGTAAAACAATATAAAAATAAAAATAATGATAAAAATAATAATAAAAATAACAATAAAAATAATAATAATAAAAAATATATAAATATTATAAAAAAAAAAAAGTTCAACGGTCTGTACCTGAATGATATCGTTTCTCATTGTGCGTGACGCGTCTTTGTGTGCGCCTGGTGCGATGCTGATGATGTTGATGCTGCTGGGAAGAAGGCTGTTTGCTGTTCGAAGCCGAAGGGGGACCGGCTGCAAAGTATACACAAACACACACGCTCGGTTCAGCACATTCAATAACAATAATAATAATAATAATAATAATAACAACAATAATAATAATAATTACCTAATAATAATATATAAAATATTACACGTAATAAATGAAAAACACGACGTACGATTACGTAGGTATATTATAAAAAAAAATTTTTTTAAAAAAAATGTATTTTTTATTCGTGTTTAAAAAAGTATATACCGCGAGTTTGACGCCCACGTCCTGGGAATATGCTATAAAATAATTTGACCAATTTTTTTACGGAAATAGGTACACTCAATTTTTAATATACCCAATAGTATCGTAATTTGTGATTAATTTTGTAATTAATTTGCTAAAAATATATTTTTGGATATTCAAAGCTATTTATAGATTTCAATGATATAATATACATAATATATAATTACATTTACAATAACAATAATAGCGTACGGGATGTCGTCGAACAAAACGCATCAACGCACCGGAACGCCAAAGTCAAACGATTCGTGACTCAAATTAAATAGTTATCGAATTTTGCGTTTAATTTACGTTTCGCAGGGATTGTCAATATTATATACAATACACAGTAGGCGGTATATCATATATAACATTAATATATTTATAATAGAAATTCTTTGTTTTTTTTTTTTTTTTTCAGGATTTCGATCGATAGAAAGTACATTATTATATCGTTTACAAAACGTATATCTGTATATAAACCGCATCAATGACAAATAAATCATTTTTATAGTATAGGCCGCAATATAATAGGTATATTATATACGATACGAGTATACTTAAATTTTATAAAATTGATTTTGTCCCCGTAAAATATTGTTCGAGTTATATTATATAAAGTGATATTAAAACTATTTTTATATTTTCATAAATAATTGTTTATGGCGTTATATCAGGTACACGTTAAAGTTTTTCTTTGATATTATATCTATTCTATTTTTTTATATCCTACGCATATACCTACCTATATAATTATATATAGCGTCATTTTCTCTTTTTGTCGTTTTTTAAATTTAAAGATTGTTTTTTAAACCAACGATACGCGTAATTTATTTAAAACATTTTAAATGGATTTGGTTTTAAGAGATGATATTTAAAATAATATGGTCTGAACGTTTTCATTTTATTTTTTATATTACGTATATCCGGTATACATCGCTAATCGTTTTTATTTAATAATTCTTAATTAATTTAAAAATCAATTATTAACGAATTTAAAAACACTATTATATAATCCAAATATACGTTTGAATGATTGAATGAAAATGCTCGACGGAAAAACATAATTATAAATTAATGTTTATACAAACGATTATACCGTGAGATTGTCTTTTGAATAAAATATACGAACGTCAAATGTCAAATTAAAAAGAAATTAGCGAATCAAAATTAAAACGCATCGGGTTATAATAGTTGAAATAATATTTTAAATGAACAAAAAAAAAAATATTATAAATTTGGGTTCGTCGTTTGGCCAACAAAATGTATTATATAATCGAATAGAAAAGGCAATTTTTGTCAAAACCTGTTGAACGTATATAATCGTCTATATTTACGAAGGTAAATCTAGTAGAACATAAATTATACGTATACGCGATATAACAAAATCAATGGTATAAACCAGAGGTTCTTAAACTCTTTGGCCAGCCCCTCACTTTGGTCAACCCCAGACGTGAGCCCCCCTCATAAAATTAATTTAAATAATCATGTTTGGAGTATACAGGAAAGTTAAAAAAACAAAAAAAAAAAACAAAAAAAAAACAAATATAAGTTATATTATTAAAATTCGCATTACAAATTTATTTTAAAATGTTTTAATCAATCGGCGGCTATACTTTTAATATGCGTGATGGGCGAGCTTGTTTCTTGTTTTTCATCGCAAAGAGCGATATATTCGATAAAGTCGATAATTTACTACGAAAATCCCACACATATTTTTCTGTCCTACCGGTTGATTTTTAAAAGCTTTTTACGCCCCACACTTTGAGAACCTCTGGTATAAACGATTGAAATAACGTAATTTAAAACGATTATGCGTTTTATACTTTTGTGTATGAGTAATATACGCGTGTAATGTATTATGTATGCTCGTAAATATAGACGATAATATAATATACATAATATATGTGTTTAATTTATCAGTAGGCAGTAATAAAACATAATTTTATTTAGATAACATCTACGAATTCGTTCATCTCTAGACCAGACCTCCTCGCAGCCTTGTTTACGACCTACGTGTATAAAACTATTTATTTATTTTTTCTAGTTTCGGATATTATTATAATAATACATATATATTATATTATATTAGCCGCTTTGAACCCACACCAAAAATATAATTTCCATCCGGCACGAAATATAATAACACGACTATATACATTAAAACATATTATAATATAATATTATGTAATAATAATAGTTTAATAATTTAAATATTATAATTTACTCGTTTTCCATGTAGATTTATATGTATTTAGGTATACCTAATGTATATATTATTCGTCGTACAAAATGAATTTACGATATAATTTTATATTATACATAATGTGTGATAATTCGCCAAAAACCAATTTTATATATACAGTAAAAATATACAGGTATAATATAATACACTGATGTAAAATTGAACGATTCATAAGATAAATCGATTGTGCGGAAATTAATCGGAGCAATGAATATTATATGTACATACTCGTGGGTATACCTCAGAAGTAAAAAAAAAAAAAAAAAAAAAAACACATATGCAATTATATACCGATTTGCATATATAGAATATATTATGAGCTATACGTCGGCTCGGAAACTTTTGAACAGTTTTTGTTCGATAATAAACCCGTCATCGTTATAATATAAATATATACATTCCGTAATCGACATGTATACGATAATATTTAAATAGACGTGATCGAATACGAGATGAATATTATTAAACCGATCAAATAATAATATATTTACTAATACGCGATAAGAGTGTACCTATACACTATATCCTATATATTATATTATATTATACGTTGAAACCGCATGCGAAATATATTTATTAAAAAATATATATATATATATATATATAGGTACGTATATACACATAACACGCATTTAAACTATAATTATTTTGTAAATTCAAAACTATAATACTCGTACGTAGGTACCTATACTCGCGCAAAAAATTTAAATTTTATATATCTCTACATGGCGAGTTTTAAATTTTTCCACGAGGTTATAATAATATAGCTTCGTTCGCTCGTTTCGTGAATTGGACGAGTTCACGTTTCAGATGTAATAACAGTAAGTATACGAGTATATATACATATATATTAAAATAATAGTTGTTCGATTTCGTTGTATTTGAATAATATATATGTATAAAACTTGAATATATATTTTATACTATAGTTGGAGTACCTAATAGAATCTCAAACGAAGACGTTGAAAAAAAAAAAATTTAAAAAAAAAAAAAAAAAAAAATAATAATAATAATGAAATAATGAAATAAAGAACAAAATACGCATATTATGAAGAGAAAAAAGATGATAGTTTTTTTTTTTTTTTAAATTAACCTGTTGACCGAAAAATGCAAATCAACTTTTTTATAAATACACGGTAAAATACGGTTAAAAACGATAAGGACTATACAAACCTTGTGGTTGTTTGGGCGCATAAGGAGCCAAGAGTCTCGTCTTCTTTTTCTCGTATCCTTTTTGCGTGATATCGCCTGTAACAAGAAAAAAAAAGGGTAAAAATATTTTAATTTCCATAAATTAATACGCGTGTTTATTATAGATATATAATTATTATTATAATTTACAAATATAAATGTGATAAACAACACGACATTCGAGTGTTGGACGAATACTATTAATATGAATAAATATATACATATAATAACTGACTCGCAAAAAAATAAATATAATATACTGTATTTGATTTATGTTTATTATACTTAATACTTTATAATAATAGGTATACGAGTACCCTATATACGAGTACACTACCTATAAAACATTATTTACGATGGCTATAAATCTTGATTTATTTGTAAAATATATAATTAAGTTAAAATAAGTATTTCGTGAGAACTTTTGAATGTTTATTTTTGTTTCGTATATATAATAATATATTTATAGTAATATTTTACTCGAAATGAAGATTAAACGACGTAATTTAAAAACGTATTTACGAATCTAAAACTATAATATCGTAACTAAGTATACTGTATATAGGTATATAAATTTATTTATTTATTTTGTGAAATATTATTAAAATATCGACTTTTTAAAAACACTTGCGTAAAAATAATTTTTTTTAAAAAAAATCTATATTTTATTTAACAATTTTCTTATTTTAATTATAATATTTATGTGAAAACGTAAAATTTATGGGTTTATACATGGGTATCTAAAATGTATTTTTTTGTATATTAATAATGATATATATTTATGGGATATTTTAGGTAACCTTTTTATGACACATTACTTTTATATTTAAAAAAAAAAAAAAAAATACAAAATCAAATAAATTTGATACCGGACTTATTAAAATATATATATATATATATATATAATAGCATCGTAATACATAGTAATTAGAATAGAAATCAATTAATACGATATTATACAATTTATAATTTACTACTAGTGTCAATATAATAATTATAATACGAGTATATATGCTCTCTCTATTAATTAAAATATAAATCATCAATTATCGATATATACATGTAATATTAATATTATATATTATAAGTGAATATTAGATCACTGTGTAAAGTAAACAATTTTATCATTAATTGACTTTTGATATATAAATGGACATTTAATAATTATTATTATTATAATTATAAGAGTATCGATGACGATGACCTATATAATATTAATAACTATATAAATACGATATATTTGTCGTTGCTATCTGCGGAATAATATTATATTTTATTTCGATTGTATATGAATAATAATCGATACAGCTATTTGAATATAATTATTATATCAATTTTTGCACATTACAAATAATAAAAAACGAATAAAAGGCGTACAATTAATTTATATTTAATTTGTAAAGTTAATGTAAGAATAATGAAAATTATCCAACCGAACACGCGTCGAAATACTACCTGTATATATTTTTTTATTATTATAAAACGATCGGGTGGAATATAATAATTTTAACTGCGCGAATAATAATAACATATTATATAACATTAACGAAGTCGTTTAATTAATTGTTTTCAACAAAGAACAAAATAATAATGAATGATATACACGCGTTTATTATTTCATTCAATTATATATATTAATTATTATATTAAACATCTAATTTTTATATTAATTTAAAGATTACATTTTACGTAATAATATTTATTTGCGTTGTATTTCAAAATATATAATATATATATATATTTACATTTAAGAATGCCACAGGGTATATTCTTGAAACGTGTTATCATATTATATTTTATAACTCCATACAATAATGAAATACTTTGATAATTATTTTCAGTTATATTGTATGTTATATTTATGTGGTACGGACCGAAAAAGACTTGAACAATTTATTTAATAAGAGCGTATTAACCATTACGGATAATATTAGAGAGGTTATATATATTATGTCTTAAATATATATTAATCTATCTATGCGTGTGTAATGGGGTTAGAAGTTGAAACAACTAAGTTTTGGAAGCATCGTGTACTTTGTTCAACCTCTCTCTTATTTCTCCGTCTTCGACACACACACACACACGCTATCAAGAATTTGGCGCAAAACTATAATTTATTATTATATCAAAATGTACATCCGAATCAGCTATTTCATTAGAAATTGGACCAAGGCTGCGGTAAACGGTATCATATATAATATACTCGTATATATAGCGAGAAAGTAAAATAATCAATAAATGGCGACGTTATATGTATACGTACGTAGGTACGGATAAATAACTGATAAAGTAAAAAAAAAAAAAAAAAAACTGACATATTATTATCGTTTAATCGGCTGTCAATAGAACGTGCGAACAATCGGAAAATTTTAAAACTAATTTTTGACCGGAATCGATATTCGATATAGCGTAGTACGTAGGAAACGCCGTCTGGTCATTTTTATTTTTTTATCCTCCCTCGCATCTTTACGAGAGCACTCGCGACACACGGTCATAACGACAAAAAGATAAAAAAAACGACAATTCGCCCCCAAACGCAGAAAAATATCATTTACGAACGGGCGTAAATGTACACGTGTGTATAGTATAGATAGAGTCCCAAATAATCGACGTGAAAACACAAACCGAACGCAGTGTCAATATAATATACGAGAATCGTATGTATATATATAGAAAGCGAACGACTATAAAAATCAAATAATAACGATGAAAATATTTTTATTCGACGCGAAACGACGACAAGAGTGCGTTTACACGCGTATACATATAGCTGTCGAATTTAACAAAATTAAATAACGTCCGAAGACCCAATAAATAACTCGGTCGATATTTTATACGTGGGTATACGTCGCAACGCGTATAATTTAATTTCAAATGTATTTTTTTTTTATATACATATATACATTATTTCGATCGCTCCGTATAATAATAATATTATACGTTTATCCAACATTTATTACATAATACGGCAGTGCGTTTAGAAAACGGAACCGCTACTGCGGTTGTAGATCTAAAGAAGTGCCAATTACCCATACGTATAGGTACAATAAACATCATATTTTTACTCTAGAGACCTTGAAATTGTGTCCCTTATTCGAACCGAACGACGGCGATATTTTTTTTTTTTTTTTTTTGTTATAACCACGCTATATTTCGTCATTTTAGACACGTATTCGTTTTTAGACCGCAACTGATGGACGTTTGCAATTTCAAAGTTAAAACGAAAGTCATAACACAAAAATTACCACAACTTTATAGGTATATTATGATGGTAATATAGTGAAACTGTTATTGTATATATTAATTAACGCGTTAATTGTTATACTCGGATAATTGTTTTCTGTCGTTTCTTCATCATTGGTACGACTAAGAGGAAAGCGTTTTAGGTCATTATTAGTACTCATAAATCACAGTAAGTTCCCCCCTCCCCAACCAAAAATGTATTACATTCGTTAAGTTTTTATTCTTTTCAGTTGTCGCGTGTACATTTAGACAAAAAAAAAAAAAAAAAACAATTTGTAAATAGGAGTGGAATATAAATCACTGGCGTATCAGTTGCGTCTGTCTATTCTATAGAACGAAAAGTATAAATTTAACCGATTATCTCTGTATACAGTAAAGTGTAGCAGGATTTACGTTGCGTAACAGGATTTAAACAAATTTTCCAACCCCTGACGAGTGACGTCAGACAGTGGTTGAAATGAACCACACCTACACACATTGCAATATATATAATATTCTATATATTACATGTACTCATACCTAAACTTATATGTATGTATATAAATATATATTATTATGTAGGTACGAAGAAAACTCTGACGAAGCAATAATACGATTTGTCCGTCCAGAAAACGATAAGGGTATTATTATTACCTGACAAAGACCACGGCCAGGGTTGAAGAGTATCGCAAACTTTGCTATTACTCCGCCGCACATAAACACACACACACACACAAACACTCAGAATTCAGATACGAGTTATATTTTGACCCTGTTATAAGAAACTGCGTACAACTGAGGTAACAATTATACATAAAAGCGCGACGGCAAACTTCACGAAATGATTTATAAACGTATTTACAGGCGTATAATAATTTTATATATATATATAGCTGCTGGTAACAAGAGTTGCGCATATTTATATTATGTTACACGCAGTTGTTTTACCATAAGATCTCGTTATTCGTTTTATGAGCGACACAAAAATGATGGAAACCATATTATATACGTTGAAAACGTAATTATATAATATATAAAATTATTAATTTTCGCAGGCATTTGGTAACGTATAAAATTCTGATTATCGCCCGTACACGCCAGGAATCGACCGATTCGTTTAATAATAATATATATATATATATATAGGTAATGTACTTAACTGGTATAATATATTAAAAAAAGACGAACTTTTTTTTTTTTTAAAAAAAACTTTGCACACAAATTGTGTTCGTATTCGGTATAATATTAGTTACGATAAGACCCTATTATATATCATCTCGTTCGAAAGGTCGAAAGATCAGAACTAATCTGTTTGCACATGGCGTCCGAATGTGGTGATTTATATAATCGTTTTGATATTATATAAGTATATTAATTCGTTTCTCTTTCTTCCTTCTCCGGAAAGATCTTTCGACCCGCACGAGAACAATAAGTTTACAATATTGATACTTTTCTTATATCACGCCACGATAGAATATTATACGGTAAACCCGTACCGGACCTTTGCGACGCGTAATTTACAGAACAAAACTAGGTCGTCCCGAGTGAACTATATGCAAAAACTAGCAAGCGATTTGTCATAAATGCGTTACGGCCTAAACCGCAATTTCCGGCGAGATATGTTATCGAAATTGCAAATTAGATAATATTATAATATATACGCACGTGGCATATACGTACGACGATCGAAACACAGAAAGCGATTTCGCGTAACGTGACATTCCGATCACTCTGTATGTGCTGTAGACGCGTGCGACTATACAATAATTATAATGTGTTGGTGTTTTTCTTTTTTCTTTTTTTTCTCATTTGCGGCATAAAATATATGTTTGCTGGTGTTTGCCATCGCCGTATGTTGCGACGATCGATTTAACATTATAATAATACAATATATAAACCTCGGCTGTTTATACACGGCGGTGCAGAATTAAATTTCTCCGAACAACGTTGTCGAATATACGCACCATAAGCGTAATACTCGACTATATATATATATATTATTTATTATATACGTATGTACGATGGAACAACAAAATCGGCCTGAGAACGACGCCTAAAGTTTCTCGATATGGTATAAACGGTTAAAAAGTTTTAAGTCGGATACCGTATCTTTATCGGGCGATAGAACGTGTACAACAATGGCTAAACTACCGTACTATGTATGCTTTTTTCTTAAATAATAATACGAACGTGCGATATATTGTTATTAAATTTCATACCACGGTAACGATAAACATTCTTTCAAAAGTCTGACCTAAATATTATGCAAATTTTTGAAAAGAACGGAGGGATAAAAGGGGATATGGATATAAACGATCGTATTGTATAGTGTGTACGTAAATATATATATATAAACACCCCTAGGACACATACGATTTTCGTTTATTTTTTTGCATTCATCCGATATTCTAATCGCATTCTATACGTATTTTTACGACACTTATATAATATAACGAACGTCGTACATACTGCAATGCGACGATTCGTATCGTCCGTTTGTCAGTCATTACATAAATACCTATTAGACATCATTTCGCATTTCGCTATCCGTCGTCTAGGAGAAACGGGCACTAACCTAAAATATATATTATAAATATTTAACGTCTCTATATATATATATATATATATATATACATATATATATATTATATATATATATATATATTGTTATTGCAGCATCAGCCAGTGGTCCATTAGCAGACACAAGCTCGACTGTCAACCCGTCAACGTCGACACAACGCGAGAAAATGTATATATTATTTAACGCAATGTCAGTCAATCAATTCTTCGAATACGAAAAATTTGTTGGAAACTCAGGCGCACGCGGATTAGCGATTTTTCGTTATATAGAATGACTTCCGAGGCGATAAAATTAAAAAATAAATAAAAATAATTAATTTCGCGGGTATAACTTTTTATTCGTTATACGTGTGTATATAGTGACTAAATAACTGCGATAATAAGCGTTCGAGATGAAAAAAAATAATTCGCTTCGTAAAAAAAAAAAAAAAAACCATAATAATAATACTGAAAATGTAAGTATTCTTCATTATAAGACTCGAAACGTTATATATAATTATTATATCAAGTCCGTGGTGAACTTTGATGAATCGTTATGTAAAATAGGGGGACGTTATTTAATTTTTTTTTTATATAAAAAATATTATGGTTATTGCTTAACCTTTTACACGTTTTGCACATTTTTAACGAGCATTAAAATACGAAAATATAATAAAAAATACAATATGATATGCATCATAATATTATTATAATGTATAACTATAAACGAGAAACGGGCTGCCAACGAAATATGCGTATGGAAAAATAATATAATATATTAATCACATAACGCGCGCGAACGAGCGAAAAATATTGCCCAACGTCTTTGGGAACCGGAAAATTATAAAATATAATATAACAACGTGCGACTGACTCTTTATTGTTAATGGTCACCTCGTGAAAAGAAAAAAAACGGCCTGCAGACCTGAGAATTCCGTGTTTGTAATTATATATTTCGCAAACGTACAGACGTCAGCCATTCGTACATAATAATAATAAAAATAAAAATAATAAAAATAAAAATAATAAAAATAAAAATAATAAAAATAAAAATAATAATAATAATAATAATAATAATAATAATAATAATAATAATAA
>JAIUCT010000007.1:11650163-11727901 GCA_021307375.1 Tetraneura akinire
AATAATAATAATAATAATAATAATAATAATAATAATAATAATAATAATAATAATAATAAGTACACGAATATTATAAACAGTGGAAATCGTAAGCTCGGAATTCGGTACAGACGGCGTTCGTAAATTGTAATTTCATCAGGAGTTTACGATACGTTTTTGACTTCTTCTTCGGAGGAGGATTTTATGTTAAATATTTATATATATTATGTTATACTAAAAACGGCGGAAAAAGGATTAAATAATACGCAAAAAAGCTCTTCTCCTGTACATATTATGTATATTATTTACTACAACGGGGCAATTAAATTTTCAAACGAGGAAAAATCGTCGTTAATTATTGACCTGTACGCGATTTGAAAGTTTACCTAATTTATATATAACGCGTGGGACGTTTACAAATCGTTGACGGTAAATAAATTACTTTTTGATAATGCGATGTACCCATAGACACAATAATGTATGGATTACGAATTATAATTGAGATTTTAACTTAAATAAAAAATAAGTATAAAACGTGCACAATATCAGATCGCATTGAAATTGAAAATGCGTATATATAACTAATTTAACGACTGATAAGGAATACGATCAATTATGAATGTCGCGAACACATATGTTGTATTATGTGCTATATATACAGCATCCGGATTTATCTATATAAATTTTTATTTTTTTCGTTCGATTAAAAGAAAGAAGATTATTTTCCAAGTTTTTTTTTTTTGTTTAACTTTACAAAAATTAAACGCACACACACACAAAAAAAAGAAAATGATAAAAGAACAAAAATCTTTTTAAAAACGTGAAATAAAAGAGAAATAGAGAGACGAAAAAAAAATGAAACGTCGTGATCTCGTATAGTATATAATACGTTATATTTCTATTAGAAATGCGTATAACAAAAGAAAATAATTATATATATTATAACGGCTGGGGTCATTGCGCAAAAGCCAGCAATTTATTAGTTTAAACGATGACTTTTTTTTTTTATTTCACTCGCAAATCCTACCACGGTGCGTTCGAAGATAAACGTGCGCACGTCGGAAAGATCGACCACCAATTAAAAAAAAAAAAAAAAAAAGGGCTAAGTGTAAATAATATATGCTCGTCGAACACTTAATAAATTGACCCCGAGCGATCTCGTTTGGCCGAACAAGAAAAATTACCATGTCGGCGATAAAACAACCGGGCGGTGTTATAACGCGATTTTTCCAGCGAGAATCTAAGTACCTCAATAAAAACGTTATCAGTGATAACTTATCACAGTTGAATCTATATTCCGTCGTTTCGCGATACGGGAATACAGAAAACGTCGCGATTTGTATAAACGCGCGATTTCGACACGATGTACGTATAATAATATAACTTCGTGACGCGTTATACAGCAGAGAAAAAATAAAAACAAGATAACAATAATGTGTACGAGATACGCGCGCATCGCATATACGGTACGTATATTATAATATACGATCGTAATAAATATATTGTCAAACAATAGTTTGGTAAAACGAGAGAAGTTTATTTAGGTGTTTTTTTTTTTATCACTTTTTCAATGTCATCCGAGAAAGTAAGAGAACATTATGGAATATTATTCTTTAAGTATATTATATACACACGGACACGATAACAGAAATAATAATATATATACAGATACACACAACGGATTTGTCGGAAAAACAATATGGGTACAGTATGGTATGCGGTATACGGTGGGAAGAAATTATTTGAAAAATTGATCAAGGAAGCGAAAGTAATTTAAACTTTAATACCGTTTCGTTTGAATTATTTCGAGACGTACGAGAAATCTGTTTGAAATAATGTGTATATGTTATTATTACGATTTGTGTTGTGCTTGAGTTTCCGACTCCAGACGTCGTTGAAAATTTGACATCGTCGTATGAATATTTTGACAAGTGTCATTAACATCAAATGGATTGTGTACATATTATAATATTATTGAAAATGACTGTGATTTGTTTATATATATAACTCTTGTTTTCGTATATACGTCGTGCACAAATAATATATTTTCGCTTAATTATTATAATATTCCGTGGGATAAATATTAATAATTAACACATATAACACGTTATCGACGATTAAAAGTAATATGTAGGTATATATTATAGTATATACGTTATATCTTTGTCCGATCAAATATTATAATTATACGTATTTAAATCGAAATTATTTAATTTTATCATAATATTATTTTGTGTACTTCCACAAAACGAAATCAGTTCGACAAAAACCATAAAGTATAATATACGTTTCTCAATGTTATTTATTTATTATGCTTACAATAAGAGTGTTCTTACTCTACATAATATACAAAAAAAAAAAAAACATTTGTTATACTATACGTAAATTATCGAAACTGTTCTAAATATACGCTCCGTCGTGTTATATAAGTTAACCTAACTTAATTCGTTTGAGATCATTTTATTATATACCGTTTAATATTTAGAAGAAAAAAAACACGAAGAAATAATATTTATTAAAGTCAAAATCCGTATACGGAATTCAATTCGTCCAAAGGTTTATATTGGGTGGTTTTTTGCTACGTTTTGGTTTGAGATTTGTCGCGAAACAAATAAACAATATATAAATATTATTATTGTCGATAAATTTGCTAAAATCTGAAATATGCCGAGAGAAAACATAGCTTTGAAACCGATATATAATAAATAATAAGTGCGTTTAATTGAATTTTATCGATTCGCGTTCGTAAACTCGGACGAGGTGGAGCGGATAATATAAACGACGCGGACGTGTACCTAATAAAACTCGCGCGTCGTATTTAATAATAATATTATAAAAACGTATTTTTATTTTTTCCTAGACGTACGTTTCAGTGGGTGTTGTTTTGGCGCGTGGTCGTTGTAATTTATCGTATAAGCGACGTATCGATAATTTTTATACAAATAATTATATAATAACATAATATGGTGATTTCACGTGGTTTCCCGGAAGGACGACGAAGAGATATAATAATAAAAATCATTAAAAAAACAATACGTTAATCTGACAGACGCGAAACCCCTACACGCGATATGTATTTATGCAAATAACGTATAATTATTTCGTATTGGAAAATAATTGTAAAAAGGAAAAAAAACGATCGACACTGAACTTGACGGTTTACCCGTGAGTGATTACAGGGTGATCGTCAATCACATTTATATAAATTTCGTGTTACAGAAACGAATTGTATACGTATATACACATACGCATTTGCTTTTTACTCTCAAAATATAGTTTAAACTCGTTTTTTCGCTACGTTTCTCGTCCTATTATTCTTGCACTTGTAAATCTACTGCGTTTATACTATATATATATAATCATATATTATAATACACCCGCGTAATGGTCGATAAGTAGAAAAAAATAAAATGAACAACGATAATATACCGTCGCGCGCGTGCCGTTTCTTGAAACCATACGGGGTATTGACATATTATCATATTATTGTTATCGTTACTAGACAAAAAATAAAAAAAAATTGATAATAAAGGAAAGAAAACGCTATAAATGAAGCTGACAGAATGCAGTTAATATTATACGCACACGTATTCAGATAAAACGAGACGTATTTTATGCCATCGAGTGGAAATCGTATAGATAAAACGACGAATGAACGAAGAAATCGCATTGGACGCAATAATCCGGAATAAAATTTATGGAACGAAGAAAATACAAAATAATACGTACGTATGTATAAAATTATATTTACCATGGTATGTATACCAAACTAACCTAACCTAACCTAACGCATATATAATTTGTATATCATTAAATATCATCGCATCTTCTTATATAGGTACGAGTACGTAATGATAAAATATAATACGCGTTATCAATATTTGTGTATTTTCCTAGTCGAAATTTATATGCTATTAACTGCATGGGAGCGAAATTATTTTATAAAAATGCGTTCGACAGTTGTGACTCGATTTCGCGCGTTATTATTAATATTAAAATATGTTGGCGTGTTTACCGTTGTATTGGCAATGCCAAATTCAATTCAAAACACGAGTGTTCGTCGGAAGAGTTTCGTATACGACTATAAATATATATTATAATATCATGAGGCGTGTCGTAGACGGAAATTATTGTGCGGTTTATTTTTTTAACCGAATAAAATTATTTTCAAAATTCACATTACTTTATATCGTATATATAATTTAAAATTTAGGACGTATTAATATTCACGAATAACGAGATTTGCGAATAATAATAATAATATATACAGGATTGTATTATGGAAAAATGTAACAGAACGTTGAAAAAAATACTTATGTAATAATAATAATCGGCCGATCGGGTACAATGTATACACATTGTACTAATAAACGATAATACTGCGAACAATATAATAAAAATCTTTGGATTCTATATAAACATATATATAGACTATATACATATTATAATAGTGTGTATATTACTCGTATATAATATATAATATACCTGTTACACGACTAAAAACAGTAAAATAAAAAATATATTTTATAACAATAATATTTATAATTTATTACATTATATTATATAGTATTACGTAAAAGAGGAAAAAAACGGAAAGATGCATAATATTATTAGCGTTTTAATCGATTTCTCGATTATATTTTATACGATAACGCGGATAGCACAACAATATTTTATACAATATTGCCGGTATAATATAGAAAAATAACGATAAATATAACGATTTTACGGTTGAAAAAAGTAATAAAAATATAGTCTCTATATACATAATATATTATCTGCGCGTTACATTATATTATTATATAGCAGCGCATACGATATTGGACATTGCGCGTTTATTCGTAGTGCGTATCATATAATAATATACATTATAGGTATATGGTTAATTGGTCACGAAGAGCTTATTAAGAGTGGAATTAATTTCTTCCGTGGTATTTATAACTTCTTTGACGTTTTTTTTTCTACCACGACGAAGCAATATAATATAACGATAAAAATAACAAGAAAAAATATATATATATTATATATATATATGAAAAAAAATGTTTTTATTTATTTTTAATAGAAAAAAAAGAAAAGAAAAATTTAATTAAATTGAGATACATTCGAAGATATACGTGGAAAATATTTAAATGTTTATATTTATTTTATCGATAAGAAAGAAGAAACCCGTCGTATCAAATCTCTCGCGAGTTCCGTTCTTCATAATAGTTAGTAAACCTATATAATATATATACTTTATTTATGTATTAATAAATTATTATTAATATATTCGAAAAAAAAAAAACGTTGCGACGATATCGAAATGTATGAATTTTTATTATTTATATACGACGATGGTTTCCGTAATTCGTTATCGAGATTGTCATTATATTTTATTTATATTATAATAATAAATATTATTATTATTATCAATATATAAATGATGCCGATGCTCGTGATGGCGGACAAAACGATATCATCATCACAGCTCCGGACCGAGAAATTTCAAAACCGTAAAAAAAAAATAAAATAAAAATAACGTGAAATAGCTTTCTGAATTGTATTTTACATAACAGAAATATATTAAAAAATATATACACATTATAATATATCATAAAAACATATTTTACGTCCGAAAATATAATAATTGCGACGCCTACTTTTTCGACAGCGCGACTTCCCGCGGCGGCCGATAATATAATATATAATATTATTTAATACCGCCGTATGTTGTTAGGATACAAAAAAAAAAAAAACTACATACTGTACAGGATGATCGAATAACGCGTTACGACGAAAATGTAATGTTACGATTTATATATATATATATATATATATATCGACGCGATCACCCTGTACAGTGCGCGCATACGGAGGACACGGATATCTCTACTCGTCGACGACGTGTCGTAATCGCGCGGCGATCTTGTGATAAATTAATGTGCATATACTGTATATTATATTAATATTACACTATCGTATAATATGCAGTGTTTATTACGAATTTATTTATGATATTATTATTATAATATTAAAATGAGTTAAATATTCAAAAAAAAAAAAAAACGACCAAAACCCCGAATATAATAATAATAACATATAATAAAATAAGTAAACCTACGCGCGGTATGAACCGCAATATCATAATGCGTCGTTATTATAATAACGCCTACGCGAAAAAGTTATAGTTATATACCTGTGTATAGGTATATACCATAGGTCGTGCGTATACACGGTTAAAGCACGGACGTTGATTAAAATATTATTGTATAAATAATAATAACGTAACATCTACCGCGGTAACGCGCGTCGGCATCAGGGACGAAAAAAACGAAAAACGAGATTTTCAACTCGAGCCATCGTAGCGATTATTCGTTTTTTTAATTTTTTAATTTTTTTTTTGTTATGTAGGTACGCGATAAAAAGCCTCCTTAAAACTAAGCGAGACGAAATAACTATTATAAACTTGTATAAATTATATAATAATTATTATTATATATTACGCGTATTACGAGTAAATAGACGACGGTATATAAATAAATTATTAAAAGCTGTATAATCGGCTTTTGAAATAACATAATATAATATAATTTTAACGTCGCGCGGTTATTATATTAATAATTTAATATTCCATCAGACTTACTTTTGAACGGATACGTCTCGGACACGCACTATATAATTATAATTTATTATTTATTACGATGAGGAACAAATAATATTCGAAAAATCAATATATTATTATTGGCGAGAGAATTTAGCGAACCGAAAAAAAGTATAATAAACGCGCAGACTTCAATATAGTTCTTAACGCCGGCGTTTTGAAAAGTATACCACCATATTGTGTATATATGCATATACCCAATATGTGTTGTCGCGGCCTCGAAAACGGCTATACCAATAAGTAACCGCGAAGCGTAGGCAGACCAAAGAAAATATAATACTATCGAATTTGTGCGAAACGCGTGCGGTTTTACGACCGGGGTATAAGTCGCGATATCGACCACGGTCCAAAACGGACGCGTAATAATATTATTTCGACGCTCTCCAATAACTGACTACATTATATTATAATATTATACTATTTCGTTTTTTTCTCCTTACGTCGTCGTTACAAATGTAACATGTATAAAATACGTTAGGTATGTATTTATTACGTATCGGCTTGTATATAATAAATATTATACCTTCGAACTGCTGTAGCCACTGGTACAGGTCTTCCAAGTCGATGGGCTCGTCGTCCGAGTCCATCGCCGATTTATATACGACACGCTCAGCGACGTTCCCGTTGGACGATCGACGCTGCGTTGAACCGGACGATCGTGATCGCGTCGGGGCGAATCGGCGCCCCGTTCGGCAACAAGTCGCCACCGGCGTCGGGTCCGGCGGCGGTCACGACGAAAAGACGAGTCGACAGCATCGCGACGTTTGGCCGACTAAGCGCGCGACGGCGGCGTCGACGGTGGCGGCGGCGGCACGTCATCCCCATCGTCGGCGGGACGGAACGGCGACCCGGAGGGCTGACGGTGGCGCGCGCGTTCGGCAAACTTTCCGCACGTTTAAACGTCCCCCGCAAAATCCTTCGACGGCGGCCAACCCGAATAACCCAATTTCATTTATATAATATAATCATAATATATATATTGTGTAATGTAATAATAATAATAATAATTTATATAATATGTACTCGTATATACTCACGTTCGAAAATAGACTATCGACGATAAAGAAAAAAAACCGTTCGCGAAAGAGAAAAGACGTGTTTTATAGTATACGCATATATACGTATACCAACGTGTGAACATCGGTATGAAATCTCCCAATAATATCATCTAACCTTATTATTTAAATATTTAAATTTTTAACAACGATTAGAATTTCGCATATATTATTATTTATATTACATATCGTTGGTACAATAAAATGATTAAATATAAACGAATGATTTTAGCAATACAGATGACCAACTTAAAACATATTTCTCTTTCTTTTTTAGTCGTTTTTGAAATTATATTAACCACAGTATTATATACGAGGGATAAAAAATGTCGTTTTAAATATATATTATAACGGATTACGAATTAATTATCTATATATTATAACGGATTACGAATTAATTATCTATGTATTATAAAATGTCAAATACTCGAATCCATTACACACATGCAAATACGATTTTGATAAAAAAAAAAAAAAAATATCGTGAAATATTTATATTTTTCGAAATTAAAATTTTCACATTATTTAGAACGTTTTTGTGTGTGTATTTATGCAGAATATTTATTAAAATTCATGCGACGTAAAATCGTATAATTATATATTAACATAATATATACTCGTAGTACCTACCTATATCGTATGATCAAAGACCGTATAAAATTATACGTATATAGGTATAATATATTCCTGGTTACAACTTTATAATATAAAAAGACCTCAACTTAATCTAACCGTGGTCATGAGCGAATAATGCAGTTACACAATAATATTTTGTATAGGTATATATACTCATTAAATAACCAAGTCATCTCACATATTATTATAAATCATATTATTTACGTAAACGTAAAACTTTAATCATTCGAATTTTAATTAGGTAAACGACAATCGCCTCATGTAACCCGCTGACCTATATGTTTTATTTTTAATTAATTAAAAAGTAGTTTCTTATTTATAATTTTGCTTTATCTATAATATAATATTGTGCACATTTTTAGTAAACTGTGAACAGAAAAAAAAAGTCATGAATATTTATAGGTTTGTGTATACCTATATCGTATAATTATAATAATCTGAATATTTATACATATTTAATTTACGTGATGTTTATACCTTATAACACTTAATTCGCGTGATGTTTATACCTTATAATATCTATACTCTTTAATTAAAAAAACTATTGAAATTATTATCACATATCTTGCACCAACATTACCATATTATGCTATACATTGTACGAATTATACTACGATTCTATTGATAAACGTGTATAATATATATAGGTACAAATTTATATAATAATACGAAATTAATTTAATTCTACTAAAATATTATAAGTATATTTTCTTTTTTAATAACTATTTATAATTAAACTTACAACTATATTTTTTATAATACGCTTCAGCTTGATAATTAAAAAAAAAAAAAAAAAAAAAAAAAAAAAAAAAAAAAAAAAAAAAAATGAAATAAAAATTAAACGTGGTAGCCCCGCCACAAAAAGAGATGTCATTTAGATATACCATTATACATAATACTCGTATATATATTTTTTTTATACTCAAACAACAGAAATTAATTGAATAATTGAACAATAGGTACCCATTATTTTGCTTTTATTATATTATCGTACAGAACACTAGCTGCAGACTGTTTAAGTTCGCAGAAAACAAATACGTATATGTATGTACCTATATATAATATATATATTATATATAATATTTTTTTTTTATTCGACTCGATGGTTACTCTTGCACAATAGTGTACGTCAAACACGCTGCAAAATTCAACTCCATGTACTCGAGCAACGCTTTTTATTGTTTTAAATAACCATATAAAAAAAAAAAAAACACTCGTCAGGTATATACAATTATTTCCTTCCAAAAGTAATTAACACGAGACACGACACAAAGTGTTATATTCATATTATAATGATAATATGTATCATACATATATATACGTACTTGATCATTTTTTCTTTTTTCGTTCGACAATTCCGTACCTGTGTATATTCCTTTGATATTACGCACATAAACCACTCGCTTCGAGTACGTATAGGTATAATATAAATATGTATAGGTACACGCGGCAGATATACGAGTTATCTTTTGAGAAGAAAAAAAAATGTGAATTTCAAACGACTGCAACCGTACTTATACGAGTATAATACGAACGACGACACAAAAATATAGTCGAGACTATCGAAAACGGATCGAAAAATAATAATAATAATAATAATAATAATAATAATAATAATAATAATAATAATAATAATAATAATAATAATAATAATAATAATAATAATAATAGTAATAATATATAGAAAACTATTTCCGAATTGATTTCGCAACAACAAAATCTTGGGACTCGTTTTATAATAATATCGATGCGCGATTTTACCGAGAGAGGTAAAAAAAAAGAAGAAAAAAGTCAAAAACGACTTTCATAAAAGAATGTTTTGCAGAAAACGTCTTATGTATATACTGGATGATGATAATACGTACAATGTACCTACGTTATATTTATTTCGACTGTTTCGCTCGGCGTTGGCAAATTAAAAAGAGAATACTGACGTATAACGTCAAATATTTCTCTATCTTTTAATCATACGATATAAATACGAAATACGAACGATTAAACAAAACAAAAAAATTGATACGTTTTGAAATTCGATATGGCGTATCGAAGTACCAATCAATAACGTATTATTCTACATATTATTATTATTATATTCTATTCGCGTCTGTTCAAATATTCACGGCCGTTTCCAACATAAATTATAATAATATATGCGTATATATATATATACCTATATGTTGAATAGTCGTATTAAACAGTGCAATAAATACTTCAATATATCGACGAGATCGAATTATAATATAATAAATTATAATATATACGATACGTGCGAGTACTGAGTACGATTAATAAATATCAGCTCTTCGGGGACCGAGCTGGACCTCGTATAATATAAACATTACATTATTATACAAACACGCGTGTTCGTAAACTTTTACACAGAATATCAATGTACGATGTCGTATAATATTTGCACAGCACATTATTATAATGGAACATATTTATTTATATATATTTATGATTAATAATAATAATAATTTAATATATAATTTTTAATCTATCGCGTCGAAAAGAAGAAAAAAAAAATATATTGATTTTCTTTTATTGCAACATACGCGTTTAATATAATATTTATTTACAATCAATCAATTCGTTAGGTTAGGTTAATAATATTATATATTAAATATAAAAAATATTAATATTGGACATTCGCGAAACATTATTTATTTATTATTAGGGTCCGGATTTAAATGCACGTAAGACCAAATATGCTCTAAGAAATAGCCAAAAATGCCCTTAACAAATGAAAAAATGACCTTAAAATTCCGGATATATTTTTTTATTCAATTTGTAATTTAAAAATAAGATATAATTATTATTTATTATTTTATTAAAAAATAAAATGAAAATTTTAAATGATGACTTAATGCTAACATGCATATATTTTGGCCGTTTAAGAGAAATATTATTCATTCTAAACGTACCAAAATATAATATATTAAAATTTATGTAAAATTAAAATTCAAAGTAAGCCTATCGTACTTACTAAATTTTGAGCATTGCACATTAAACAATAATAATTTATCGTTAGATATCGTTTGAATATAGGCTAAATTTTAAGAAATATACATTAAAAACCAATAAAATGACCCCTTAATATGCTAAAAATGCTCTAAAAATGAAAAAACGTCGAAATATGTAAAAAAAAAAAAATGCAAAATAAAATTTATAGCTTTGAAACCCTCGTTATATGAATAAACGAATTATGTACCTATACTTAGAAAACATTGTGTAAGATCGACCAAAAAAATATGCACTTTGCATTGAAATCAGGACTCTATTATATATAATTAAGAGATACTAATATAATATTATCACGCTGTGTGTATACTCGTATACGTATACGAAAAAAAAAAAACACGAAGTTTATTCGAATGACAAGGCTAAAGGTTGGAAAAACAAGTGGAAAAATCGTATTTTTTCAGTCCGTCCGGACCGGACCCCGGCGTTCGGAGGATACTTTGCGTTCAGGAATTCGGAAGCCGCGTCGGAGACGGAAAGAGAGAGAGAGAGATACACGGCGCGCTCCGACCGCGACGACACGCTCTTATCAGCATTCGGATCACGTGCGCCGCGACGCGTATATATTATCATTGTTGAGGTGAGGTCATGATGACTGTACATGGGATTTGCGTCTAAGAAATATTTTATCAATTATCTGCAGCGTTATTATACGAGCGGGCGCGACGACGGACGTACGTGCGGTTATTTTACAATTTTACAAACGTCGAATGCGTAAAAAAAAAAAAAAAATAAAACAATAAAAAAAAAATAAAAATCGCGGAAGACGAGTGTTTTTTTTTAATTTTAAATTCTTTAGACCGCGCGCGTGACGGCGACGAAAAACTACTATAATATTATATACTTTACACGAAGACAATATCTATGTAATAATAGAATAACCGTTCCTCGTTTATATACGTTCCACTTTTGACGAAATTATACTAGTATTATATTTTTAGTATACAAATTATTCCTATATACTCATAATTTATGCGTATAGTATACATAACCTATATACCATATACCACGTACGAATTATTAAATATTATTTCTTAATAAATATTTAAAACTTAAATTCTAGAAAAATAGAGATACTTAAAAATTGTATCGCGTACCCATATGGATAATTTAAGCGCGTTGCATCACGATTTCGAAACATTTACTCTGATATATTTAACATAAAAATACCTAGTCATTTTAATAAATATGTTAATATTTTAATCAACTAATTAAATTATTATTATTTAAACGAAATTCACTTATGTTAGAATTATTTTTTTTCACGAATGCGATATGGTTTGTCGTTGCATTCAAATCTTAATCAAACTATCCATGTACATTATTATTTCCACGACTGTATCCCATATTTTTAATATTTACGTTAAATTATAGAATCTATATATCATAAAAAAATTAGGTTACTTATACTCGAACGCTTGTTTTAATTAATTATTTAATTGCTCTTGTATAGAGTGAAGGCTAAAAACGTAAAGTGTCTATAAAACAAATCTTTTTTTTTTTCGAAATCCAGTTTTGTAAAATAATTATAATACTCGTAATTTAAAAACAAAATTACCTTTTTAAGCGTTTATTATATGTTCTGTATACAAATTGTATAATTATGTGTAAATGTTAATGACCATCTAATATTTTGATAACGAGAATTTAAATACTACTACTCTACACGATTACTTTACCTAGAAAATAATTATTTGGTAGAAAAAAAAAACAATTTTGTATCGGTATATTATTTGTATACCAAACATAAATAACAAATTATACACCTAACTAAATATTTTAGGAATTTAAACCGTATACACTATACATACATATTATAATAGTTATACGTATTTTTTTTTTACAAAACGAATATTATTACATAATTTTGCATATTTATATACGAATAAAAATTTTCCAACCTTGTTGGTTTTTGTTTTACATTAATAAATGTTTACATTAAAAATTTCATTCATGCTTGTTTAATTTTTATAATAGCTGTTTGAGATTCAAAAAAAAAAAAAAAAAAACCACAAAAAAAAATAAAAATAAATTAAATTATATTTCCGAGCGTTTTCATTCAGAAAAGTCCCGATGCATGAATGACGATTTATAATATAAATTCTGTTTAAAATCTATCTTGACAGTTTAATTAAATTTGACAGTGAAATACAAAAAACTCTCCGTGATGATATTGGATTTCGGCTTAATAAATCATCTGTTGAATTTTTTTTTAAAAAAAAGAACACCATTATTTGAATATATAACATCATACTTAGGGTGGTAATTTAAAATTCAAATAGAATATAACATAGTTCAAAGAATAAAAATTAAGAATTGACTTTTTGTTTTCCGCAAAGAAAATATAAATTATAATAATGCGATAGCGTTATGTTATTCTGTATAGTGTACATAATTCCACGAATTTCTGACAATGTAATGAGATTCGCTAGCAGATTTTCACGGTTAACAATTTTGAAACGGCAATAATAATAATAATAATATTTTTATTAAACAAATATATAAATAAGGAATAATTTTGAAGAAACGCAAACAAGACGCAAGACGATAAATAATGCTACAGGAAACAAAATAAAAAATGAGATAACACCATTCTTCATCCTGCTTGCAGTCCACTGATTGAAATATAATTATTATATATTATGCACAAATATATATACACACACTTTGGTAATGACTTGCCGTCGACAAATCGTACCAAAAATTCAAGTTTAAAATATATTTAAAATATATACATATACCATACAGTCATGGGTAATATGAACATTATTAGGCACACATAAATAAATACATGCAAATAATAACAAATTAATTAACACACACTTTAGCGAACTAATAATGCATAATACGTACATTTTAATTTATATAAACAATATATATTTTTTTTTTTTTTTTAAAAAAAATTCGATGGTACACTGCAAACATTCCTGCAGTTATTTATTTTATAATAGTAATATAATTCCGAGAAATGCTATTTATACCTACCCGAAATGATGTGTTTAGTAATCGCGTCTCATATTCATATAATAATAATAATATAATATAGTATCGTTATATACATTATAATATATATCTGCATATACAGAGTGTTCGTAAAATTTCGTCGAGCAATTTTCTATTTTTAAAATAATATATGAAATAGAGACAAATAAAAATATAACGTATAAATTAAATAATAATTTAGGAGCATTGTTAGGTCGTAAATCAATAATTGTTACATTATTTTTATTCCTATATAGTATAAAAATACCGAATCACTCCGTATAATATATATATATATATATATATATATATATTATAATACATTATCCACTTGTGTATACGCAACATGGTAGCAAAAATGAATACAATAGAACACGGTAAATGGTAATATACCGACTATAACTGTCTTAGTTAATGACCGTATGGTCATTTCATATAAATAACTTCTTAATATACACGTAATTGTACGTTTAAGTTATTCGCAGCCAAATACATAAATATCCGTATATATATATATTTCTATCCGAATAAAGAAGTATCTGCCTGTTAGCCCGTGGGCATATCTGATTATATTTATAAATTATAAATATCTATATATATATACTCGTATGTATGTATGTATGTATGTATAAAAAGATTCAACCGCGGTAACATTATAATAACTTGTAAACAATTTTTAAAATAATCTGGCAATTGTTCGATTAAGTCACGTTTTTTCTTCTTTTTTTCACAGACAGAAAGAAGAAAAATACTATAATATATTATTATACATAGTGACAAATAAATCAAATCTAATAATCTCATCCATGATAATCGCCAAATTCTTTAAATTATTTTCATCAAAACTACAATATGATAATGTTATGTATATTGTATATATAATACCAAATAATTCAAATTTTAACGCCAAAAATGAAAAAAAAAAAACACACAGAAAACTACAGCAGGTAAACGAAACATATTAATTTAAAATTATATAGGTACCTAATTATAGGTATCCTCGAGTACGTACCTATAACGTAATGTTTAAGTAATACGTGAAAGATAATAGTATAGGTATATCGGTCGATATGGTTATACCGATTAATATAATTAATTAGGTATATGATGGTATTCATAAATTATACTAAAAAAAAATTACAAAAATACAATACGCGCAATAATAAAAACGTAAGAGTATAAGTACGAATTGTGAATTGCTCGACGTATTTGTTCATGAGAAAATACAAAACAACAATAATAATATAGTGAAATAATAAACCGTAATGGAAAACATAAATTTTCGTGTGCGCATCATCGTCGTATTATACACATAATAATAATATATATTATATATTTTATATCGTATAATACCGGGCCAAGGTCTTTTCCCAAGAAGTCCGTTTCACGTGTCTATTATATAGGTAATACGCGTATATAGTAGAATTTGATATTATTCCAATAATAACGACGATATAATATTCCTTATATATTTTTATTTTATTTTTTAGAAGAAGAAATAACAATAATAATAATATATAGGTATACACGATTACGCATGCACAAAAGAATGAACACCAGACCGTCGTCGTCCTCACCTTTATACAAGAAGTATGCTGTATACCATAAGCTTATATTATTACTATCGAGTATAATATTATATTATATAAGTATATAATATACGACTCAACCGAGATAATTATCCACGGTCATTTTGTCGAGATAACCGAGCTCTTATCGGTTGTGCAGTTCGATTTACTTCCATATACTATAATAATATATAACTATATAATATTATATACTCGCATTATTATTATAATATTATCTATAACAATGATTTACGAATATTAAAAAAATAAAAATACAAAGGTTTCTTTTGGAGTATAACCCGTATAATCAGTGCCGCAACTTGCTATTGGCAGGCCCCAATGCAAGACAGAATTATGGGCCCCCCGCCCCCTTTTTTCTAAGCAATTTATAAGTATTTGATATTTTTAATCCCTTTCTTCTGTGGTATATTCGTATATTATACGTATATTCAATAAATAAATTTATGGGTGGATTTATAGGTATAAGTGTCTAAAAAGGGTCGAATTTGTTACCATAATTACCACATATATATAATTCCTATGTGAATACTCAATAAAATTTTCAAGTCTCTAACTTCAAAATTGTCCGAGTTATCGTGAAATATTGAAATCGAATTCGTCGAAATTTCAGTTTTCTTGAAAAATGCCGTTTTTTCGTCGTTTATTCTACCATTTAGGGTCAATTTTGAGAAATTCGAAAAATGACCTTAATGAAGTACCAACTACTTCCACTTTCCAATTTCTTATTAGTTATTTCTATATTTTCAAGTATTTTTCTATTCAATTAAAACATGTTCGATTATATAATATATTATATTTATGTATTATATTGTGTGTATAATACAATACGTATTATGTCTATGACTATGGCATCAATCGATAATGGACGGAAAATATATCATAAGCATAACTATTATGTGATATTTGGATGACAACAATATTTCGAGTTTCATTTTTTAGATTCTGAGCGAAGCGAAGAATGTATTGGTTTTACAATAATGTGTGATTTTTTTTTTTATATCTGTGTACAAAAATACTACCCGAAATAATGCTTCGATTTTCACGAATAGGGTATGTTTTCGGTAGCAAAGTGGATGTAGTTGGTACTTTACTTAGGTCATTTTTCGAATTTCTCAAAATTGAGCCTATGCGGTAGAAAAAACGGCGAAAAAATGACGAAAAAACGGTATTTTTCGCGAAAAATGAAATTTTGACGAATTCGATTTCTATATTTCACGATAACTCAAGCAATTTTTAAGATAGAGACCTGAAATTTTTTTTGGGTGTTCATATAGCTATTACATATATGTGGTAAAATTTTTGAACCGTTTTTTTAAATTTTTTTACAAAATATAGGACTTCGAATATTTTGTAAATTTCTCGTTTTAAGGTATATAATGTTTGATAAAATTGGCAATTTTTGGTATTAGGGTTTGAAAATTTTACTGAAGTATACTTACATATTACTTAACATCATACTAAAATATTAGAAAAATCCCTAATCTCAATTTTTTTTTTTATATAGTTGTTTTAAGTTGATATTTTTAGTTCAAACGAAAATTATAATCTGACTGAACTTCGCTCAGAATCGTTTTTTCGAATGCCACGGTTTATCATTGCATTCAAATCTTAAGTAAAATTAAACGCTATGATTCGCATACCCGTATCCTGTGCGGCAGGAGTATCAGCTCTTTTTATTTTATTTTATGAATAAAATTTATAAATAATATTATAATATTACTCTTAATATGGGGCCCCTATCTAAAAATAAATCTCTGGTCAGGGAATGCAATGCATACCCAGCGTCCCCTATTGTTGCGGCACTGCGTATAATATTATAATATAGTAAGAATATACAACATTGGACATTATTGTTCGTAACACTATAATTTATATATAACGAGTTATGAAGGAATATTATATTATATTATCAATCTGTGCTTAGCGGTCCGCCCTGCTGCGGTCCGATTTTAACCGCGCGAATGCTCGATATTTTATATTTAGCTAAATCCTTGTTTTTATTCGCCAGAAGTATATATAGGTATACAAAAACACGTTTCATATCAATGAACTGCAATGACCTAATTCACCTTTACAACAAATGCAATGGACCGTCCGGGATTACACAGCATAATCGATATGCACCGATAACAAGGGGTAGGTACTACATAATATAACAATATTTATACTCGAGCTGGTCAATCTCCCTTCGGAAGACCTGCAGCTTTTACAAATCATTTCTCAAAATAACTGAATAATCGAATTTTTTCTCATTTTATAATAATTTGTTTTTTTTTAATATATACCTATACCTATATGAAATGCGTAATATTGTGCGTACGCGACTTAAAGAAATAAAATGTAACATATTTGACAATCGTAAACCTTATATGGATGATGATGATAAGATTACATATGTGCTGTATACACGCTAAAGGATTTATCCAAGAATAAAATTTCGTAAATATAAGTACAAAGTTTCAAACTCCTTCAACGCATATGCCTCTACGCATTTACGCATTATTTATGTAATATCTAACTAAATGGACGGAAAAGAAATAACTGAAACGACCGTTTATCCATATGAATAATAAATATTATAGCAAATACAACACTGCATGTGCAGCGTGTTAATGTCTGGTTGGTAAAAACGTATAGCCACTTTTTTCGATTTATCGCCCAACCAGTTACCTGCAAAATCTAACCAGACACGTGGTTATAGAACGCTAATCTCGCGTGTTAATATTACACACATAATTTATAATAATAATAATAATACATCCATGAATATCGGCGGCAGTTATTTAATCCGTTTAAATCGTAATCCTATGATACATTATTATAAATAGGTAAATAATATTATGTTAGCGTTTCGGAAAAATTCAACGATATCACATAAGCGCATATTGTTTAATGATAAACGAACCGTGATATTATTACGAGCACTCGGATATATTATAGATCGTCATTAATGAGAAAAAACCTCGACCTCGACTCGATTTTTTTATAAATCCCGTCCGTGTCAATTCACCGCAAACAAACGCTAACATCATATCACGTCTCAAACGACGCGTATATACCGTGGTATATAATATAAAACTGCACGTTTTAGGATCATATATAGGACGGCAATAGCATATTACACGCAATATATTTTGGGCGTCATTTAAAACCGCATTTTTTACACCGTTGAACACGGTACAAATTGTATTTATATTTTTTTTTCTTCATTTTTAATCTGACCGCATATAAATATATTTGATTATATAGTAGTTATTATATTATAATATAATATTATACAGTCTGTATTATGTGAAATATATATAGGTATATATATATTACGTATTATATACGAACGAGTGTGTATGAATACGGAACGGATTATTTTAGCCGCCGTCGGAAAGTTCCAATAAAAGAATACACCCAGTGTGGTATGCGTGAAACCGCATCGCCCAAGGAAACATCATCATATCATTATTATAAGGTATACACGCGTTATGAAATATGCGGTTTCTAAAGATATTCTTCTAATATTATTCCGGTTAAAAGCGCGCACGATATTAGATTATAATATAGTTTTGAAGAATACAATATATAACGTTATAATATAAGTAGTGTTAGCAAGAGAAGGATGTTTTTTTTTTTTTTTTTGATAAAGTAGTGTGAGAAGTAATGATAACGAGCTAAAAATTTGCTCACGTTATTATGTTAAAATTCAAAACAACGAAGTAGAGTTTTTTTACACTGACATATTTATATCGAATTAAATTTTATAATTAACCTTTAAAAAAACCTTTGATAAAATTTTTACTCTTCCTATATTAGTAGAATAAATTGTTCATTTCCATTAGCTGCGACATACACCTCGTTGTTACTTATGAACTTTTCGCGTTCATCGAGATAGGAAATATATAATACGCAAAAATAATATATTTCTAACCATCGCCGTCCTTTCATACAAGTCTAAACTTTTCAAATATTATATACTTGCTTAAAAATTAAATTTTATAACGAAAAAATCGAATGCGAGCCATTTAATTTTTCAACTATACGAAAACTAAACGAATTAAGTGTAATACGCGCCTCTTATACTCGTATTGGTTTTCCGAAAACATATAAAATACATTAAAAATAGGAATATACCAATATAATATATATATTACGTCGGGACGAAATTTCACCAGAGGCATATCAACGACACAGTTTTACGTTTCCATCGTTTTATCGGATACAAAAAAAAAAAATTTCGATTTAATTTTGTCGTGGCTCTGAAATCTCGATAGGATCGACTGCACTCAAGGGTTGAACGGCACGAATGAGTGGATTCAATTTTCCGGAATTACCGCTTTATATAGTCGTCCACGAATCTATGTCGTCCAAAAGAATTGTTTTATTGTTCGCGCGCACGCACGAAAAACCATATTGAATTTGGAAATAAAAAAAAAAAAATATATATATATATATATACCTATATAAAGTAAGAATGGTGTAAAATTTCACCACTGAATCTATAGGGATTATATAGCGCGTTTTTATACAGAAAGACTTCCTTAAATGAATGAAGTACGGGGACCGTTTGGAGATAAGGGAGAAGTCTTGTGTTCGTGATTTCAATTCGGCTATAACCATACAGGGTGAACCGTGAAAATTGGACTTTTTTTTTTTTTACGTGATGTGTACTACATCAACGTTAAATAATCAATTTTATACGTAAAACATCGTACATCCTGTATATTCCGCGTACGAGTATATGTAACAAATATAAAAGATATGATAAATTCAATATAGATGCATATAAATATATAACAAATATGTATATAGTTTGACACGAAACATATGCACGCGCGTTTCGATAATATATAATACAACGCGTGCCGGATAAACGACAAAATTCGAACATAATATAATATAATATATTATTTGTATTTTTTTTTTCTATACAATACACAATGAAAAACTCAATATTTCGGTCGATTCTTCGCGGGGATCTTCGCTTTATATTTTCCACCCGAAGAAAATTGCTCGAAAACGTTATCAATTTTTATTATAGTGATCGTTTATAACACGTGCGTGTCATAACAGATTAAATATACGATTAGATATACGGTAAATACACGTAAGTATATGCAATAAACGCCTAAATATGAAATGGCCACCGATGAAAAAACAATACTATACGAAAAAATAAGTGTAAACACGATTTACAAATAAACGTGACATGTTAAAAAACCGAACCTTGCCAAAACACATAATCGGTTGTTTCTATATAAACACTTGAATCGTGATAAAATTATGTATGCATTTTTTCGTGTTTTTTATATATATACCACACTCGACCAATGTGTTAAGAAAAAATTCGTTTTTTTATTTTTCATACAATAATGCATAATAGTGCGGTATCCGATTTCATTTAATCTATACAAAATCCGCGTGTTTTTGTTAGTATAAATTATAGTGTATTAGTGTATATATTTATAGAGTTAACTTGAGAAACGTGAATTGAAATTTGAAATTGAATTTGATTTTGTAACCGAGGAAGAATACATCATGGTATAACAATATAATAAAATTATTCACGTCGTTAAGAGTATACTTATTTCTAGATTTTTTTGTCCATTTTTTTTTTTTTTTTTTTTTTTTTTTTGCAAATTTGAATTTTAACATCGTTATATAAACAAATAGGTATATAATATTACAATAATTTTTGAATTATCAATATAATCGTGAAATAAAAACTAGGTCAGATTATATATTACTATTTGTCCATTTTAAATAAAAAATATATATATCAATCTACACGGAGACATATTTTCCAAAGCTATATGGTATAGAAAAAAATTACTGAATAACGACTCGGGGGACTCTATACAATTCAAATACACAAGTCCCCAGTAACTGTAAACTTTAATTTGGAAAACGTAAAAGTGGTTCCATATCGAATACGAGTATATTATATACTACCATAAAGCAATAGACTTTTATAATATATATATATTTATAGTATAGGTTATGTCAAAACCGTATCAGCCGCACTATAATGCGATATACGCAGCACTTGGTGTTTGGTAAAATGAAAAAAAAAAAAGAACTCTCGCGTTGAAATGTTGAATTATGATATTTTCGGGGGTTTATCGTGCATCGGGGCTTATTTTGGAACGTTCGAATAAATTCGTCGAAATATATCCTGTATAACTGAAAACCCTTCATAAATACATATAAAGTCGCTTATAATAATAAAAAAAAAAAAATGATTATTCTTTAAGTTTTTATACTCTATAGGTATATATAAGTACTTACATTATATTATAAACAGTGTGACCGAGGAAAAGTGGTTTTATCTGTCGGGTTACTAGTAAATTATATATTTACACACACATATATACATATATATATATATATATATATATATATATACGAGTATATATAGATGGATATATAGTTTATTTGGAACGTATTATTATAAATTGCTGTAATTTTTTTTTTCAAAATGTCCATAAAAAATTTAAAGTTGACAAAATATATTAAATAAATGTTTATTATAACATATATAATTTATATACATTCTATGAATATAAATAATATTATTTGATTATAAATCAATTTGAAAATCAAATTTTAGTAAATTATAAATTTTAAAATTAAATAGGTTATACATTTTAATTTAACTGAAAAATGGAAAATATTTTTTTCAAAAAAAAAAGTATATTAAAAGGGAAACATTTAATCAACGAAATGAATCAAAAACTATATTTTTTGAACTTCGGTGTATAAATAATACATTAGAATCATTTTTTGTAAACAACAAAAATTTGCACGAGACACGAGAGTTCGATTATTATTAAATATTTTGAAATCGAATTAATTTAATGGTTTTTTTTTTTATGTGTAAAAAGTGAGAAACGCCGTTAGTGATTACGAAATTTTAGTTTATTTTTAATAATAATAAACTATAGAGTTCAATAAATCGTATAATATATTATTATAATTTTGAATATTAATAATATAAACTAGTTTAAAAAATGTGTACAATCATTCACATCATGGTCACGCGGTGGCGTGGCGCTTTATTAGTGAAATAGGATAGTTCTTTTTTATATATATATATATATAAATAAAACTAATTTTAAAAAAAACCCCTGGAAATTAAGCACCGCAGAAGCAATTTTCGTGTAACAGATTTTCGATAATCTAAATTATTTCACGATTGTTTACGTGTGGGTATACCGCGACATTGATTTAAATCAAATGTATCTATACAAAAAAAAAGTTCCAATTTTTTTTTTCTTTTGCGTCATCCGATATATTATAATTATATCATAGATCCCGGGGCGATGACGTTCCTTCAAAATCGAAAAATCATCGTTTTTAAATTATCATCCCGCGTATATACCTGCTGCAACTGTGACCATAACTAATATACTACCTAATAAACAACATCACACTCATCAAAACTCGTCGCGCCATCACGAGCTTATCGATCGCGGACGATTCGTGTGTATACAGAGCGAACGAAATAATCACAAAACGATACAAAAATTAATTAATGCAGAAACGTCTGTATAATGATGTACTGTTATTTACGTACCCGTGTACGGGACACGGGTAAATAATTTGGTATTTATCCGCGAGTTAATTTATCTACCTGAAATTTAAGTAAATATCATATAAATATATTTGGTATGATCAGTACCTATACGTAGTTTTATTTTATTTATCAATTAATTATTAATAAAAGTTTACTTTTATTTTTGAAATAATTTATCATACCGATACAATTAAATTACCAGTTAATATAATTTGTTTAAGAAAAATATAACATATTTTTTTTTACCAGACTTACCCGATTTATACTAAATATTATTTGCCCGTCATTATATACAGCGTAGGTAACCAAGTAAAATTCAAGTCCATCACAACGCAATAATCTGATCGCTCTGTATACATAATCCTCTAACAATATTGTATAATATTATAGATCGCTATTCGTATACTATGTATACTCGCTTTTTATTCGATACAACGCACAAAAACGAGATGTGTTTTATTAACACGAATAAAATGGTGTACCTAATAGATAAAAAAAGAACAACTAATTACGTTCTTTCCCTCTTTTTACAGTATTATCTCTTAAACCGGTATTGTCGAGAGTTAAGATAAAAATATTATTATTTATTATATTAATTAGGTACAAGGATTCGGCTCGCCGTCCGCGTATCCACCAAATCCATCGACAACGTCGCGTTCGAATCGCCCATCAATAAAAAATTGTTCTTAAGAAAAAAAAACGACTGTGTTATGAATTCATTAACCGTTTTTATCAATATTTTACACAATAATAAATATGACGTGAATTTATATCATATACGTAATATAAACGAGATGAACGACTATAGCCTACGCGACTGGTGAGCGATTCCCGCGGCCCTGTGAATCTCGCATCGATAAAAAAATAAAAAAATATACCTGTATATACATAACGTGTATATCGCCTTACATGGTCATCACGTCGTCGTGCGGTACAAACGAAATCTCCGCGTTTGATTCGCAATAATTATAATATTTTGTATGAAAACAACAAAAACGTATAATTATATGTACTCTTGGATGATTTTATACTTATATAAGAGTGTGGCTTTTTATTGTTATCTTGTATATAACTTCATAATACTGTTACGATCATGACGGATATTATTGCATAATTACTATTTCAATATCACGCCGTTCTTTTCTCATATTTTAATCGAGTGTACACTCGGATAAAATCGCCTGTATATAACATAATAATTTTATTTTTATACCGCGGTCTTGAACTCCACGGCGAAAAGTGTATAAAATGCGAGAAAATTGAAAATTATAGGAAAACCGAAAACCCCCCGGAGTTCGCGTAGTCGCACAATATACAATAAACGCGGACAGTTAAAAATTATTATAATTTCAGCTAGGTGACGATGACGCGTGATGTTTGAAAGACACTGAAATTCCAAAGACGGGAAGGCCACGACGAACGAATACAATGTGTGTACAGTCGTTATAGATATATGTTATAAATAAAACAATATAATTACGAACGACACGAGTGTAATAATAATAATAATAATGCGAGGAAAGACATTGGAATACGAGGATTTCCAACTACAATGAGTATATAGACATTTTTTACGATTACCGACAAAATACTATTATTTGGCATTATTATTATTATTATTATTATTATTATTAAATGCGTAAAAATAAATAACACTGACCGAATTTCATTAACGGTCCAAGGCCGACCGTGTGAACATAATAATATAATATAACCACAGCGTGGCACAATTGGCATAAGTAATATTGTTATAAAACCATCGTAGCGCAAAATATGTAACGCGCGCAATAATTATATCGCTAGAACCTATACCTAGGTATATAATATATATATATATACATAAGATATACCGTGGTATGCATTGTTGTTCGGGTCTGATTACGCGAATCGACGCGAGTTAATTAAACCGAAAATAAAAATAATAATAATATATAACTCATTTACATATCATTATACATGTATGTATTATAATATATTATGACATTTAGGCGTGAAAAAAAACACCTAATATTATAATATATAAATATTATGATTATAAAACAAGTTATAAATAATATTTTATTATAATGTGTATCGTAGGCGGCGGTAAATATATAATAATATATTATTGATAATATTATTATATGTATACTTACAACATAATATTAATAATAATATATGTGTACATTAAAATACTATAAGTATACACCGTGATTGAAATTTTCAAATACAAAAATGGATCATGGGATTTTCGACATTATTTTTTGTAATACAATACTCTGTATACATATTATATCATATAGAAAAAATATACACGCGAATATAGTATACCTATAACCTATATATTATTATAAAATCAAAGTTAATAATTTCGCGTATAAAAATATATTTATAAAATCCAGACGTTACACAACATAATATTATAATAATAACAATCGCGAATGGAACGTATATTTACTTATACCTACGCAAAAAACAAACATTTTAAAAAAGAAAAAACACACGTGTAGGGGAAACATATTATACGATTAAACCTCTTCTCTTCTCTTGGTATATTATTCTTAAAGTCCTAATATTTTATATTATAAAAATATACTCGTACACTTTATTCTTATTGTAAAAAGTAAAAAGGTATTTTTTTTTTACGTCGAAATGAATTGCAATATTCGTAAAATATATTTTTTTTTTTTTTTATAAAAAAAAAGGAATCTGCACGAAAATCCAATAAATTACGGTACAATAAATTGATTTATTTCGATTTTAATACGTCAAACGTATAGGAAAATCGACAAGAACATAATCTAAAATAAAATATACGCGTCTAAATTTAAAAAACGATTTTGACGTACATATAATTATATTTTAACAACTATTGCGTAAGACACACAACAAATGGGCGTGCCCGGGTCTCATTCGTACGTCGTATACAACCGGGTAAAAAACTGTTATATAAGTGTTGGAAAAATAACTCCCCAAAACTTTGAAAATACGATAAAAAAATAAAATAAAATAAAATTATAATACGAGTTCAATCGTATTTTGTAAGTCGTGTCCGAGCACGAGAGAGGCAGGACTAGTAAACATTCCTATAATATATGATACTATTTGCTCGTTGCCCGAGTGTATTCGTGACGTGAACACAGACCCGCGAAGAATCCGCTATTCGTACGGTATAATAAAATAATACACAATTATTTGTATATCAAACTTACGGATTCCATATGATAATATATAGAAACCTATAACCGATTCGAACACGTACCATCAACGAGCGCAACTTTACACGATATTAAAATATTAGACGACGGAGACTTTTATACGCGTTTCGTATAGTAAAGAAAAAAATAATTATTAAATTATATTTAATATCTATAACTATACAGAGCGATCGTGTTACGACTCATGAACGAACAACAGCAATAATACGCGTTTTCAACTCTATAACCTCTTAAAATTAGAAATACGATATAATTGTTTTATGTAGTATCCGAATCGGCGAACACTCCGTATAGTATAATAATAATATGTACGCATCACGCTGAGAATACATATTATACCCATATATATATATTATATTATATTATTGTAATATAAACAAACATCATACCAAAGTATATATATCAGAGTCAAACTATATACCGCTACACTGATGCGCTACCGTAGCAGTATTTGATATCACGACTTCGGCCATATTTATTTAAAATGATAAATCTCGTTGGGACGCGAAAAGAATATTATCGAGAACAATATAATATAGACGTACATAATATTATAACGTGAAGGGAAAAACGAAAGCGACTATTTCAATATGTAGAAACGGTAAAACGCGTATATTTTTGTTAAAAAAGGAAAAACAACCATTTTTATAAGGCGACAAAAAATGTCGTCTCGATTTTCGAATCACTCGTCTGCACACGTTAATATTTTCATAGTTAAATTTTACAAAAATATTTGCAACGTTATCGATTCAATTTTTTTTTATACAAAAAAAAAAATTAATAATAATTGAAAATCGGTTTCCATCCCTATACGGAGAAAATTTTAATAGAAAAATTGTTTAAATCGTCAGTCGTGTTATCTATATTATATATTATTATATTGGAATTCTGCGAAATCACTGCAGGGTAAGAAAGATTTTTAACTAATATAATATATGACGTATCGTATATATATTTACTGTAATCCTAGGGACGTGTATATAAATTGAAAAATTTAGCGCCTTAATAAATAACAGCTACCTCGCAGTTTCATCCTTGGACGACATTAAACGCAAAACTCAGTACGCTTGTAAAATATCGATTCGTGAAAATATAATAATATTATCCCTCGGAGACAATATTCTCGTACTCGAGCATGTCTCGTTTCGAGGTTCAATTATTTTCCAAATGAAAATATTACGTACGTATATTTATATCAGTGGCGTGGTGACCGTGTTTTTTAGGGGCGGTTGCCCACGATTTTTTTGAGGTGGGTAGGGGTAGATAGTCAGGCCAGAGGTTGACAATGGTTTTAAAAATTATATATCTTCGATACAAATTTTTGAACTATTGAACACATTTGATTTAATTTCAGCTTTCCCGAATTTATATCTTACTTATAAAGCTTTATGTACAATCCCAGCAACATCAGTTTCAAATGAACGTTATTTTTCCAAAGTGAAACTTGTAAAAAAATCGTTTACGTTCAACAGTATGCCAAGATAGATTGGAAAGTCTGTTACTCTTAACATGCGAAAAAGGCTTCGATGATAAAATTAACATTCCAGAAACCAGAAGTAATTGATAAATTAGCAAATTCATCGGCAGTGTTAAAAAAGCACAAATGTTTAAATTATAATTAGGTTTTTGAGTTTAATATTCATTTATAAGTTGTATAATTAAATAATAGTATATTATATTATTCATTATAATATAATATAAATTTATTTATAGATTTTTGTGTAATTTAATTTAAATTCTACTTCTACTAAAATTTCATATAGATGCAATGAACATTATAAAAATCGTTCTGAATTATCATTTAAGATTTCTTAGTTTCTAAATAATGGAATTTATTATTAGGATTAAGAAAACAATTAGATAAATTAATTTTTATATATTTTAATACTGTACTAATATATAATATACCTATATATATATAATATATATTTAATATATATTTGTAAATCATGGGTGGGTGGGTGGTGGGTCTCTGAAATATTTTGCCCATAGTATATAAATACTTCACCACGCCACTGATTTATATTATATATTTAAGTGGATAAAATAATAACAAAAAAAACAAAAAAAAACAAAAAAGGCGCTTATCAACATTTATCAAATCGCGTATTATTGTATACAAACGACATAAATAAATAAACACCAAGTGTGATAACATAAATTATAATATAATAACATAATACCTAAATACGAGGCGAGCTATACGACCGATTATTATTATTCAAATTTTATTTTGATATTTTTAATTGGCTTCCTACTCGCGCGAACAGAAGACCTTCCTCATCCTTGACACGTATGTCGTCGAAAAATCTACCTAGTCATATTTCGATCCGCTCGCCTCTTGACGTTTTCTTCGGAGAACACAACACGCGAGAGATTTACGGTCACCATGCATTACGTGTGCGTCGTTTAAGCGTATACGTATATTACATATAATATATACAATAATATATATTATTATGGTTATGGTCGGTAAACCATAATGAACCGCTGTGGTAATAACAATATATAACGTACAATATATAGGGTTATCTATACGTTATATGGTATAATCCGCCCACGTCGTCGAAAAATGGAAAATACGAATTAAAGAAAAAAATTTCAAGCGACCTTCGTCGTGCGTTCTCGAACAGGCCCCGACGCTATTATTTGACGAGATGCGCGTGTGTACATAATAACACGAATCGCGCTTACGATTTTATAATAAGTAAATGATTTTAATATACACACTCATATATATATATTAGCCGATGGCGAACGTCTCATGATAATAATAATAATAATAATAATAATAATAATAATAATAATAATAATAATAATATATAAATACCGAAATTCGTGCCGATCCGTCGTTCGTTAAACGATGAACGTGCGGACGAAAGAAAATAACGATATATTATAAAAAGAAAGCGAAAAATTCAATTCGATTATACGGTAAACTTAAGAAGTACGCGTAATGTACAACACGCACACCGCACGTTTCTCCTCATCGCGTATAATATTGTTTTTTTTTTTTTTTTTTTTTTTTGTACTTTGCGATCGTTGTTATAATATTATACGGCTATAGGAGCATTTATATTGTATAGGGTATTGCATAAATATATGAAAATATTACAGGGTTATTACATTGTTATTTTAAACTCCGAACAATAAACCGACCAGAGAGAAAGAGAGAGAAAAAATGGCGTACGTCATCGTTATAATATATTATTGTATAGGTACACACAAAGCGATTATATTATTATTAACCGTGTGGGGTAATATTCTAAATCGCCATACGGACGCTCGATTTAAAAAAAAAAACAATTAAAAACAAATTTACCAAAAGACGGAAAATATCGTATTTGTTATCATATATATAGGTACTTTTTTTCCAATAATTTAAATACAAGACACGTTTGACGAACGAAAAAAAAAATATCATAACATTGAATAGCTGGTTTCTACAGGTATTATATTATATAAATATACGCGTTATACTGGTAGTGTTTTTTTTTAATCTGAGAAGGTCTTAAATAAATTAAACGCTCATGGAAAGGAGAAAAAAACGTTTATTGAAATTTTTTTAATCGACACGCACAATTTATAATGCACGTTCAAAATTCTATGCGGTATAATTTGTTAATATATAATTAATAACTTGTATCTGCATATATATATAGTAAAAAAGATAATATTTTCCTTAAATTATTATAATACTATTATATAGATAAATGATATTTTTTACATACAATTTTGGGTGGTCGCGAGTTCACGACACCGCAATAAAGGTTGAGAAACGATGCAGAACTATATAGATATATATAGTTACTATTATATATAATAATATGAAATAAATAATAAATCGAATGTATAATATACCTAATATACGAGTATTTTACGTCGCGATCGGATGAAATTCGCAGTAAAAAAACAACAAAGATGACGTTATCACACAGTCTTATCACCCTAGAATAGTAGTCATATACCAGCAAATACTTGCGTTTGCCCAGTTCGTGTGATATCTCGTATAGGTAGGTTCAACGCGTGGGCGATATGATATCACGATGATAGGAAAATCGCCTCGCCGGACACTTTATCTTATATACCTACAACTCTTTGTATATGATGTCGACTATTTAATATTATATTGTCAAACAATTCGAAGTTTTCATTTAACGAATAGTACCCAATACCGAAATTTAAGGGAATTTGATATAATTATGAAAATTTTCATTTGGTCATTTACAAAAAAAAAAAAACATCTATGGGTATCCCTTCCGTTGAAAAATCCCGAAACGCCGTTGCAAACGCGTCACATCACAATATATAGAACATATAATAAAATTATATATAACACATTGAAAAATTGACGGTCGCAGACGAGGAAGTTAACAGACGTGCTGACGTAAATACGTAACAACAATATAATATATAATATATAGAAATGGCACATCAAAATCGAGGTCCTTATATTTTCCTGCGATGACGATGATAATTCATAAAATATAATAAGTACGCATGTACGATGACGAAATCGCATTTCCAAGTGATAATTATAAAAATATTGCGATGTAGTATATATTATATAGGTAGGTAGGTAGGTACGCGTATACTCTTCGCCAAGGACCCAGGACCGATCTCGAAACGATGATAATCGTACGTCGTATACACACACACACACACACACACACACATATATATATACAACACGTCGGGTTCATTATTTGATTATTGTTCATATTGCGATTATTATTATTGCTCGGACTAATTAGCTTTTGTTGAAACACTACTATTGTATTGTTGTGTACCGAACATATAATCGAAAGTGTGTATACGAGTCTCCTACACTCGGGTGCAAATGTGTATATTATTTATATATTGCGCGATACGTATTATTATTATGTAAGCATGAAACAAATTAAGAAGTCCGGTAAACAATACGTAGCGGTAATACCGTATACCCGACTATATAAAATTATAAACGCGATACTGCGTATAGTATATATACTCATATAATATATATATTTAACGCGAAGAAATTCAAAATGGAAAAAAAGTAAAAGATATTATAAATAGGTAGTTAATAATAATTATGCGTAAACACGTGGAATCGATAAAAATTAAAAAAGTTATACGTTTACGTACTGAACTAATCGGAAAACACACCATAACATATGTGGAAGGCGTATATTATTAATAGGCAAAGCGGTGGTAATTTAATATATACTTATAATCATATACGAACATATTATACATAATATTCTGGGTAATATTCCAACATTATGAAAATTAAAGAAAAAAAAAAATGCGTTTTAATTAATAATTTGACCCGACAATCGTTCGTTTTTACGTCTATATATAAAATATATAAAATTATAGAGACAAAAATTCGATACAGAGAATTTCAACGCCCCACAGCGGCAAATTACACAGCGTATAAACTTTTCATTTGGACAATACAAGAAATATATACGATACTCGTATACTGCAGTAAAAACGCGTATACGCGCATATATAAGGCGATAAAATGCGTATATATACACGCCAAGTTGTAAACATTTTTTATTTTTTCTAGCTATTAGGTATATATATTATACGCACGTAAAACGAATAACATATTAAGCTATATATATACGCCGAATTTATATACGCAGCGAGTACAGACACGAAAGTTGTCGACTATACTTTTAAAAGAAAAGCTAAAAACAAGAGTGAAACTGAAAAACATTTGACCTTTGCAGACTATATATTATATATCATATTATAACAAACTGGCAGAAAACCTTTTTTAGAAAAGAAAATTATCGTGTCACCTGTTAATATATATATATAATATATATTATACGCGGCAATCATATAGGTACATTGTTTCTATTTTTATAATTTATTTCTCATTTTTTTGTCGAAAAACACAATTCATATTATAGTTGCGTATACAATAGTAAGTAATTTTGTACGTATAAAGGCATTGTTATTTATATAGGTACCTATATATAAAGTTATAAACACGAGTGAAATTATAACGTTTTACCTTACATCATTTCTGCGCAGAAACCGTAAATCTCTTAATATTTTACATCATTATATTATTATATACCTACATTACGCAGAACCGTTAAATCGTTCTAAGAGCAATAATAATTATATTATATTATATATATTAGGTCAGAAAAGAAAAAAAAAGTTTAGAAAACATCGCGTTTTAATACAATATTAAAAAAAACTCGACCTATTCATTATATAACAATATATATATAAAACGGTCATAACAGTCATAACACGCGCGTATAACAATATATATATAATATTAAAAAACGTGTATTCTATATTATAATATGTAGACGCGCGCTATACAGCGTCGGTAAATTCAATTATAACATAAGCTGATGGTCGTTCTTCCTTCGTAAATCATCCGCTAATAGTAATTAATATAAGTGTAAAGTAACAGTTACAGTTGTAAAAAGGTTATAATACGTATAACCTCGAGGGGCGTTGGTTTGAAATGTAATCATACTAATCACATATTATACTATTTATACGTCAAACTAAGGCAGACGCGGTATATGGTATATATAATGTAAAATAATAATAATAATAATAATAATAATATTATTATTATTATATAAAATTCAATTGCGCGTCCGACAAGACTGGTAGAGGTATACCTATTTATATTATAATATTATTTATTTATACGCGTTATACAAGAGAGCCGCAGTACACAGAATAGAATTTATTACCATATTTCATGTCGGTAAAAACGTATCGGATAAATAGATTTTAATAACCCTCACACGACTCTTATATTATTTTATTTGTAATTCCCCCACTGCGATATCTAATTATTGTTTAATATAATATACATTCAATTTATTTTACAAAAAAATTATACGTTAAATGTAAATTTTAAAATTTAAATTTTTTATATTTTATAGGTAAAACTTATATATACAATCGTATATGAAATCAGGAAATCGAATTTAAATTTCAAAAACGTGGTGCACCATACGGGAAAAAACTTTTCTCATTTGTATAACGAGAAAACTAAATTTCAAAATTTCATGCAAGTTTTTGCAGAGTATATAAAAAAAAAAAAAAAAAAAAAAACGAACAAAAATATAATAAATTGTCGAAGTTTTACTACTTAATAATGAACCGCACTCGTATGGGTTCTTGAACGGTTACATATTTTGCATATAGCACACATAGGTATAATCTAACCTAACCTAACCTAACCTATTATAATACACGTAGAAAAATAATAATAATAATAATATAATAAAAGAAGCACGGAGAAATGTATATTTTAACGCGAGTTATTAAATGTTTTTAAGGGTTAAAACTAACCCTAGACTTAAATTATATATATACCTAACCTAACCATAATATATATATATATAAACATTATTAGAGGAATCCATTTTTATAACGACGACGAAGACCCGCAGTAAAAACTTGAAAATCGTCGTTTTTATTGGACAAATCGTAATAAACGAGATATTTTTATACATCATCGCGTTCTTAAGAGGGCGTTATACCACTAATTTTCTTACGTATAAACATGACAACGCGAAACACTCATATTTCGATTTGTGAGGATTTTAGGACCAAAACACCTCTTATAAAATTTAAAGTAAACAATATTTTGGAGACAATGTCATATCCATTTTCTGAAATAATAATTAATAAAAAAGTTATAGCTAATTATAAAAAACAAAAAATTGTGTATTTTGCGTTTCAATTTGTATGTTATATACTAGCAATATTAATAAACGCATATGATGTTTTCTCCAAAATATTGTTTTCTTTCGATTTCATAATAACTCTTTTTGCTCTAAAATCAATGTAATACGAGCAATTAATGTTTTCCGTAAGTATGTTTTGGTGGTTCTTTTTCATTTTTCATGCCGTATTGTGCTGCCCCAAGTGGCATATTTTAAATATTATTTTCAATTGCTAATGTATGGTGGTGTGAGGCGGGGTAGTACTGCGTATAGCCGATCCGACCGTCGCGGTCGTCGATGTTATCGGTAATTCTATAAATAATAATTAATAATGAATCGGCGGGATTGAAGATTATTATTTTAATACCTAATATATATTATAGTCTATTCTATAATCAATGCTAATATTATTATTAAATACGTATTCATCTAACATTTTTCCTAATTATGTTATATTATTGTCACAGATATAAAATATATAAATATATATATTTATAGGTAAATTAAAATTCCTTATTCTATTTGGTATTTAGTAACAATATTAATTTTAAATTTCTTTCCTAGTTATCATGAAATAATGAAAAATATTTCAGTTTTGCCGTCTTTTGTCATTTTTTGGTAGTTTTTCCTATCGTATAGGCTCAATTTTGAGAAATTAAAAAAATGACCTAAATAAAGTACCAACTACTACTACTTTCCTACCGAAATCATTTGCTATTCATAAAAGTCGAAGCATTATTTCCTGTCGAAAAAGTATCTTCAGACATAAAAAACATAAAAATATATAGGTATAGAAATAAAATTAAAAAGCATGTTATTATAAAAGCAATACATTCACCGCTTTGCTTAGAATCTATAATAAGATAAAGTAAAATGATTAAAAAATACAATTTTTAAAATAAACTACGCCATTTGGTATTACAAATTAGTAATTACACGAATAATGTAAATATTATGTAAATATTGAGTTTTATAATTCACTATAATAAGTGTTAGATACCTACTATACCTATTACCTACCTATATTGTGGATTTCAAAATCAAATTATACCTGCAATACTGATTTCCAAGAAACAAATTATAATATTTATTTTCGTAATTGGTAGTTTTAAATTAGTACTATAGACAATAATATCGACTATAAAATAGAAGACGAAGATAAATTATTATTTAGGTATTATTATTATTGTCATTCTGACTTGTGAACTCAGACTTTAAAGTTAAACAGTGTCCAGTCTCTAGTGGTTATATTTTATACAAAGTTAATTAGATATTATTTTATATAATATTACTGTTTTTTAACTTGTGTTTTTTTATAATTCAAAATAATATGGCAAATAAATCAAACAAAGTCAGACGTCCACGTAGGAAAAATATAAGTAGTAATCTTATTCAAAAGCGATATTATAAAAACAAAAGGTAAGTTTTTATAAGATTATTATATAATATATTTATATTTATATACCTATGTGCTATGTATATTGTATGCACATTATAATATTATATACCAATAATAATTTTTTTATTATAATTCATATAAATTGTATTCTAATATTTATAATATTTATAGATATATAAATAATTATAAAATATTATTTTTTATATAATATATTTCTTTTTTAAGTTCTACTTTAAACACATTACCATTGGGCGAAACTTCTATAGGAACAATAAACAAGACTAATATTTCGACCACGTTGATTCCTAATAGGTTTGTACAATTGTACCAAATAGTGACGTAGGTCGCATACTATATTATTACTACTAATAAAATAATATATTATTATTACATTTTTATAATAATTAAATAAACATAATATTATATATTTATATGTTTCTTATAAAATATCGATTATAAAATGTATATATTTCCTATTAGAATAAATGTCGCCGATATTAATAACTGTTTTACCCCAGAAGAAAATGTAAATACGAGTACTTACAATATAAAATCTGAGAAAGATTTTGAAGGAGTTTCTTTAACGTATTATATTTTTTTTATTATTATATATTAAATTATTATTTATTTTAGACTGTGTAAATATTTATTTAAATTATAGTGAAACAAATAATGAAATAGTTGGTCATAGAGTTGTCGATATAGCATATGTTTTTAAACAAGTACAAAATAGTAACCACGATGGTAGTTTTGGATGTAATTTTTTAAATATGGATTTTGTAAATGAAGTTCGTTATGGAGCTTATTCTGATTTTTGGTACAAATGTAAAATGTGTAATATCAAACAAAAAATTAGTTCTGTACAAAATTCACCGAGTACTAACTGGTCAATTAATAAATCTATTGTTAATACTTCAATAGCTATTGGTAATAATTACTTATTATTTACATTTTGCAATGTATAAAAAAAAAATACTCTTAACAAAAAAAAAAAAAATTTTAATAGGTATCGGATATTCGCAATTAAATGAGTTTTTTTCTGGATTAGAAATACCTTGTATGTCACCTAAATCATATATTTCTATAGAAACAACATTACAAAATGAAATAAAGAGTACTGCTTGGGCAGAAATGCAAAAAGCAGGCGACGAGGAAAGGAAAATAGCCTTAGATTCCGGTAATATTGACAAAGATGGTATCCCTTTAGTAACAGTTGTAGCAGATGGACAGTGGTCTAAAAGAAGCTACAAGACCAAGTATGACGCATTATCTGGAGTTGTAAGTATTTATTATTATTATTATTATTTTTGTTATTTTATATTTTTAGAAATATTTTGATATTAGGCAAGTATAATTGGTTATAAAACGAAAAAAGTTTTATTTGTTGGTATACGCAATCGATATTGTGTAATATGTGAAAGAGCAACAAATAAACATATACAAATACCAGAACACATTTGTTTTTTAAATTGGAGAGATGGAGCTACTAGTATAGAGGCTGATGGAATTGCAGAAGGGTTTAAAATAAGCATGGAAATGCACGGAGTAAAATTTGATAAACTTATTGGTAATTTTTTTATATAATTAAATAAGTTATTAATATATTAAAAAAGATGAGCTAATACTCCTGCGAATCATAGCGTTTAATTTAACTTAGAATTTGAATGCAATGATAAACCATTGCATTCGAAAAAACGATTCTGAGCGAAGTTCAGTCAGATTATAATTTTCGTTTGAACTAAAAATATCAACTTAAAACAGCTATAAAAAAAATTGAGATTAGGGATTTTTCTAATATTTTAGTATGATGTTAAGTAATATGTAAGTATACTTCAGTAAAATTTTCAGACCCTAATACCAAAAATTGCCAATTTTATCAAACATTATATACGTAAAAACGAGAATTTTACGAAATATTCAAAGTCCTATATTTTGGAGAAAAATTAATGTAACGGTTCCAAAATTATACCACATATATATATATAGTAGCAATGTGAACATCCAAAAAAAATTTCAGGTCTCTATCTTAAAAATTGCCCGAGTTATCGTGAATTATAGATTGAATTCGTCAAAATTTCATTTTTCGTAAGAAATGCCGTTTTTTCGTCATTTTTTCTAAGTTTTTTCTACCGCATAGCGTCAATTTTGGGAAATTCAAAAAATGACCTAAGTAAAGTACCAAGTAGATCCACTTTGCTACCGGAAACATACCCTTTTCGTGAAAATCGAAGCATTATTTCGGGTAGTATTTTTGTACACAGACATAAAAAAAAAAAAAAAAATCACACATCATTGTAAAAACAATACATTCTTCGCTTCGCTTAGAATCTAAAAGTTTTTATATATATTTTTTAAAAAAAAATTAATGTATTTTAATATTAATAAATATTTATAATAGGTGATGGGGATAGTAGTGTTATAAAAAGATTACATGAAATACTCCCTTATGGTCAGGAATTGAGGATCGAAAAAATAGAATGTAGAAACCATTTATTACGTAATTATACACAAAAACTGACTGCTTTAACTAAAAGAACTGATTTACCAATTGAAATAAGAAAAAAAATATCTAATAATATTTTAAAAATGAGAACAGATATAACTTGTGCTATTAAGTATAGAAAATCAGAAGATAAATCTTTATATCAAAAAATATCTGGTAAAATTTTCAATAGCTAATAATAATAAATATTAAATGCATACATTTTTTTAATTTTTTTAATTTTTTAGGTCTTAGATTTGATATTTCAAATGCACCTAATCATCGAATATTTGAAAATCATGAAAATTGTTCCACATATTTTTGTAAAAAAAACGATATAAAGTCAAATCTGCAGATAACGAAAAACATTGATATTGCGCGAGAAATAGACGTTATTGTTTCTCGTTTATCAAATAATGCAAAAAGCCTTTTATTAGACGTAGATAATAATGTTTGCGAACAATTTAATAGTGTGATTAATAAATTTTTGGGAGGAAAAAGAATTAATTTCACACAAAGAGGTTCTTATAGTACTCGAGTATATGCTGCTGTTGTTAGTTTTAATTCTTCAGAGTATTTGAGAGCAGTAAAGAAACATACATCACAAAAAAGTCCCGGTATTGTTTTACATTTAAAATTATATAAATAAAAACTTTAAATATTATATACAATTATTACAAATTACAATTAGGTAGTTCTATACACATAATTAATTTATTATTAATAATTATAAAATAATTTTAGGAAAAGTCGGTAAAATGTTTTTAAAACGAACATTAGAAAAACGATATTCTTGTCAAAAGAGGCGAAATATATTAGATAAAATGTCAAAATTTAAAATAAAACCAAAACGACTAAAATTTAGCACAAAAGCTGACGAACATTACGGAAATGCTGATGTATTAGATTGCATAAAAGACATTAATGATGTACAATTTATTAATGAAATGAATCAATTTGTCAAGTAATATACTTATATTTTATATACATTTAAATCGTATATTTACATAAATAATTTGTATTTTCAGAAAACTAGGTGATATAAATCATATTGAAATTGAATATGAAACTAGAGATCAAGCATACAGTGACATTTGGAAACGTGAAAGGTTATGCAGACTTACAGCAAGTAATTTTGGTCGCATTTGTAAAATGCGTCAAAATACTAGTCCTAAAACTACTATTCATTCGATTTTATACTCTAGTTTTTCTTCTCGGTAAGCATTTTTGCTATAAAAACTTTTTTTTAATTATATTTGTTTAACTATGGTATATATTTATATTATATCTGAATAGTTCAGTTCAATATGGACGTGATATGGAAGGAGTTGCCAAATCAAAATTTGAAAAATTGACTGGTTTAAATGTTAAAAGTTGTGGTTTATATATTGACAAGGAATATCCATTTTTAGCTGCTAGCCCTGGTTTTTATAATTCATTTAAAATATTCAAATATACTGTTGTATTGTTTTATAATGAAAAGGAAAATTAATAAAAAAAAACTTTATTTTTTAGATGGTATTATTGATGAAAATAGACTAGTAGAAATTAAAGCACCATACTCCGCTAAGGATACAATTAATGAGATCGAAGCCGTTGAAAGTGGTAACGTATGTGTCATATTTTTTATAGACGAATTATAATTTTTAATTTTTATCCATGTTTTATCATTTTAATTTTATTCAAATCATTTTTTAGTTAAATTATTGTACAATTGTAAATGGTAAATTAAAATTAAAAGAAACGCATAACTATTTTTACCAAATACAAGGCCAGTTACATATAACAGGGAAAAAAATATGTTTTTTTATAATATATTCCCCTCAATGGATTTCTATCGAAGAAATAAATTATAATCCTAATTTTTGGACCACTAAAATGATAGAAAAATTAAAAACGTAAGCTTTTAATTACAAATTTTATATATAACTACTAAAAGCATACAATTTATATTTTAGATTTTATTTAAAAAATCTACTACCTGAAATTGTAGATCCAGCTTATAAATATCGTCTGATGATATCCGATATAAGAAATTTAAATACGAAACTATAAAAAAATTTGTAAAATACTGTATATTATTGTATTTGTATATAGTAACTATTAATAAAATATTGTGTTTGATGTTTGAATAATTAAATGGAAATATATAAAAGAAAAAATATTATAATCATATTTTATTTTATTATTATTCTTATTTAATTAATATTTAGTTAATAATAATCCTATAATTAGTTAATGGGCGTGCATGGTAAATAATTTTAGCTTTTACACTACATAATATTTTAATATTATTGTGACGTAATATTGAATTTGATAATTTCGCCGCGGCAGCACACATAGTACCATAGTGAAATATTTCATTTTACTATGACGTAGTACTATATACCAACACGCTACATAATGTTTGATAGGAAACGAATAGTATGAAGGTTCATGAAACAATAAAATACGCTCTCGATTTGGGTCCTAACGACGCCCGCATTAGCCGAGCGATGTGCGATCGCCGCGTGCTTGCGCCGTGAGAAAAGTAGTAATAGCGCATTCTATGATCGATTGCTTTTGTTCTCGTTTTGGTATAACGTCCTCTTAATAATGTCATTACGCGCGGATAATAATGCGATACTCTTCGTATAACATTTACATAAATAATGAATACAAATTTGAAAAATTCGAAGAATGACCCAAATAAAGTACCAACTACATCCACTTTCCGACCGGAAAATCGGAACATTCATTGCTTCGCTCAGCAGTGGCGGCCTGGCTATATTTTTTTAAGTCGGCTAGATAGATTTAAGGGCCCCAGACTATTATTAGTAATATACATTTTTTTTTTTAATAATTAAATAAAGAAATACTTTACCTGTATTACAGTTTAATGAATTTTCAACCAATAATACTAATAACTAATAAGTTGTAAAATTTCTTAAAATTTAGCAAGGGCCCAGTCGGCAATTGCCGACTCGTCGACCTGGCCAGGCGGCAGGCGCCACTGTCGCTCAGAATCTAAAATGTATAAAATACAATATGGAAAATTATTGGAAGATTTTTCGAAAATTTATAGTCGAATATTATGTTATCACTTGTTATCATAATATTCGATCCTGGCCTAACTTGTAACTTTTCCTGTGAAATAAAATTCCTATATATATTAGAATGCTCGACTTTGAGTTATCTTCGCGTAGGTACTACAGTAGTACAGTATATATAATAGTTATAATAACTTTTGATGAGGATAATTTTTCAAAAAATGTATATGTTTACGAGTTGTTCGATTCGAATCGTTATATATAGAATCTCGGAGACATTAATTATTACATATATAGATATTATAGAATTTTAATTTTTCATTAGAAAATGATAACAAAATTAAATCACGTATAATATTATAATAATATACACGTATACGAAAAGCAAACGAGCATTAGGTACTAGACGTTAAAATAACGATATACCTACGTCGCACGCGTTTTAACGTATAATATATTATTATTATATTATAACATATTTTATATATTATAATATATTACTATAATAATGGAATGAAAGTGAGGTATAAAGTCGAGGCGTATACTTAATATACCTGTATATATATATTAAACATAATACAGACGAGACAAAACCGCGAGTCGACGTGTGTACTCGTATGTGTATATTTATATATTATACGTTTATTTCTACAACAATTTACGAACATGTTCATGGTTATATATATTTGTGTGCGTGTGTGTGTGTGTGTGTGGTGGGCTTTGACAATAACCAGTGTGCGATACACGTCGAGCGAGGGCGTAAAGTACACAAGTACGCACAAGTACACCTACTATTATATACACACACGTATAGACAATGTGTATATTATACCTATATAAAATATATTATAATATATATATATATATTATATACGTACATCGGAGAGTGGGCGAAATGTGCAAGTTAAACCGCCAAGGTCGCGGCATAGACGTACGTGTGCGTATATATAAGTATATTAAGACGTCGTCGTAAATCGAAATACATAATATATATAACTTTTGACCGCGGTTATAAAAGATTATTATTGTTATAAGAAAATACAATAAAGAAAGATGGCATCGTGTAAATACGTACAACGTGCGAGTATTATCATTTTTTTTTTTATTATTATTATTTATAACCGACGTTATATGGACGTCTAGTATAGTATATAAATATAATATATAGAATATAATATAATATAACAAACGAATATTACGATAAAGCGTGATATTTCCGTGTGAAGTTTTCGTGATAAATCCGCACGCGATATTGACAAAATAAATTTGACGTATACCCGTTGATGTTCCTATATATAGTAAACATATAGCCCTCGCCTTGATTCTTGAAATTTCTGAATTTGCCTCGTAGCTATCTGCACTCTGCAGCAATATTACTTAACCTACCGTGACCGTGTGTATACCATCGTATTATAATAACAGCGTTTCGTCTCATCGCCGCCGTCATAAAAACTTCATAACAAGTTATTTTAAGAGAGAAAAAAACGTGTAATTCGTATATAATAACAGGTGCAGCATTAACTTAAAAGCTCAAAGATGACCGTATACAGCTATTATAACATATATATATATATTACGATTTAAAATTGAAAAATATAAAAATTAATGCGATTCGTAGTGAAATAAAAAAAAAATTAAATCCTCACGATATTATTACATCTCTGTTCGGATACTACGCTAAGGCTATAATATATAATGGTTCCAAAACATAAACGCACAAACGTAATGACACTGGGCTGCCAAACGATGTATATAAAAATAAAATAGATAATCCTTGTAGAAAATATCGAATACCTTCTTTATTATGTACTATATATTAAGATATTATAGAAGATAATGCTCGCTATATACCTATATATATAACCGGGGAAAAAAAATTGGTCTAGAAACGACACTTTTATTGTCTATTGTGACGAACTACATATAATAATAGCAAACACCAGTCATCCGTATTTACAATCTTATAAAATATAATATGAATTATTCGCGAATCCTTGTAATAATTAAAACACATCACGCTTGTACCTTATAAGTTATAATAAATAATAACAGTATACCAACACACTACCGTCGAATAATATAAAAAAAAAAATGATAATAATAATAAAGTGATAAACCGATAACGTTATCAAGAAACTTGTTTGCGAGATAGATCAATCCGACAATGAAATTATTGCGGTATATCTGTAAATCATATTTCCTCTTACACGCAATAAGCGAAGACGCACGGTTTTCGACGACCCGACAAATACGAGTGATTAATGATCAATACAATATATCGTATTGTATTATATTATTATTGTTACGTGTGCGTTTTAATCGACGATGGAATTCCGTGCGCCAAAAGACGATAAATTATAAATTTATAACGATATATATATATATATATATATATATATGTTTGTGTACCTATATATAGTGTTACATTATACGAGTTTAGACCACCGATTGAGGAGGAATGGTCAATAATAATCTTTTAAAACACTTTCGCCGAGCAAAAACGACACGAATATATTTTAATCTCACGTATTTATTATATATTTCCAGTATATTACAATACAATATAGTTATTTGAGTTCCACACTCGTATATATACAGGACGATCAGAGAAATTCGTGTTAGAAAAGCGATACGCGCGTTATGACATAATATGTGTATGTGTGTGTGAAATCACTGTCGTTTTTATACGATTATTTTCGCCCTGTATACATACCTGGGCGATAAAAACGCACACACACACACACGCATTATTATATTATTATGAAACACCAACGTGAAAGTCGTAAGACTTTTACGACTTGGATACGTACACATTATATTATATACTATATTCATTATGTATATATAATGTTACTATATAGGTATAGACGTTGAAGTCGCGACTCGCTTCAAGATTTATCACCGGCCGATACATATATAAGTATAACTAAATAAAATGAATAAATTCCTGTGTAACAGGTATATATACTTATACGATAAAAACAAAATCGTCTCGTATATTATTGTACGCGCGAATTATATAAAATTACAATGTATTATTATTATATAATATACGCGTTAATATAAAGTTTAAGTTACTGCGATTTTATTTATTGTATTTCGCGAAAAAAAAATAAACAGTGAACACATTCGCGAATATTGAACGTTATGTATTATATATTACCTATATTATTTAATCAAAAATTCGTACGACGCTCGGACTATAGCTATATACGAATTTTATATTATTATTATTCTCATTATCGTAATCGTAAAGATTTTAATATACGAGCTTTGATTAAAAATATACTTAATACATATTACCTAATATTATATATTTATATATTATATTATATATTGCAACTTGGCTGCCATAAGACCCTTTTTGGGATCTCATGAACTTTTGCTTCCCTGCCACGGGTTTTCTGATGCTAAAAAGACGGACGTATATAGTGGCTACACTGTAGAATTTAACTGTAGGTACTGCAAATATCCTCATAAATGAATACCATAAAGAGTGATCAATTTTTAAATCTGAGATCTCAAATAGAATCTCGTGGCAGGAAAGTGAAGTTTCATAAAAAAAACCGTGACAACCAAAAGTTGTTAATCGATGATACGAGTGTTATAACTTATAACATAATAAAGGCAGTATATAAAAATAACACAAAACATTTAACGAGTATAGACTAAAAAAAAAACTCTGTGCGTTTTATGATTGACAATGTTACAAAAGATATCGGATGCACGAATAAGATAAATAACATTGAAAACGTATATGTCATTCTCCTGTATAGTTTTTTTAACGTTCATCACTTCGTGGTTTGGTATAACTATACGTCATATGTGCCCCGGCAGGCAATTCCACGGTCCTCGGCCAGTCGTCACTATATTATTATAATCTAATATAATAAAATAATAATTATCAATGTTTTTTCTGCCATCGATTTTTTTTTTACTCTTATAATATAATAATATCGCTATTGAACGATTCCGATAGTCAAATAAAACATAAATTAAAATTAAAAAAAAAAAACTTTATACGCTTTGTCGAGTAAATGAAATCCGATTGAATTATTTTTATATAGTTATTAAAATAATAATAAAATTTTATTTTTACTCTATATGTACGCGCCGATGACGAATACTGCGTGGTGCGCTAATATATATTATTATTTATTACGTATATTTTCGGGCGTGTTCGTGGACAAAACGAGGTTTAATATTTTTAACTTCTTCTTGACGTTTAATTCGTTTATGTATAGAATCATAAATTAGAATATAACTTAGGCGGAGACATAAAATTGATATAAAAATTATTTCGCCAAAAAACAATAAAAATAACGTGGAAATATCGTATATTATAAATTTACGATATATGTAGGTATATTTTATTAAAGACCCATATAGATAATGATCCGATTACATAAATAAATTGAAAATGTCGTAAGTGAAGCGTGTCACAAAAATCAACGATTATTATTTAATTGTTTTTCTTCATAGTTATATTTTTCTACAAGAACGTTTCTTGTACCAAATAAAAAATATCACGCGGGTCATGCATTTACCACTAATTACATTTCAGAATGATTAAAAACCTTTTTTTTTATTTTTTCAATTATATAATATACCAATCTAATATAATCCAAAAATTCCGGTCGGAATTCGTTTAAATAACTTATTAATTAGTTATTCAAAAATCATATTATTTTTATAAATCGTATCTATTTATAGAAATACGTGTTTATACGTGGCTTTTTTATGAACATATATATATAATATAATCTCTTGAATTTTTTTAACGATTTCATTAATTATATTTTCCACACACACATTTGTGTATCCTTCATCACTGATCCCGCCTTTCTCTCATTAAAATAATGGTTTTTACTCACTTGTTTAAAAAAAAAAAAAAAATCTAATTGTTATACCTAGGTAATTAAAAGTATAGGTAGGTACTGTGTATTTAGGGTTGAATAAATATATTATACTCGTGTATATACCGAGTCCTATAATATTACTTTTATTATAAATTCAAAACTATACATTTTTAAATAATCGGTAGAATATATAATTATCCTTAAATCTTTATAACACAAATTATTTTATTACACTCTAATGATGAAACTGTTATATTAATAATATCACACTTACGCTCCACAAACATTCAATCGCGGTAAAACAAAAAAAACTTTAATCAACCCCAGCGAGTATATTATATATTTATATTATATATACGCGCGACCGGTTTCTATATATTATGTATACATAATAATATGATGCGTATACTCAATTTATAAATGTTAGGTTAGGTTATGTACTCATAAATGTATAATACGATCGGAATTTCGTGTTGCGAAAACGGTTGGAATTAATAAACGTATTATAGTTTTCAACGTATCGTCTTCGTGTATATACGTTTATTAACAGTCGCACTGATATATTTTTATTTAAATAATATTTAAATTGTTTTCGGAATGGGGGAAAAAAAGGTAAACAATTAATATTTATTATAATAATAATAATAATAATGATAATAATAATAATAATAATAATATTACGTATTTGAGGCTTGCTAATATACGTAGGTATATGTATATATAAATAATATAAATCACTTAATTGTTAAACTGCGCGAATAAGAATATAAATTCCCGTTTATGGTTAGATTCGCATCCAATGTACATTAAATAACGTGTAACTGTTGTTATTATTATCATATACACAGTGGCATTTATATCTCCGTACTCGATCACTTAGATGTGTTGCCGCGCACAAGCGGATCGTCGTTATATAGTTAATGGGTAACGGAGGTTTAACGGGCCATGAACAACGCTCTTGCAGCTAACCGATGCGACCTTATATTCTACTTAACTTTTGATATAAAATACACACATTTATATAATATAAAACCCGAAAACGGGGACTTGGAAAATGTCGTCGACTACCCGACGACGTATAATATACAATATAATTATGTACAATATATATACGAGTCCTCGAGCAAAATAATACACGATATAATTAATATTATAATATATGCTCCCGGCTCCGGGATAGCGTTGAATGGAATTATTTGAATGGATCTGTTCAAGATCGAATAACTTATATGTACTTTATTAGAATTAATTATATTTTTTTGACCGTCACTATACCAGTATTAAAATGATATATTTTATACGAACTAATATAGATAAACACGCATATCGTCTAATTTTTTAAACCCCTATTTAAGGGTAAATACAGGAAAACAACTCTATACGGAATTGTTTTTTTACATATACCTACGAAAAAAATATTACGAATTAAATTCGAACAGAAATATCATATAGAGGTCGGATATGTTTTTCACGTCACTCCTGCAGCGATATTTTTGCGCTTTTCCGTTCTCGCTTATAATGTGTACCTACGGTTAGATTATATTACAACGAAATAATAATCCTGTTATATTACGTACATCAATTTGAGAATTTCGAATATTTATTAATAAATTGTTTTTTTTTTTTTTTTTTTTTTTTATTATTATTTAATTTACTCTGTTATAATATTATGTAGAACAATTCGCTCGTTTTGCATACACGCGAAAAATACAAAACGTGCAAAACGCCAAGAATTTTGATAAGTTTTAAATAACTTCACCCGAGTTCAAGTCAAAAATAAAAACGAATATTAGGTACTTTTTTTCTGTGTAACGTCTTACAAATTAAAAAAATACTTTTTTATGCGTTCATATACAATTAACGTTAAATAAAATCGGAAATACAAGTATAGATTATTTAATATAAATGTGTGTTTTGTCGTACGAATTATATTCGTTTTTATAATATTTCGTTATTGCGTTGTTCGATAAATGGCGGGTATATCGATGGGTATTGCGCATATTTTAAATTCGTATAAGAAAACGATATAAAACAATTACATTTATTATTTTTTACTCCGAAATACGCGTTTCGTTCGGATAAAAATAAACAGAAATCTTTGTTGATTTAATAAGTTTATATATATAACATATACTTTATTTTAAAAGTTAACGAGGTTTAAAAAATAAAACAAAATTAGAACACAATTTATTGTTTTTTTTACAGAAATTATTATTATCATTTTCATTTATAATTAATTTACAACAACGAACATAATTTGCTTGGATGTCGTTCGACGAACGACGACGATGCGTGGGCATGGCAAAAAAAAAAGTAGGTAGGTTATATTACGAGGTATATATTATTATTTAAACGCGAATATTTCGTAAAAAAAAAAAAGTTCAACGACGTATTATTAAATAATAATAATAACAAAATATACTCGTATACCAACCGTCGAGTCATGTAATAATATATTGCGCGTACCTGTAGGAAAATAAACTAAAAAATACGACAACGGGAGATATTATAATAATATGTAGACACAACACTCGCGAGTCCTGGCCGTTTAAAAAAAAATACGTAAAAATGAAAAAAAAATTTCACCTCGACCGTTTATAGATTGTATTTTTTACCTCCTAAAACGAGATGGAAACTATAACGAGAAGAGCGAAGACCTGGGCGAACGGGGTAACAGTATAATAATATACGAATAACGAATATTAATAGTACATATATTATTATTAAACATTATTATGCGAGGGCAAACTAAATATTTATTATTATTGTATTATAACACATACCGGGTGATCAGAATATACAAATGTATACACGCATACAAACCGCATTACTGGACGAGTATGCCGGACTCTCGCAGTTTTAATAACGATGTAATTATTACCACCATACTGTATAATATGTATTATTATTATAATTTATATTATTATATTATAATATGTATTGGTAACGACGTCCGTCGGATAATCCAATATTGAAATCAATATGTCTGAGGTTAACGTATATAATATAATATAATACGGTCTGGCACCCATATTATACGTTTGACCACACGATGCGTGTGTGTATATATATAATTTTACACACAATAGATCGTATTATCATTATTATTATAACTGGTCCGATGATCATCGACATCGACCGCGGTTACCGTATATATACCACACACAACTGCCATCATAATATACACTATATGTAATAGTATAGTCCACCGCCTCATTATAATATACTCATATATACATAAATATAATTATACGAAGACGATAATATACGGTTTAAGGTGTAGTATTTCAATATAATATACGAATAAAATAATAATATTATCATATTGTAAATAAACGCAAAACGTTTTTTATCAAGTCAAAACGTTTTTTATAGCCTATACCTATATAATATAAAGATGTAATGCGATAAAATATGACACGGCCGTAGTTTCGAATATCATTTTAAACACGTCGCGTCGACTCCGATTTGTGTTTTGTAAACAAAAATTTGCAATATTTTAATATCGCGAGTTTCCTGCTTGCGCATCTGTATCACACCGTATAATATAAAATTATTATATTTTATTTTAAACATACAAAACACGTCTCGATAAATGCGTCTGTTTTTTTAAAAAAAAAAATCATATACACAATATAATTCGGTCACGCCCAGTTTTATTTTATAGGTATATATATATATATATATATATATATATATAAAATATACAAACGCGGTGGAAATTTTTAAACGTATATACAAATTACGATATATTCTTTCAATATCATTCCAGTGCTCACCCGAGTCGCGTTCTATATATACGTAGAAATTTCCTTTTTTAATCGCACGTGTGCATCGTTGTCGAAGAAATTTATAATTTTTCCTTTACAGTCGAACGATCAAAGTTCTTATATTACAAAGCTCCCGTATAAAGAAAGGTACACTCATAATGTACGATTTTCAGATTTTGTACTCGACGAGTGTATACATTGAAAGTATGTATATTTAAACATAACAATATACACTCGACACGTGTATTATACATAACGAGTACGTATTAGATATATATGAACGAATACGCGAGGTCGATTCGAATAATTATTTAATTTATTTTTTCTATAATTATTATTTGTATATTTCTTTATGAATGTCGAATATACGCATTTGTAAATTATACGTTAAAGAAATCTCATGCGAACGGTGGTTTGAACAGTTTATATGAAAAAAAAAAAAAAAAAACATAATGTCTTTTACAACTATATTATTATAGAAATGAGTAAAACTTTGAATAATTATTATACGTACGTACTTAGAACACAAAGATTTGAAATGTTTAATTAAAACTCGGTGTTTGAACAACTATATATGCGTTTTTTATATTTCTACCTCTATTTATACTCATATACAATTATTTTTTATTCGTCAATTAAACGTCACTATTTAATTTTTATAATCAATAATATTATATTATAATTTTATACGTATATATTAATTACACGTTTATATATACTCCTCTGATCTTATGAAATATGTAACCTACACGTGTTATCTATATTATATTATAGATAATAAAAGGGTCTTCCGCGAAACGATGTACTCGTATATAATGCGCAAATAATTTACGCGTTTTTAATTATATCACACGCGATTTTCTCGAAATCCGCTCATTTCAAATGGGTATAGTAAACCCAGCTAGCTGACGAGTGTTGATATGAAAATTCATACATCACATAAAGTCCTTCGTTATACGTAAATTAGCTATATATATTATATTATGCTCGTATCGAATGACGTTTATATTAAGGAGAAACTTTGCTGATGTAAAGTCTCTCATTTACTCTCGTACAGCTTTGATGTTTCTAATAGCGACTTCGGAGTTGGAAGTATACCTATACGTATACACGGTATAACCTATATACGATAATATTTAAATATTTACGTTAATGGTCACCTATAGTTTTTGGTAACCGCCCGTATACAGGACGATCGTGTTTTTCATTAAAATATTATATTATATTCACCTCTTTTGAATGCCCGATTCGCTTTATACATAAAATTCTATTCACCCTGTATAATATATAATATACTCTGTCTATCGAGTTTGTTCTCGGAAATGTTTGTTAAACATTCACAAACTCGTATCGTATAACGATATACGATTACGCTTAACAGGTTGTATTTACGCCCAACTTACCAAAGGATCATTTGACCGTCCGACAATAGTCGTTTTCCTTGATTCTGGAAATCCTTCGTACAACAATAATATATATATATATATATATACACACATATTCTATACCTACTGCATAATTAAACGTCCATTAGCCGATGAGATTCGGGATCGGGGCATTAACCATAAAATAATATTTATATACCTATGTATACATGGTACATAAATATGTACCTACGATAATATTATTAAAAGGGATTATTTTATTTTTTAAGCCTTTTGTATAATAAATATATAATTTATTGTGTATAATGCTGTTTACTATATTACGTATTGTACAAAACTATATATATATATATGTATTTAGTGATTATAAGATCGGGGTAATAACGCGATTCGTTGTACACACGAAAATTTATAAATAATAATAGAGTACATCATACATAATATTATTATAATCTCTCGTACCCTGTAAGCCGGCCGAAAGATGATTACGGAAAGCGTATAATATTATAATCAAACGGCTGCAATAACGATCTATATTATAGGTATATATACGTTATATTGTTATAGCCGATTTCGTTACATAATTTATAGAATAGGTATTATAATATAATATATAAACTCTTGGAGACAAAAAAATGTTATTGTCATAGGTACCGATATAATAAATAAACGACTATAGTACATAATATGGCAAAACTGGTATAAGTGCATAAAATTTATATAATATAACCTATATATATTAAATAGTTAACAATAATTATTATATTATTTCTCGTCGATTTTCCTTAAGTCGGCATAATATAAAATCGTTGATAATATATTAAACGACCGTTTCGACCTTCGAAAGTTTGACGCATATTATATTATATTATATTAATCCTAACCGAGAAAATATTATGTACGCGGTGTGGACATAAAATAACGTATATATCCATAATGGAAAATCACAGCTGTAGTTTTATGTAATATAATATTATCGTCGTATGGTAAGGGTGATCACAATAATAATTTCGTGTTATAAAAACTGTGGGATACCACACGTGTTACGATTATTATGCAATTCCCACGTCGTATATTATTTTATCGAAACACGATATTTTTATATATCCTAATTCCTATATATATTACGACTAATATTATTATGTAATTATATTTAATTAGTATATTAGTAATTATTATTAGTATATTTACTATAATGATTTCACGGAAAATCGCAAGTCTATATAGGTAACACGCTTATTATAGGTTAATAATAGTATAATATATATATATATATTACATTTAATAATATTTTAATCTACTCGTACGTATTATTAAATATGTTTTTATTTTATATATATAAAAAAAAAAAAAAATAATAATAATAATAATATACATCATATTGTTGTAAATTATGTCTAAATGATGGCGTCATCAGACTCACCGCGTGAGTCCTCTCATACTGCAATACATAATATTATGCACATACGGTTGGCAGTTTATTCGACGAGTTGAATATATTGTATCAATATAAAAACCTTTCACGTGACTTACCTAAAACAAAAATAAAAACAAGCTCATTAGACGATATCATAATAATGTGAACACAGATACCATTTATAAAATATAATAATTATACTGTAGAGTAATTTGAGACGATATAATATACGCCTCTACGTAGGCGAATAAGTATCTATATATATTATATATACGTCCCATATAACAACTTTCAATATTAATAATCAGATTACAGAGAAAACGATTATTATATATAATATTTAAAATAGTTGCATAAACTACGAAAAATGTATCAATATTCAGGAGGTATTAATTAACACCATGACTCCGTCGTTTATAACTATTATAATAATTGCAGCGCGAAGGAGAACTCTTATAATATTTACAGGCTGATCATAGTTTCAGATTACAAATTAATATTTCATTGAAAATTTAATTTCTAACATTTTTCTAACACGAAATTTTGATCGACCTGTATGTCACTATATTATAATATTAATTAGGTACTTCGTCTATACTAAGAATAAAAATGTAAATTATATACTAGGGGATTCCATATTTTAAATTTAAGTAACGCAGAAAGAGACATGGAGATTATTTGTTCGCAAAATTATTTTTATTTTTTATCCATGATAATATATTAAAAGTAAAAAATACAAATTACTAATTCGTGATATTGATTCAATTATATTAAAATTTATAATTATACAAAACGCAAAAAAACATATTTAGTTACCAAAAACAATATACGAGTATTAAGACAATACTCGGATTAAATTTTAAACAAACAAAAATTATATAGGTAGCGTGTGTTTTTGAAAAAAAAAATGTAATATAAATATTCTTGCAGACCAATATTAAAAAATACCAAAATATGAGCATGTACTTAATAAAAATTCATACAAGCCGATATTAAAAAATACCGTATTACGAGTACCTACTTTGAGAATTTGAAAAATGTTGTACACTTGTAAACAAAGTAATACAATATAGTTGGTAAAGTTAAGTAAAAATTAAATTATAGTTTACTGTTTAAAATGCATTTATTGTTATCGAGATGAATTATTATTATTATTAAAGGCTTTCGCTGAACAATGCGCTTTCCCAACTTGTTAGACTTAAAACAGGCGTCTTCCAATATACTAATGAAATTCGTAAAGTACACAGAATATATATAGTCACAAACGTCCGATTACTTAAATAAAAGTACCTACGTAGATTTTCTTTAGGGGAAAAAACATCTTCTCTTATCTCGACTAATATTGAGATTGATAATAATTTAACAAGTAGTAGAGAATAATAGATACCCGCGTCCAAATTAAATTATGGCATACCATTAATTACAATATAATCGATAGGCCAATAAATTCCTGCAATATGGCATTTTTAATTTTACACGTTGGAATTACGTATATTATTAAAGTACCTATATATACTTACACATGATAAACACGTGAATAACGGTATAAGAATATTTCCTATTTACATAAATTAAAACATCACCGTATTAATATATGAGTCAAACCATATAATACGACATTACGACGCTCCGTTTAAATATAGAACAGATAATATAATTTATTGTTATTTTATAATATCATCAAATGTCGTATACTTTTCACGTTATAAAAAAATCATTCAGTCGCAAAAATCATATAATATAATAATAATACTACTATATGATTATTATATACATGACGATTCGGTATAATATTTTGTTACGATTATATTATACGAGAATTATTATATAGTTATACTCACATTACAGTAATAATAATACGTATGATTGGTCGGTACGTCGTACGTGTAATCATTTATATATATACACATTTTATCAAAGAACCAAATCCAAAGTCGTGCGAACGTGATGTCTAATACTATAATATATATTATATTATATTATTATTTTCCCTTGCAGCATCGAGAAACATAATCAAAACGGCTCCCATCGCATGGACGACACAACGAGATGTACTCTATAACTGCGGGTAGCCTATATTCGCTGAAGCGTTATAGCAGGTACATATACCGTCGTATACTTAAACCGTATGCGCATATTATATAAATAATTGTGTATAACACGTATACTACCGTGGTCCTGGTTATATTTGGTTCTTATAATGAAATTTTTAATATTATTACGGATACGAGTACACGTTATGACGCGAACACAGTCGGAGTTAATGATGAAGAACGCCGGGCGATCGTCAAACCTCGGTCTAATCTATTATTATAATACAATCTGTATATTATTATTACAATAAGTATAATACGTTATATTATTGTATAGTTACATATTATTATGCGTATATATGTATACATTTTAATATTACGTTTCCTCTCGCCCTAGCCTCGTCTTTTACGCTTCACCGGAAATCCTCGCGCGACGATACATAATAAATAAATAAATAATTTAAATTATTATATACGCATATATATGTTTATTTAATACGGATAAATTTAAAGAAAGCGATATTTGATCCCGACGGAATTTGATTGCTAACCTTATCAAGGTTCCTCTAGACGTCGTCAGCGGCGTGTGTATAATACACTGTATAATATATAGGTACATATTATATTATGTGTAATAGATTAGGTATTTACATATATTATTGTCACGGCGTTTCGATATATGGTTATTTTTATTTTATTTTTTTTAAAAGATGTTATATACTCGCGTATTATTATTATGATCCTTTCACCCGCGATTTATTACGCTACATATTTTATAATATTATTTAAATACATCTAAATATATACTGCAACGCGGTTGGAGATCGTCATTTTAATAATAATAAAAGAAAAAAAACGAACGTATATGATGATTAAATGACCACGAATAATTGTTGAAAAAAATCCTTATCATTTTTTATCCGTATACCCATAAATTATAAAAAAAAAAAAAATACGTATATTATTATCGAATAGGCGTTTATATAACATTATATTATTATAATATACGTGCGAGAGAGCGAGTTCGTTTTTAACCTAACCGTATATATATCGCGTATTGGATCGACATCTCTACGGACAATTTAGTATTTACCGTTGAATAATAAAAAAATAATAATAATAATAATAAACACGTGACGTCGGACGAGGGCACGCCATGCCTTGAAGTTTAATCGGTCTCGGGTCTTCCGATTGTTTGAAACTTTAAATATTATCCAATTACACAAACAACAATCGATTGGTATAATTTAGCGATAATTGATCGTTTATGTAAAGAAATTGGCAATAGTTTAGAGTTTAGACACACTAAAACGCACGATAATCGTACATAGTTTGATAATAACAAAAATTAAATTTCCATGTTTTTGGTGGGGGGGGGGGGACACGACAGGTTAATCAATATAATTGCAGCGTGTTATTGAGCGTCGGAAATAATTATATACCTATGTGCCTTCTTTTCGTACCACAGATATGAACGTAAGAAGTTTCTTGTTATACGTAACCAGTTTAGTGAGTTTTCGGTTATCTCATCAACAATTTCAACGGAACCATCAATGAATCGAAATAATATGTTGTTAAATATGTTCAAACATTGTTTATTCTGTATACCCAATACCCACTAGCATAACATGAAACACGCGTGATTTAACGGTACCTATTATCATCCGAATATAATTTCGAATTTATATACGAAAAAATATAATAATGAGTATGATTTATGATTATGAAACCATCGTTATAGTACCCAATTATAAACACTCAGTAGTTAACTTTTTAAAGAGAAAGTATCGCACAAGTTTTTCATGACCCGTAATTAAAATCTTTTAGTAGTGAAAAGTTTTTGAATAAATCGTAAGTGATGTCGTCTACATACGTTTATTATAATATTATAGGTATATATAGTTAGTTTATATACTGCTACTGCGGTAACAACCAAGTTTACGATTTTTCAGTTCTTAGCGACGAACGTAAATAATATAAATATTGTTAGGTAATATAACGCGTATTGTATATTTTTAACTATATAATTATAATTAAGATAATAATATTAATATAATGTATAAATATGTCAAATAATCAGAGAAAACAAACAAAACGATAAGAATGAAAACAAAACCGTTTCGCGTGTACACGAATGATACGATGTAATCGTGTAGTTTTTACGAACAAAACTGCGAACCTGTATAAAGTGAAAAAAAAATAATAATACGGAATATCTCACGCTGATGATAAACAATAATAATGAAAAATATAATATATATTTAATGACCGTTGACATAATTTTAATATAGCACATATTTTATATATTATCATTATATGAACCACATTGTACGATGAAAGAAAATGTTGTCTATTTCCAGTCGAATTCAACGTACCTATAGAAATAATTGTATAACATACAAGACGATGAGAAATTCATATCATAAAACAATGGAGACAACGTACAGTTATTATTTATAAAATTCTCGTCGCATTGGTAACACGCATTTTTGACCACGTGTATAATATACTCGTATTATAAATGTCCGAGGTTAATATTTTTGCATACACTTATAATAATCGCGTTGACGTAAAGTATATTTACACTATACGTGTACACACGAATTTAATTTTTATTCCATTAATAAATACTGGGGATAAGCCACACAAATCCAATTACAATGACAAATTTAGAAGAAAAAATGAACAAGCGAAATGAACATTTCGAATGAATTTGAGAGTAGAAAGATTAGGAATTTATTTCACCAATAGTTGAAAAATAAAGTTAGAAGAGATTCACCATCTAAAAAAAAAAAAAAACGACTAAAAAAACCCATAACAAAATTCAATATCAAACACTTTGATGAAGATATAAATTATAAAGATTATATATATTCCTATACTACTCTACAGCACTGGTCCATATGATTGAAGCCTGAAAGCCGCATATGATAGGTGCCGGAAAACAAAGTCTTACAATTCAAAGCCGACACTTGTTACGAGTGGACAATATAAATAGCAGTTCTTGAGGGGTGAAACCAGAAGAAAACCTTCAAAGTCAAAGGCTGAAATGTCATAAAACTTTATCCTATTACGTATATTATTTCCTCGAAACGGTGTTTGACGACGAGAAATTATACATAGTTATTCGATACTTTGGACGACGTACTTGTTATCCAGATGGACTTGGACTTTGAGGATACACTGGGTTTCCTGGTAACCACGGACGGGACCCGTCGAACCGGTTTTACCACGTATTTGATATTTCGGCGGGTGGACTTTTTGCGTTTCACGCGATTCCTGCTGGCGACTCCCGACGACGAGTAAATCCGCTGTTGTGGTTGTTGCGGGTCGTTGGAATGATTCTGATGGCGTTGGTGACGGTTATTCCGGTGATTTTGATCGTCGTCGTCCTCAGTGTCCGCGTCGTCCGTGGACTCTTGCCACCGACCCCGGGCTTTCGATATAGATTCGTACAGTCTGTCCTGGGAACCGTCGGTATCGTCGTCGGCGTCACCGTCACGTTGCTGCTCCAAGCGCACGTCTTTCGGCACGCAATAGTCTCTGATCTCGACGACCGACCGCGACTTGGCCACCTGATGGTGCTTGTTGTTGTGATGCTGGACCGTTCGCCGTTTTTCCGGAGGCACAAATGTCACGGTCGAGTCCAATTTGAGCTGATGCCGCAGCGGTGACCGGCCCATCACCACCTGGTACAATTGATCGCGTAACGCGGGGGTGGCCGACGAGAAATCTACCGGTGCGGGACGCCGAGGCGCCTTCTTGCGGAAGAGCTGCTTGGAAGGTCTAGGCGGATCGGACAGTCCTGGGGCAGACAGGCTGAAACCGGAGTCTTTTCCCGAACACGTGGACGCCACCGACGACCGGGACGCAGTTTTCTCCGGATAGGCGTGCTGCAGTTGCGCAATGGGGTATCGGTGAAACCGCCTGCTCGGCACCGGACGATCTTCTCGTTTGTCCTTGAGCGCACTCTCCAACGAATGATGTGCCCGGCGCTGTTGCGGCTGTCCGTCACCGTCGACCGCTGCTATCGCCACTGGACGCCCCGGCAGCTCCAGGCTTCTAGGCGCGGTCGGTGGTAACATTGGCGAGTCCATCCATATACGTCCCAGACTGATGGCGGAGTCCGTGCGACTACTGTCGTCTAGGTCCCGGTGCAGATGGTACCTGTACCGGGCGGGCGGCGTGGGCGGCGAACACGAACGCTTCAAATTGTTTAAGTCCTCTTCAGCGCGTATGCATCGAATCCACTCGCCATAATCGATGACCGGCGCAGCGGTAACGGTAGTTACGGTGATAGACGCCACGGGTTCGGGCGTCACCGCGACCACCCGCCGTTTTGGTTCGACGGGTGGTGGTGGCGGAGGCGGCGGCGGTGGCACGTCGATTTTTGGTGGCGGTGGCACGTCAATTCTTGGTGGCGGTGGCAGGGGCCCGGTAGGAGGACCGGCGACGACCGGAACACTGACCACCGTCGGTTTGACGGGCGCAGAGACGATGTCGATAGGCCGCTGCTCATTGCAGTCTGCGTCTTTGGACGGTGGTTTTTTAGTGGGATTTCTGCCCTTTTGACCACCGCCTCCGACGCCGCCTAAGCCACCCCGACAATCCAGGTAATTCCTCCGGATCGATATCCGCTTGAACGAATCACTCCGTTTAAAAGGCGACTCGTTACGGTCCTTGTTCTTCCGGCGGCCGCCGATCAGCCGCCGGAGGTTCTCGAAAGTGATCGCTTTCATCGCCGTACGACGATCGCTTCAACTATCGCCGTGGCGTCGCCCGACGACGAAAACGGACTCGGGCATCTACGCACTTCTGCAGACATCTCGTATATCGCGCGTAAATCTATATATAATATACAAATATAAATGAAAATAATAGCGCAAAATATAAAACAACAGGCTATGAAAAAACTATATATTATATTGTTGCGAGAATGGCGAAAATACCAAAAAAAAAAAAATAAAACCCGTCGCTCGCACGTATCGTACAACACGCACAACAAACACACACACGAATTCACGTCGACAATGAGAAACGCACGGGAATGAAATTGAAACGACACCAAAAACGATCGAATGACGAACGACGACTGCGCGTGTATTACGCTACGGAATCGTACAGCCGCTTCAACCGGTTTCGGGTACCATCGTCGTAACAAGCGCCGCCGCCGCCGCCGCCACCGACGAACGGGCGCGATCGTCGCACGATTGCGTGCGCGCGCCCGTGTAGGGGGGAACCGGTTGCGCGCATCGCACACACGCGCAGGCACGTGCACAAAAGCGGACAAGTTGCCCCCAAGGTACTCGTACAAGGACGCCGCCGCCGCCGCCGCCGAAGTGTGTGTGTAAGCGTGTGTTGGAGAGGGCACTGTACACAACACACACACACGCAAACAGAGATCAAAGCACTCGGGTCACTGGCATCCTCCCGGTCGGGCATCGGCGAAGCTACACCAGTGCGGCGGGACCGCCAACGGACTCTACTACTAATAATAATCCTTTGGTCTCACTTGCGTTTTCAATACATGTGTGTGTAGTGTGTACGTATTGTTAATACATATTATTTACGCCCAAGTCCGAAGAAAAATGAATAATATATATTATGTTATCTTTTATATATTATTATTATTATTAGTATTATTATTATTATTATTATCCGACTGTCCGATAATGGTAACTATACGTCGTCTGTCGAACCAATCGAATTCCGTACGGTGTTTTCCCCGAACTCGGACACCGAAACAACATATCGTACCCGTGTAAATAATATTGATTGATTGCGGGTTCAGACGAACGAGGAAAATAATAAAATATTACTTTCGGAAACGGTCCACACTATTACATAACCTATACTACTAATCATTACCGCAGATATTGTTTCATATACCTATACAATAATGGTATTACATATTATCATTATACATTCAAATATTCAATTCGATTTTCTGACATAACGGGCTCTGCCCAAGAAACGTGTTGTACCGTAAAATAATATAATATCAAGTATACTCGTATTAGAATATTATGATTGACGAGTGAGTTTGAGTTTTTATTTTCTAATAAACCATTAACACGCAGTAAATAATATTTAGATTCCAACAGAACATATTATAATTAATTATATTGCCATAAAATATTACGTGTTTTAGACAATATTGTAATAATATAGGAAATTATTATATACGTATCCTATTATATAATATTATATCGAGTTGTAGTCCTAAAGAAAAAATATACGGAAATACATTATGAAGATATTTTATGTAGAGAATAATTTATTATTTCTATTGGATATAGTTATATGGTTTTAGTATTTTACTATTATAGAGTAAAATAATTGTAATTTTAATATTAATTTTCAATAAGAAACGATTGACATTTCATCGATTTAAATTACAATTTATTACAATTAAATAAAATAATTTCGTTTATAAACTATTATTATTATAATGTATTAATATTATTTGAATTTTTCCATTAAATATACCTACTGCGATATTTAATAATACATAATTATAAATATTCATTTTAATCAATATATCAGATAGGTACTATATAGGATACTATATAGATAGGTATTATATTGCCTAGTACAGATATGTAGAATGTAAGTTTCAGAGCGCATTGCGTAATAAATTATATTATCTTTTTATATTTTACTGATAATACGTGTCGATATTTAAAAGAAAAATAAACACATTTACACAGATCGATCATAACATATAAATATTATTATGACTGTGAATTATAGGTGGGAAGTGGTTTTAAAACTGAAAGACATAAAAAATATCATTTATAATATCTCTTAGAGATTTTCAGTTAAATACATTAGGTACCTATACATATTAAATATTATGTAAACGTGTAATATTGTATTTTGTGAAAAGATAATAATAAAGTAATAACAATAAGCTTATGGACGGAATTGAGTTGTCTACAATAACTGAAAATATTTATGAATACATTTGCATATATTTAAAATTTAATATCGGTCTTTTAAATTAAATTTTATATTAATCATGAATAAAGTATATATATTACTTCATAGTGTTAAAATAAATAAATAAATACAAATGTGTAAATTCTCCTACCTTAGTATACCGTTTATTATATCTAATGTAGTAATGTATTATGATATTACATTTATAAATATAATATATTCGTGTACATTGATAATGATGTCATCTTATTATTACCGTGTCTTTAAATAATATCTACAATATTATTTAAATACGTCCATTATGAATTTCAAATGATAAGACTTTAATAAGTGACTTATCGTATAATACGAAAACCACCTATAGAATACAGTTTTATTTAAATTTTATATAGGAGAATAGGTTAGAAATTTAGAATCTATAATTCTCATTGAAACAACCGATACAAGTATTAATTCGATAGGTATCTTAAATAATATTTATTATATTAGTCAAACCATAATGTATAGGTATACTATAATATGAATGTATTAACATTATAACATATATAAATACATATACATTATGTGTTAAACTGTAATTTCATCGATGTGCATATAAAAGTATATCAAAGTAAGTTTATAATAGGTAAAACTATTTTGTAAATGGATTATATCATCCGCTTTAATAAAGTCCCATTAAATTGATAAAACGTCGTATATGTAAGACTTTAAAAAATAAAATACACCTAGTCTTCAAACATTTTACTGGGGAAAATAAAACGAAATACCTTTCCCGAATGAATCCGTAAAATATTTATGTAAATTAAACACTAATAAGTTATCGGATTAACTTAACATCATTTATCTACCCCCCGACTATAACAAACTAATTTTTTAAATCTTATCAAAAATTCAAGTATTTTACTAATCTTAATCTTTACCTATATAATATGTGTATATATAATACACTTTTAAATTAAAATTTTACCAGGGATATAATATATTATAGTATTATATTATAATACATATACACAATAATTAAATAATTGTTAATTAATGATTATCAAATTTTAATAACAGTTTCATCTTTTATATATATATATATATATATATATATATATATATATATATAGTATATATATTATTAAATAATTATTTAAAAATTACTCGATAATTATAACTTATAATAAATATGTTATAATTTTTAATAATAACCTCAAAATTTTAAAACATTTCAACATTAATATACCTGTAAGTACTTAAATAATATATTTATGTTATATATAAATTATTATTAAAGCTAGCATGAATAAATTATAATATTTTTACAGTGTTATAACGAACTTTGCTAATAAATTAAATAATATGAAATATAATTCATTTAAACTTTAAAATGCTCATTCGATTACAAACAAATAATTATTTTCAACATTTTACATTTTAAAATTACTAAAATATTAAAGGACGCGTAAATAGCGAAAAAGCTTAAGTACTTAAATCGATTCTTTTAAAATAATAAGTATAGGCACAAATAAATAATATGTTTATGAATATCAGATTATATTATAATGAAGATCAAATTATTAATGAATCATTAAATAAAATAATAATGGATTTAAGTATATTTTAATTTTAAAGAATATACCTAATGGATTAATAAAAATTAATGAAATAAATAATAATAAATAACGTACAGCCGCTTTCAGAAATTAGACAGAAACTTTTAACATTATTACTATTAGAACTTGAAAAAAATTCAATCCGTCTAAATATAATTACTACAATATCAACTCAATTCGAATAACTCGAACAAAGTTACGAAAATAAAATCGTACATTTTATATATTTATATGTTAAGTACAAAAAAGATAGGAAATAAATACCAAATAGCATATACCTAATATGGTTGTTATCCCATCATTTTTGTAATTCAGCTTTCTGATTATGTAGATGATGGGTTTATTTACCATATTATATATCTTATATGAAAAATAAAACGCATACCAACAAGTAATACAAACACATGCACCATTTAACTATACTACTAAACTTAATATATGAATTCAAAACTATCGAAGACTATAAAAACCACTACTATTGTTGAAAATGTAAGTATTCGAAATACTTAGATAATTATGTATTCGATTATTTGAATGAATAATGAACTATTTCTTTTTCTTTTTTTTTTTTTTATATTGAAAATTATTTCAAAAGAAACAATAATTTTTTATTGTGTACAATTTTTACACACTTGTACTAAAAGCTCTAGCAATAGGTATGTAAGATGTTAAATATAATTAAATTAATGTAATTTCTACTTACATATACGAATACATAACATTATATAATTATATTGGTACAAGAGTGCACAACAAAAAGTAATAACGTCGTCATGGCAACAGTGGAGAGATAAAATAATAACGTAAAAGCAACCAGCAACCTGGTAATCTTTTATATTCTTCTACATATATTATTATTAAATAAGCATGATATAAATATGACATACACATGTTATAATATATTATACTTATTAAATTAAAATTATATCGTGAACTCGTGACAACCATTAAATTTATTTCAAGGAAATATAATAACAAATGAAATATAGTAGAAACATTTTAAAATATCATATTTTAATAGATTTCCATATGATCAATTATATCACACAATTTTGACATTAAAAATTATACATTATATTTTTAATATAAATATTAAATACCCTTCTCGTTGCATTTATCTCTCTCATGTATTTTAACAACAATTCTCGAGATATATTTTTTTTTTATATTTAAATCGTCGTGAGTATTACATAATATGTGTAAGACTAGATTGTATATTTATGAATAAATAATATATTATTAATATCAATAAATTATAGGATAGTTATAAATTTAATAAATCATCCGGTTTTATAAAAATAAATTCAAATAGGTTGGTACCTACAAACCTTAATTTAGAAATAAATAAATTTCTTAATGAAATAATATGGGTAATAATATAATTTACTTGATAATAATATTCTCGATAATATTACAATAAAACGCCGAACTCTATTAACATATAGTCATTTATTAATTATTAGTTGGCGAATTGCATTTATGTTAAATCAATATATATTAAAAAAAAATTGTATAAAAATTGAAAGTTTATTTGTGTGTAATTTGTTAGGTAGGTATGCTAAAATAATAAATAAATACAGACTCCCGTTACATTAATGTGATACTTAAAAACTAGTTATCACATGTATTGATAAAAATGGTTTAATAATTATACGCATATTATATTCATAATATATACAATTAAAGTATGATAATATTATACAAAATCTACACATCATGTAAATTCAATTAATATTGTATCGTCGAATACAAATAAAATTATTATTTATAATATATTATAGATATTCATCCATGATATTTGTCTAAATGCGTACTATTAGGTACTTTCAGAAAATGTTAAATATATAATAAAACTGCAAATTATCATATTAAAACAAAATAAAAATCGTGGGAAATGGGAATGTCGTACCTCGTGCATTAGATACCTACAATGCTAACGCAATACGATATTATTCCGATCACTTTGTATACTACGTTATTACTCATACACATTACTATAGCGCCAGTCTGTGTACAATACATTTATAGTACCTATATTATTATTAATCATTTTTATGTTCGTATCATCGCCAATAATAATTAATAACAATAACAATAAATTAACAACTCGGACGAAAGCGTCTTTACATTTTAAATGAGGAAGTTTTAAAACCATCATCGTGTATACAAATTATAAAATAATAATATAATAATAATAACATAAAGAAAAACGCATGTAATAATATAACCAGTAACCATATCGGTTTTTCTTTTCGAGATCGCTCGCAACACAATAATTCATCTACGAATTAAATATTATTCGTGTATATACTGGCCGTTGTTTTCCGTCCGTCCTGTTGGGCACCCCTACCGCGAGCGATCTCGTTGTTCGTATGTAACAGAGAGATTCCATCCAGATTAACCACCGTCCCAGACGACAATGGTGTCTCCGGAGGTCAAGAAACGTAGGTATACATACACTTGCATCTCTAATCAGAGTAGATATATAATATATATTTATATGTACAACACACGTAATATTGTATAATAATAACGTGTATATACAAATAATATGTAGGAGAGAAGAATATTATTATTATTACGAGTACGCAGGTATGCACAAAATGGAAATAAGAAGAGAATAATATATTAATATAATATAAGAAAATACACCGTTTGGACGATATATAATAATATTATGTTTATAGTTATACATAACAATATTATAATAATAATAATATAACGTGTATTGTGATGAAGCGTGCTGCTGCCGTCTTGTTGGGATTCGGGTCATCGTATAAACAATGCCGTGGGTTCTTTGACCCAGCGGCGTCCTCTCATCCCCCGGGGTCGTATACACATACGTTAGGCTCAACATGGCGTGTAAAGGGTCGTCTCTATATACACATAATAGTAATATACGTATAAGAGTTGTTAAAACTCGAAAAAATTATATTTAAAACGAAAATAAAAGACCCTCGAAAATATTCTCCTTCGCCTCCTATATTTATTAGGCTTTTTATGCCTTTTGTATAATACCCTCATGGATCAGTTGCATCACTATACAGATGACAAAACACATTCGATGGTGGATAGGGGGTAGGGGGTAGGTTAGGTCAGGTTAAAAATTATACACATTACACAATGACATTCCATCATCTCTACAGAAATGCATTCGAAAAATTATCAAAATTATCAAAACTGAAATATGAACAAATGACTAGGTATTTATTTTTAATAATTTAAAATATTATGTTCGTTGCAAGTGAAACAACTATTTATTTTATTTTTCTACATTATAATATTAAATCATATACGTTCACAATGACGAATTATATTTATATAAGTGTAAAGTGCAACATTTTTTTTTTTTTTTATTCATAACCCAACTATATTACGAGTAAACATGTTATATACAAAAAAAATTAATAAACGAATAACTATTTAATTGCACAAAATAACTATTGTTTTATACATTAATTATTATCGCACTTATATTATTTTTTATATTACCAGTAACCTAACCGCCGTTATTTTTATTAAATATCCTTAAAATATATGGTTTATATTATAATATAAATACAGAATATAAAACATTACGAAATATCTATAAAACGCTGTTCGCTGACATAAAATCAAACGTTTGTCAAACATTTAAACGACTCGATAACAATAAATAACATGCAATAATAATATAATCGAATTGATTGCAATATTATTATTAAACGTAAAACGCTCTCATCCCACGTGTGATGACGTGATTATTTCCACGGTTAATACGAGATATTGTAACATGTCTTGCCACGATAATAAAACCGACATAATAATAATAATAATAATAATAATAATAATAATAATAATAATAATATAAAATATATAATATATATAGTAATATAGGAGGTACATGTATACGTAAGTTTACACAATAACCAACACAATGCGACGTGAACGCGCGCCCACCGTCAATTTTCATTTATAGCACCTATACTCATTGAACGGATTTGCATTGTAGGTTTACTGTACGTACCTATAGGCTACTAAATAATATGATATATAATATATACGTATGTTATTATTATTATTATTATTATCATTATTATTAGTCGTGTATGAAATATTAAGAATCGAACTATGAGTAATACATGATAATATATATTCACTGCCGCGGAGAATGAATTTTCGGCGATTTCCATAACATACGTGCCTCATGGTTATTATTTAGGTACCCAATATCATATAATATAATATACGTGTACATTTTCAATAGACAAATTATAATTAACACTCGTATTACAGTCGTATCCCACGGTGAGAGAAATATTGTCGATATATATAATAAATATTATATAGGGTATATTATATTAGCGTATAATTATCGTGGTTAAAATAACCATAGAAACGTCGGCAATACGATCGATTGGCACGCAAGGATATAATATTCATCTTCTGACGAATAAAAATGAAAAATATAATATATATCCATGATATATTGATATGCACGTATATAGATAATATTATTATATTATAGAATCAAAATTTGTCACTAATAACAAATAAACAACTATATGACAACAGCAGAGTGTTGAGAAGAAGTTTTCTTAGTTTCCACATAATAACCAACATTAATAATAATAATACGTACCTATACGAGTATGATATATTATTTCGTAGTAATTATGTGTCATATAATAATTATCTGACTAAGATAATCCATTTCGATTATATTAAAAAAAAAAAAAATCAGTACTATATACGAGTGTTAAAACCTAGATTGAAACTATATTAGATCTACATCTATTTTAACTCTTCATAGTTTAACCCTATATAAAGATCTTAAACATAGTGATAAAGTTTAAAAAATAAAAGAATATATAATCATCATTATAACACTATAAAAAACACGTAATTGATAGCTTCATTTAAAACGCTAATTAAAACACGAAAATCAAAAACATTCTATAGTACATACATACAGTTAAAGGTACTTATAATTATTTAGCCACGCCTATATATAATAATACTTACAATCAATTTAATAACCGTTAAAATACCAACTATTAGAATATAGATATAATCCCAATGATAAGAATGTTATTATGGTTTATTCTTGAGTTTCTTCTGATTACCTGCTGATTTATTCTAGAATCTAGATGTAACAAATAATTTTAGTTACGGAGATGGATTGCCAAACAATATTCTTAATTCTAATACGTTTTCTATAGTAATATGATAATAATATTATGATTTTATATCTATTAATATTTTGGTCAACTGTTCAAATTTTAGTTTCAAAACTTTAATCTCAATTCTCAACAGATTTTCAGTACCTATACTGTTCTTACGTCGAAGATTGATCATCACGCAGTAACCTATGCACTTGCCAACAACCTATAAAACAAGACACGTTAAAAGGATTTTTTTTATAAACCTTTTATTACCTACGAAACATAATTATGGACAGTTAATATTGTTATATTGTTTTCTAATCACGCACTCTGCATACTCATATATTTATATCCACTTTTATATCCACTCATGGATAACGGCTTAATGTATTTTAATTATAAGAATAAACTTAGGATATTCAAAATTTTTACAAAATGGGGGCTTGCAGGATGAATTGGTCTGTGCGATAATAATGCAATGAAAGATATAATGCATTATTTTATACATGGTAAATGGTTAACAATTTCATGATCTATGCTTGTCATGAGGAGGGGTCTGCAATTTAAAATTTCAATGCTCCTTCCAGTTTATTTTGCGAAACTTGCATGAAGTGGAGACCGATACCATAGTTGTGGTTGTGCGTACTTGCTTCGTCATCGAAAACGGCAGTTGTTTTATTCCATTATTATTACACTCAGTCGCATAGAGAGACAACACACATACAACAAATTGCGAACGTATTACCATATGTCGGTGCCCTCGACGCTCGCCCGTTAGCAATAACTCAATCGATTTTATTGTCGTCGTCAAAATAATAAAATGAATATAATATAATATAGTATATACTTATATACTCGTATACTGTAACTATGTCTACACGGTGCAGCGTATAAATAAGTAACGTTATAGATATATCGAAGTGGAGAGAGAAGATATCCCGTCGCGCGTGTTCGCGTTAATCTGCAAGGCGATGATGGAGAATCTAATTAACGCTAGTTTATTTTCTTTCAAGTATGTTTGGCGTATGTTCTCGTGGTATAGTAAATCTAGAAACTGCAAGTGACGAGAAACTCAGCTTATTATTACAAGAGGTTTCAATAACATTGTATATCTAATACTAATACTATCCTCCAATATTCCTTCGGAGTGGAGGAATCTTTTTCATCGATTTTATAATATCATACTTATAAATATAATAGCCTAAACGCATTAATATTCACAATTCCATATTTTTTAAATAATATACATGACCTACATATTATGACGCACGTATTACACATAGCGCATTAATAATTGGTTTGAAATATCGTGAAAATCAAAATCCACTAATATTGTTTGTTGAATGACATTTCTATTGTATTCTATATTATACACTCAACATTCAAACTGTAAATGCAATAATATTAATAATTAAAATCCATGATAACTGTTTATTATTTCATGATTAACATATAAATTTTACATTTTACGTCGTAGATAAATTTATGAATAAATATTCGTATATTATAATTTTTTTTTTTTTTGTAAATACAACCATGTATTTTTTTTCCTTTTAAGCATTTATTTTAAATATATAATTTATTTAATTTTTCTTAATATTTTTATATATAGGTACGTAAATCACAGAGAACTAATATTATTACAAAATTTAAATTTTTAAGTCAGATTCAGTATAAATATAAATATACAATGTACGCATTACATCAGTTATCAGATAAAAGTCAACACCTTACAAATATTTAATGAACCGCCCTTCTTCAAAGTTAAAATTACATTTTCTTAGTTCTTACACTGTTTATGTATATACAATATATTTTATTTTTAAGTATATAAATATACACCTCGATATATACCTACCAGAAGTATTGCCAAATGCTTAAAAACGTTTATGCTACTTCGGCAGAAACTACAATGTAAAAAGTTTTAAACTTAATACGTTAATTAGAGAGAAAACTCCCACTTGCAAATAATTAACACTGTTCCAGGAATATTGTTTACCATATTGTCTCAAGTTAAATAAAACTATTAACTTGTATTGTTACTTTAGGTACCTACATAATAGATATATATTATTATACAAATTATTATATTCATCACGGATTGTTAAAATTATTAATGGTTGAAACTGTTCGATTAAACAACTATGGGGCTTTAAAAAGTCGAGGCGCTCTATCAACCAGACATCCGCCGCCTTCGCTCAAGATGTATAATTACTTAAACAACTATATTATTATATAAACATTAAATAGTATAGGTATAATGTTGATAATTTATAATTAAGTAATTGATATTACAACAAAATACGTTACTCCACATAATTATAACAATTTAACAACGTCAAAAACTCAAAAAGCTATTAGTATTCCACATAATATACAATTCAACATAATTTCATATTTGCAATACGAGTATTTATCTACCAAATATTTTCTACCATATTTTTAATTATTTCTATGTTTTTTTTACACGCTAAAGCTTAATCGAAACAGGCATTATTTGTAATAAAAATAATAATAATATTATTATTATTATTATTATTATTATTATTATTATTATTATTATTATTATTATTATTAACAGACAAAATAGCGCTACCGGTTATTTCCCACAGGCATATTATAAAATTAAATTCCGTGATTACAACAACTACTGTGTTGTATTCTAAGGTCATACGCACCGAGATTAGTAACATTATAATATACAGTATGCGTATACACGTCATATACTTATATAAATTATTACTTATACAAAAGATCAGAATATGTCATTATTATGTCCAAGATAACGTATTAATAATATTGTTATATATGATGATGATGATAATAATAATAGACACGCATATTTATTATTTTACCAGGGGCCATCAAAATGAGGAAGGGAGTATTGAAGAATGTCACACTTTACGTATTTTAATTATCACTATCAAATCCTTCCATTCACTATGACCATAAAATGCATCCCATTTAATTATTTTTTTATTACAAGAAAATATATTTTTTATAAGAATCTACCAGCACGATGCAAAGATAGAAATGTTTATTTAATTTTAAACAACGAACGGATCAACAACGTTTATAATATAATCATTTGAAAAATAATTAACGCGAATTATTTAAAAGATTTAAACATTTTGCAGACGTTCAGTTTTTGTAATATGGCCATCGTTAAAAAGCAATTAGCGATAAATGAAAAAAATAACTCAATAATAAAATGATAAGCGATTATTTAACAGATAATGCGAGATTTCGAGAATAACATTATAAATACTATTGTTGTATAATACGTTTATATATATTATATGCTTCAGTACTTCACGTCAGTACATATTATGATCAATTTCGCATCAGAAATTTCGTAAAACCCTAACCTCCAATGTACACGAATGACATCTAGTATTTATATATATATATATATATATATATATTATGTATATAACAGGTACGTACCATGTAGAGACTCGACAGGAGATACGTATATGCATCACACTAAGTATAGTTTTATTTTCTGCAGGCGGCCTTGCTTGTTTGTTACGAGATTTCATTGTTATCACGAATAAAAAAAAAGAAAAGAAAAGAAAGAAAGAGCTATAGAAAGAGATACAAACCTTTTTATATATTAATTTACTTAAAAATTAAAAGAAATTTTAAGACCACCGAGTTTTCTAATAATACTAATTCATAAAAAAAATAGAATTTTTTAATTTCTTTTTAAGAAATATTACTTATATTATTAATTTATGATCTACATTTATGTACCATTATAGAACTAATATATTGTTACAATTATTATACTTGTACTTTATAAACTTATATTAAAAATGCAATAAAGTAATAACGTTTGACTTTTTTACGGGAGTCCAACTACCTAAACGCGTGATTTATGATTTTTCAATATTATACTAAATGTTGAATCGTTAACTACCTACTCCAGGTAACAAATTCAACTACTATTCAAAGCTTATGGTTTTTATTACCTAGTAATAAAAGTAATACGATTTTAATACCAATTATAGGTATGTCGTATGTTAACTGTGTTAATATAATTATAATATTAGAAATATCGTATTATACATTTAACTTCGATTATTTAAACACATTTATTTAAAAAATAAAAAATATAATTGTAAAACAATATACATATTTGCATTGAAATTGGATAACATTACAAATTTACAAATCCTTAGATTACATGGCATGTACAATATACATTATACATATACGCATTATATATGCATTACAGATTTGGAATTTAAATTCTTAACTGCGTATTTTCGTGGTTTAAATTTACATCATAAACGTTTTTGATAAAATAAAACGACATTTTTCCCGACTTCGATACAATAAAATAATATACATAGTCCTATATAATAGTACATACGTACAGCTGTTCTAATATTATGTGAGATTACGAGAGACTTTAAAAGAGCTAAATAGTTACTCGCGTGTATTATTATTATATAAATTATAATTAATAGACGTACTTATTATTTATTGTACGCTGACGAAGAAAAACGTTTACAGTTTGAATTAGACTTAGACGTGATGATAATATACGTTGCCGAGGAGGAATCAGTATATTAACAAATTACCATAAGCTGATTAAGCTACAAACGTACGTTAGGTATGTGCATAATAAACATAATATATAATAATATTATCTTATTTTTAAGGATAAACCTGGGTCTAAAAAAAAAAATCAAAAAAAAAATAAATAAATCAAAATTACGCGGATTTCCAAAGACGTTCGCTATATATAGCAAATTATAAATCGCCGTGCGTGCAACATAATAATATTATGATTATAGGTAATAGGTACTTAATACATACACGTGAGTTTAAATCTGGTACAATAATAATGTCTATCCTCGTAACGATTTGATTTTTGTTTGTATAAGTACACTATCGTTCTTTCTTCCCCCCGCCCGACGGACACAAAATATTCTATCGGAGAAAGCAGTCTCCCCGTATTGACCCTCGCAACAGTAACCGTTGGCCGCTCATATTATTATTTTTACACGACAAGTTGCACAATATTATACGTATCTATACAAATATAATAATATCGCATACGTATACAGCTATGTCTGGTTGTTTCGGGCGTCTTCATATTAATATTGTATAGGTGCACTAACAACAATAACACAAATAAAAAATTAAAAAAATTATCGAGACGATTTATTGTACGGTTTATGTATACCGCGGCGACAGACCGGTGCGGGGTTAGGTTACCAGTCGTGGTTACAATCGGGTATCGACCACCTCCAGCAATAATTATTATATTACATTATTATATTATCCCGTACAATTCATTATACATTATTATTTTTATCAGGCGCGCGCACACGGATTTAGTAATGATAACAATATAATACAATATAACAATAATAAAATAAACCGTTGTCATTAAGCATAAAATATAATAATGTAATATAACAATACGAATTCTTTCACACATATTATTATGAAGTGTAAATTTTGTTCAATAAAACATAAAGCTATATAAGGTGTAATATAATATTATATTATAATATTCCTACAGCGTGTCCGGTCTTTAAAACACCATTTATAACCATTACTGTATCGAATGGCGTCAGACATATACTAGTATATGTGCGGTTTGTTAGAATAACCAATAGAAAAATAATTTTGGAAAATTTCAATTTGTTAACTGTTTCGATACAATCGTACTTGACCAAGGTGAATAAATATAATTTTTATGAACAAAAAGTGTTAAAAATGTAAACGCATTCCAAAAATGTATGCGTACAGTTCATAAACAGGCTAATAATAAAGACTAAGGTTATCCAACAAAATGGTAATTTAAAAAAAAAATTCAATTTACTTTTTGTACTCCGAACGAAATGATACATAAAACAAGCGTATAATGAAATATAATTATACAAGTATATAAGATGTAATACGTATACAGGAGTAAAACTGATGTTTTTCGACTATTAATTAATATACAAATTATAATATTATGTAGACTGCAGGTCGAGCTCAGCAATAGTATAATAAATAACTATAATACTATAGTAGCGATATCTAAACGAAATACTATAAAAAAAAAAAGAAAAAAAATTATGCTAGAAACACCGCTGCTGTATATAACAACGTCTTATTAACACGTCTTTAATCCAAACTAAATTAAATTTGCAATATATATCATACGAATGTGTTCATCTGGAGAGAAGTCTAAATTAAGTTTATAAAGTTGAAGATAAAACAATTTACAATTTATAATATGTTCGTATATAACTATATCGTGTATAATTATTACAATATATAATACATAATAATATATACGAACCGCGCAATATTAACCCGAAGGCGTGTTAAATGTCGACGGTGGCTGTTGCGGCGTGGCTCACACAATAAATAAATAAATGTTTCGTGTTATATGCACATAATTACGTTATTCGAATCGCATTTTATATATATATATATATATATGAATTTTTATTAATTTTCTTTCCTCCTCCCGTCAATCGTGTCATTGCGATAAATTTATAACAATATTATACGATAATTATTATAATACACTCGCGTATTATATTATTATTAATCACATCGGAATTTATACAAACGATTTTTTTTTTCAACTCGAATTTTCGATCACCCTGTATATTATACGCAATATCGAGTTCTACGAGTTGTGCGTGTATTATAATATTATTATTATCGTGCCGTTTAATTAATACGCGGGCACCGTACGTTATAGCCCGAAGCGTTCCGACGATTATTGCCCCCGAAACGACGTCACGCGCGTCTCGGTCGCTCGACCGAAATAATATGTGATTAATAACGGGGAATCGAGTAGTCAAACTGCATTATAACATACTAGGTAATATTATTATGCGCGAGATGCGTTGTTCGGATGACTATAGAAAAAATGGAACGTCCATCCGCCGCCGCCGCGTTGTCGTATATAATAATATAATATTATAATAATATTTACATATATTATAATATTGTAAAACACGATAATATGTGCCGGGGTTTTGTTTTTCAGACAACTTGAAATACACACACACACACACACACACACAGTACACCAATTATTCGCAGTATAATGGAAACAATACGGTACCTATATGGCTATATATTTCACGTAGAAACAGAACAACTAAGAGATAATAAAAAGTTACAATCCGTACAGTCGAACGGATGATATAATAATTATACGAGTATATTATATAAAACGAACGTGTCGAACAATAAAGTCGATAACCAAACGAATTATTTATAATAGAATTATTCAATTTCGAATAAAGTCGACCGTCCGACGAGAAAACATCATGACGATCGCGGGCGTATACCGCTCGATACAAACGTTGAAAATTCGACGGGCGATAAATTGAATCCGCACGGTGTTCAAAACCAATTAATTATATTTTTGTCGCAGACGTGTAAATAGAGTGTTTATATTTATTTACTATTATCTATATATCGTAAAACTGAGTTTTTTAGTTACAGTTTTAGTATATACACAACGTATAATACGAACGCGTAAATATATTTCATTTAATTGCAGCTGACGAAAAAAAGTTCTATGCAACAGGTTATAATCATCTGTGGACCTCAATTATAGTATCATCCGCTGTTTTAACGTAAAAGATATTTTTATGCTTATTTTTACGTTTAAATTTTAAATATTATATACAAATTCAACAGTGACGTATTTACGGGGGAATAAATCCCCATAACCCCCGTAATATTTTTTAATAGATAATATTGTTTTTTACCTTGGATCAATTTAATATTTTCCCATGCATATTTCCCCCTTGACAATATCCTAAATAGTAAATACGCTATACTAAAAGTCAATATTAATTATATCTGCATACAAATGATTTAATATGTGATTGACATAAATAAACTACAATAGACTTTAACGTTCATTTTAAAGGGATGCAAAAGAGAATAAGTTTAAATACATGTACGTATTTTATGCTTATTTCATACAATAGTAAAACTATATACATCTATTTTCTTAATACAAAAATGTAACGATTAATCATAAAAAATAAACTGTTATTTGATTTCAAGATTTCCAAATTTTGCGGAACTAGAATAATCCTAAGTAATCCTACAATTAAAAAAATTTAATTATTATAATGTACTTGAAACTTAGCGGTTTTATAATAAAAAGTCATATCATGTAAAGTGTAAAATACTATTAATGTCATTTTAATATATATTTACAACCTTACACCGTTATATTATATTCAAAATATTTATGGAATGTACGTATATACTTGTACGTTGTACTCGAGCTTATCATATATATATATATATATATATATATATATATATGTATGTATAATGTATATATATAACAGAAAGTAACGCCTTTTCGTTTATCGAGCTATTCCATGTAATGAAAAATAAAAAAACATTAAAATAAAACGAGTTTAATTCATCCGAAAAAAATTGATAGTACAATAAACAAGAAAATACACATAATATTTAAAGCCATTAAAAAAACATTCATAAGTATTTAAACAACTCGTCTGGATAACTGTTCTAATTCTCTAAGCAAAGTAGACAATATAATAAACAGGTATATAACAAATATTCAGAAAGGGTCAAATCAAATCATTATTTAAATTTCTCTAGTCATAATATGACATATGTCCGGTTTATATTCCTGCGTTTATTTTCTTTAACGTTTCTATAATTTAATTACAGTGACTAATGTTCCATTCGGGAGTTTTATTTTAACTACTAAACTAATAAACTACATAATATACTAAAATTTTAATACCAATAATTATATATAGGTACTTTGTATTAATATTACTTTTTATCTATATAATTATCTATATGGATGTCGTGGATAAACCGAATAATACAAATTACATTTTACATTTAAATATATGACAGAATAATCTTTTCATTATTATGATCCTATATAGTTTCTACAAATTATATAATTCAAAGTATTGGGTCAGCCGAAAGTTATTTCAATTGATATTATTATATGCATATTGTATATGTTAATGTAATGACACTACAATATGTAAAATAATGTTTTAGACTACTCAAATTTCAAACTATTCAAATTACTTTCATAATAATAATAATTATGATAATGATGATGATAATAATAATAATTATGATAATGATGATGATGATAATAATAATAATAATAATAATAATAATAATAATAATAATAATAATGTATTAGAACTTATAACATTGTGCGAAAAAACACTAATCACAAAAAAACGAAAATTAACTTTATAAAACTAATTTACATATTATTATTATTATTATTATTATTATTATTATTATTATTATTATTA
>JAIUCT010000007.1:11727911-11792060 GCA_021307375.1 Tetraneura akinire
TATTATTATTATTATTATTATTATTATTATTATTATTATTATTATTACATTTATCTATATTATAAAATGTATTCAATTTTTATTTATTTTTTTCTAACTAAACAAACACGTATTATTGAATGCCGTCTATCTAAATCTATAAAATATCAATAAACAGTAGAAACATCGTTCGTTAAAAATATAATATTACATGAACTCTTAAAGAGAGACACTTAATGTGATATGAATTTTATAAATTACATAATATAGTATTTGTCCTTTTATTGTACTGTTATCATGCGATATCACACAAAGAGTGGATATACAATTAAATCAGGGCAAAATTATGAACTTTTACCCCGTTTAATGTTTATACAAATAGATTATTATCGTTCTACATACGCATATATAATATATATTATATTGTGCATAATTATAATAACAGCGTGTGTTCATGAGTTTGTATACATAAACGCCTATTTATACGTTCTCTTTACAGGAACATTAGTTAAATAAATTCATCAGCAAACGATTAACTTTTTAGGTCATTAAAACGTAAAAATTAATAATTAAACGGACCCCGTTTTTTATAGTATAGATTACACGTATAGATTTACTATACGTATAATACTATATGATAGGTGCATACTAGGGTGCATATAAAACCATAATATGGAATATAAAAAAAAATTGTTTGAAACACAAGAAATCTTAAAATTACGAAAAAATACACGACTATTGATACAATATTATAATATATTATTATCGATTTCTGTCTTACTATATACTTATGATACCTATACGTGCGCAACGACCACGCAGTGTTATCAATAATATTTCGTTACCGAGAATCTGTAGCAAAAAAAAAAAATAATAATAATACTAGATGTAACTACCAACAAAATAATATGCGTTACAAGGGTCAGGAAGCCACAATTATATTATTACGAACGATGTCTGCCATATTATTGCACAGAAGAATTTAATATTTCGACATGTGAGTCTCTTGTAACGGGTTATATTATTTAGTATAGTTATAATTTCAGTTCAGTTATTCTTCGGTTTCGCGTTATAACAGTTTATATATATATATATGTGATATATAATAAAAATTTATACGTTTACATTGTTATTATTATTATTGTTTTAGTTGTTTCGTTTTTTTATTATTATTATTATTTCATTATTGTTATTACATATTTTTTTTTTTTTTTTTTTTTTTAGGACCCACGACCTTCCCGTTCAGCACGTGCACACTACGCCGATTCGACCGTGTCCGAGATCGTCGGCTTGTTTTGTAAAAAAAATAGTGTATATAAAAATAATGAAAAACAGAACATAATAATAATAATACGTCTTTGCTGCATGATTTACATATCCAATGTGCCGCGTACATCATATGACTTCAGTTGTAGGAAAGCCCACGCAACCTTTGATCTTGAAACGCGTGGGTTACATAACAGTGTGATAATGTTTTATAATTTCTAAAGTGCTCTTCTTTTTTTTATTCTCATATTTTATTAACGCAATTCATGAGACTATAGACACTAGAGTAAATCGAAATATATCTACCCAAGACGCATTCAAAGGATCGTCCCAAATGCGGGCAAATCGATATCCAGTTTATTTAAGTACCTATATATGTATAGGCACAAATTATTTTTTACGAAGTTCAACTATGGACATAGACGAGTTTGAAATAAAATTCCTCATGCGGTATAGTATGTACTTTATAACATAGTCATTGAATTAAATAAACAGTACGATTAATAAAATATTATATATTAATTAAATAGATATAGATAGCCTATAAAATATAAATAATAATTATAATTATAATAATATAGTTTGTAGCATTGTACGTAAAATATAAGACATTTCAACTAAGTATTGCGATTTTAGTAAAACCAATTTTATTTCGTTTATTAATGTCGCCAATAACGATAAATATTAAATATAATATTGTATTCGCTATTATAATGCATTCGAAAAAAACATATTTTTTTTTCTTTTAAGTAGACTTAGTTTATTATTGCATTCATGTTTGTTAAAATTATCTATAAAAATACGAGTTAACACCAAAAATAGAGGTTATCGTGTAAATATTATAAGTAAATGCCAGGTCAAAAATTTAAATTACACACTATTGTAATCCTAATTCTAGTTAAACACAGTTTTCATTAAACTAAGTAGGTAACCAATATAATCAATATAAAAGTTTTAACTTTTAAATTATGATCAACTAAAGTCAATAACTGCTATTATATAAATTATTATCATTGAATATTATTATTCAATATTAAGTACATTGAAGTAAAGTCGACTAAATAGTGTTTAATAATAATAATTATACCTAGTAAGTATATACAATTAAAATTTCAAACATTAAGCTAAAAACCCCTCTGGTATTAAATAAAAACTAATTAGGTAGGTACCTACGTAATGTAGTAATTTATTTTTATACCTGTACTTTTATAAATAAAACATAAAAAAACTTTTTGAAAATTATTGTTTGAATTTTAAAATTGTAGGTATTGCAAATATAAATGTTATAAATAAAAATTCTGATATGCGAGTACAATAACAATAAATATTATATATTGAACAAATATAATCATGCCTTTATTTTGTACTGGCAATAATTTTTAACAAAAGTGAATGTCTAAATGCATTTAATACGAGTACGTTGTAAAAGATTGCAAGTTGTGACTTAGACATTACGAAACTATTATATTAACTAACTAACACGCTTGTAAATTGTTAAAAGCCAGAACATTATTGTGTAATACATATTTATAATAATAATATAAAATAAATATCTACCGAACAATAAAATTGAATATATTTAAAAAGAAAACTAAATATATAATATGGAGAAATAAGAAATGTACAATTAATAAAAAAAAAAAAAAAAAATGTACCTATATATAAAATCTTTAAATAAAAGGTATTTGATCTATAATACAATATATGTAGTATATTGTAGTAACAAAATGTAATAAATAATGTATGAAAGAATTAATAAATAGGTACTAGGTAAGTCTAATCCAATTATTTGTTTTTATAAAATTTTTGATTAGTATTTGCTTAGTGAAATTAAAACCAATAAATAATTATATTTTTAAATTTTAATTTAATTAAAAATTTTCATTTTCGTTTAATCATCAATTGTTATATAATATATACCAAGATGTATATACACACAGTATATTTCTCTAAATAAATAATATATTTATTGAATAAATACAAATAGCTTATATTATTTGCTAGTGTTCTACACGTACGAATGAAATATGGAATAAAATTATTCGGATCGAATATTACGTGCGGATAGCATTATTGTGCTAAACTGTAAACTAAATTGAAAACGAACGGAAGAAACAAAGTACAGAACGTACTAATAATTATTATATATTATACATATATATTATATAGTACTTATAATATTTAAGGTAATTAATTTTGCCTGTAAGTTATGACAAACTTATATAACCAAACTATAAAATTTATACGAAATAAATTCATTGAAAACGTAATACAAAGAGATGTGATATATTATAATAATTATTATGGATTGTTAAAATGTAAAATGTTACTATAAGTTATAATATTAATAAAAAAAAAAAAGACCTAATTTTATATTAATTTCGTATTGATTTAAAAAAAATTTCGGATTTCTTATATTTTATAATATTACAGTATACAACAGTTACGGCAAAACCTACACAGAACCACTAACACACAAACGTGCGTAACTGTTAAATTAATTTTTCGTTTCATAAATACGAGTACTTCGACCGCCAGTTAAAGGTCAATATAATAATATTATAAACATAAACGTTGACAACGAAACAATTTGAGTAGCCAACGGTCGTAAATTAAAACTACATTACGTCCGACGCCAAAGCCCGGAGGGATTATCGTAATATTGGCCGATTTATTATAATATAAAATGTGGGGCGTAGGTGAAATGATCCTGTTGTGCTGTTTACAGGTATAATATACTAATTCATAGCGGTCGTATGCCAAATGTTACGTTTTCACGTTGAGCAGACGACTTTTTATTTTTATTATTTTATATTATACCTCGTGAAAAACTGAAAATTGAGCGTGCGATTTAATTAATTTTAAAACTATAGCATCGTTTACAGATGTTACACGAAAACAAAGAGCATAATATACAAATAATAGGTAATAAGCAATAACATTATAACTAATAATAAATAATAACTGTAATATACCGACCGATCAATTTTAAACAGGAAATAATATTATTAATAGCGTCGAACGCGTATGAGGTATGATATAATAATGGTAACGATACAAAATAGTTAAAACATATTATATATATTATACTACATAATAATATATAACATCCATTTATTTATATAAATATTATATATTTATATATAAGCTGAACCAGTCTTTGGACTGGGCGAAAGTGACCGCGTGCACCAGATTAACTGCGCTGGGTTATGTGGTCCGCCCGCCCTCTTACTTGAGAGTTTGGGGTCATCCTTGGGTGACCTTTTGTACTGGTGAAATCGCATTCACGATTTAGATTTATCAGTAGAAACAATTGCATAATGAAATGGCGATGTAGACTATGGAAGAAAAGGAGAGAAAGATGTTGACTGGACCGCGGCCAGAGATCTATACTGTCAAACCCTGACATGACTGTAGAATATCTAGTTAAAAAGTTATAATGTAGTTTCAAATCGAAATCACACACACACACACACACACACACGGACTTACGTTGGAATTGAAATGGGTATTAATATAAATTAACAATAATGGTAATTCGCTGTGATGCATAGAAAAAAAAACCATTTTAAACCTAAATTATATTTGAATGCATCTTAATTAATTTCGTAGTTTAAGTAATTAAACTCGTCGACTCTGTAAAGAATGAATAGCTGAGGGAAAAAATTAAACACTGTTCAACAAAGTTATTTTAATAATATATTATAATTTAATTATAGCTTAAAAACCGCCACGAACTAATAGGTATACTGTACATACTAATAATTTATTCTAGGAGCGTTGATTACAATAATATAAATATACTAACTTACACTTTATAGTTTATATACACTATAATATTATAATATATATATTTTATATTAGGTATATACTAATATTACACTATTATATCAAGCTATAAATACTTTCTGCTAAACCATACAATTTAACAAGATTAGTTAAAAAACTAATATCAAATATAAGTCCAAACATATTAAATTAACGATAATCTAAAAATTTTTAGATGTCATATTAACAAATCCAAATTTAGTAACTTCGAGTATATGTATATACTATATGAATTACAAATAATATTTATTACTGAAAGTGAAAATGAAAATGAAAATATAATAATAAATTATTATTTTTATTATATTATGTAGGTACAACAATAATTTTACGATTTGTAATAACAATAAATGCGTAATCTACCAAAACGTCTATTGATCAATTGACAACTTAACGGCGACTAGAAGTCCGACCATATGCGAAAGACTGCCGACCACATAAATCAACTGTTTTCAAGGTTATTATGCGAGGAGAAAAAAGCTACATGAGTTACGTCATTTGGGTGTTGCAATAGAAATTAATGGTTCCCAGTTCTTTGAACATGTATGCGCGATTTATCTTCCTAACGAGAGTTTTGGAGAAAAAATCCGGATTGTTTTTTTTTTTCATTTTAAAAACTGTCCTACCAAGGACGAATTTTAACGCGATATCAATGACTAGGTTCCCGTATGCTTGTGTTATTGAAAAAAAAAACAATTCAGATCTGAATAGGATTGGAATGATAAATACCGGTTTCAAGCACGTATGACCATATAGAGAACATCAAGGGCCAAGGACCTCTTTAAACACCGATGGACTTGAATTTTTCTTCGGTTTATATGATAATTCACATAAGGTATAACTTTACGAAAGATGTCTTCACTATGTATAATATGCACGCATTATACCAATTGATAACTGATTTATTATAATAAATAAATATAAGAATCAATTCAAAATAAAACTATTACGAAAAGCGCGTTTTCGAATGAAAAACGTATAAAAGTATACAAAAAACACGCTATTTCATAACATGAATTTGCGGATAACAACTTTTAATAAAAGTTGTTTTTCTTTGTTAGTTGAAATACAATATATTGTAATTGAAAATTACGAATGGAACATTTATACCACTAACTGACATGATACAAAATATATAATAATAATATGCATTGTATAACTAGTTACTACATAAAAAGATCATTTGATTGGTATTACTCAAATACATTATTACTATATTTGGCTATTCCACATCATGTGACAGTCTCAACATATGATAATCATTTAATTAAATTTATATTTCACAATTGAATTTATTTAAATATAAACACTGCATGCAAATTATGATAATATATATTATATTAAGCATTCCACTTGACTATCAATATTTATATGTATTAATGTAATTCTCAGTTTCTTTTTTTTTTTAACGTCGTACCTAATTGTCTATAGAGAATAATTAATTATTCAATATATAATGTCTGTCGTTATAATTTGTTTATCTTTAAAGTATTAGATGATGCGTACTGCGTAGGCATCTAAAATATACTAATTCTTTCAAAATATTTTATCCAAATATTAACACTGCTGCAGTTAACTAAAGAGTATATATGCTATATAAAATATTAAAAACGCTAAAATTACACAATTTTATAGTTTAATTTATAATACGTACTACATGCAATACCTTAAGTAAAGTTAGCCTACAAAAACTAAATAATTAATTAGACTTCAACAGAGACAACAATATATAAATATAACACTTAAATTATAATAGCGTAACAAGTGTAAACTTACATAATATAAATTATTGCCTATGTAAAAAATCAAATTAATTATAATCGGTATATATGAAAAATAAATATTGATCATTTATATGGACTGTTTAGTTTTATTATATACTGAACATACTCAATAAATAACATTTAATGAAAATTAAATTTAGAGTGGGATTTAGTTTATACTATCATACTTATAATAATATACACAGATAACACTTTAACAATTTAGAAATAAATTATTAAAATTAAAATTAAATTCTTAAAGGTTATCAAAATCCTACAAAAAATAAAATATTGTGCAAATCAGAAAGTTATAATATGTTTCAAAAACTACTAGGTAATAAAACTAACAAAAAGTCGTGACAAGTATTATATTTCAATTGAGTTGTCCCCGACAAATGTAGTACACACCGGACTACACAACCACGGCATAATAAATACATTAAAAATAATCAAACATTGGGAGAATTGCACAATATCTTAAGTAAATCCCCATTACTTAGTTTATTACCACCTATATATTATTATATATTATGAACAGCTAGTATATACACACATAGAAAATATTTAAATATTTAGATTACTCAATTTGCATTAACTATAAAAAAAAGTTATACTTACAGCGAAAAAACCATAATCACATACTTATTATTAAATAAAATCATAAAAATAAATAACAAAATAAAACATATTTGAAAAAATAATTTATATTATATCTGTGTTATCTCCGTTTACGTTTATACGAATCCATTTGAAAATAGCGATGTACCTAATTATATTTCCACAAATATAGACATTAAATAGATAGGTAATGAAACATTATGCAAATACAAAATTAGTTTTGTTTTATTTTTTGAAATAAAAAAATGAAATTTGTTAAGAAATGAATATATAATATTATCTATCAATGACTATCATGAATTTTTAACGAAATATTGGTGGTGTACATATTTTTTTGTAATTTCTTGCGTTTTAAATTTATGTTTAAACTATAAACGTAAATTTTTGATAATATATACGTACATTAGAAGGAAGTCAAACTTATAGGTAAAAAAAAAAAAAAAATTAAAAAACGTCGACCTAACCTAACCCAATCAATATTGAAACTCTAATAACATAATATATAGTATTATGATAGTATATAGTATATATATATGATAGATATAGTAGTACATGATGGTAAAATATACTACACAAATACAACGTGCTATTACAATACAATCCATATTATACTCGATACATAATATATACGTAGGGACCGATTGACAATAGTTAATTATGATTAAAAATTTTTATTTTTATTTTCTAATGAACAGACTTATCGACACAGAAAACGATGAGCAAGCACGTACACACTTACACCTATAGATATTGTTTATTTTTCACCGTAGTGTTCAAATTTAAAAGGGTAAATGTGAAGATACATTAAAATATACCGTAACGGATCGTTCAGTTAATTAAAATTAACTCCTCCGGGCCCCGGGGTGAAGAACACATCGGATACGAGTATATACGACGTGACTACTCAGACCGTCTCCTGTAGAAGCTAGGTAATTCATTAACGGAGACCGTTGTACGACCGCTGTTACTTACCAACCGAACGTCGACTATCCAGATGCCGAGACGAAGAAACCGATGTTTACAAAATAATACGTTTATAATACTGGTATTATAAAATATAAGGGATATTATAGTATATTACACATGTTATTATAATATCTTATAAACAAATTTAATTATATTCAGTTTCTTTTTTATTTTTTAACTGCCGAGCATATTATATAAATACATAAAATATTACATAAAATAATTTTAAACTACGTTTGAAAATATTTATAGACTACATAAGTAATCGTGTAATATAATTTGATAAATTATCTAATTTTTAATTTACTGAAAATATTATTTAGCTTTAATTTAACGATAAAACAATAATAACTAATAAGTGCAGTTATTATACCTGAGCATTTAATTTTTTAATTATATGTTTTAAAATTTTTTAAAAAATATATATATCTCGATGAAACTAAAACTGACCAACAATATTCATAAAATATTTAAAAAATATAAAAATTTCAAATTTGTATTTATCTATGAAACACTAAGACTGGTAAATATAATACTCGTGAATATTAAAGTATAAATACAGAAGATGTATTACACTAAAATAATAAATGTTTTAATATGATTAAAATATAATATTACAAAATTAAATATAAATTGCATATATTTTTAATTATATACTTATTATCTTCGCGATTTCTTATCATAACATCATGCGCGTCCTTTTTCTTTCCATAATAATTATATATATATATATATATTATAAGTGCACTTTAACACTACCATATGTTTAACCATATGTACCAACTATTGTGATAATTTAGGATTTCATGTATTATACGATATTTTATTATGCGGAATTTATCTATAATCTTTCAAACAATATACCGTGAGCTGTAATTACTAATTAGTAATAATAAGTTAGTAATTACTATATGTAATATATGTACAGTATATGCACCTATTATAATACATTTATACATTTTAATCGTATCCTATATGGCGATACATACAATTATTTTATAACAGAAACCGAAGCGAAAGTTTACGTGGTATATATCGTATATACGATTATGAAAGAGAAGAAATGACACGAAAATTTTTAGCGAAATTTCACTCGGTACACACGTGCACAAAAGACAAACAATATAAAATACCTTTATAACACCAATTATTACCAAGTTAGGTTGGGGTACACGAGACCAATGGTCACACACACACACACACACACATGTTTACAATATACATATTGTACTTGTATACGCTATACAGTTTGTTATTGACAATAACTTGGAAATAAACAATACGATGAAAACGCCTACGCATACATTATATTATTATACGCGATGTCCCCGAAGAGTTTAATCGCGTCACATAATTTACGAAATCTATTATTTTAAATATTTTTTAATCACGATTAATTTATCTAACCATCTGGCGGCGACATCACGTTTTCCAAAACTGTACGCGATTATAAGTTATAAGTTTTGCCAAACATATTGCTTTTACATAAAAAATATATTATAACACAGGTATAACAGTCATTTTCAATTTGAAAACGTGTCGTGTGCCAATAGTGTCTTAAACCAAACTAATTAACATAGGCATAATAAAAATAATAATTAATAATAATAATGATAAATAGTGGTTTAAAATTGTAAAATGATTGCGTTATTCAAAATAGCATTTCAGTCGGAGGCATACCTACTCATATTACCGATATTGTAGAAATATGTATTACAATTATATTGTTACAGTTTTCGTTTTTACCTCGGTTTTTACCGATATAGAATGCACGTCCGCCGCTGATAAATGTAACACGATTTATAATGATCGTACCGCGGCGTTGCGAAAATTCCAAATCAACCACAACAGCACAACTCACAATTAACCCGAAAACACTCTACGTATTTTCTAAATCGCAGTTAATGAGGCATCTTGAATTTTGACTTACCTAAAACACACAAACAAATAACTGTTAAATATTTGTACGCGTTTCATAATGTTAACGTGACATTATTATACAAAGATTAAACCAAAAATCAATAACAGTAAAAGTAATTAATTATATCGAGTTGCTGAGATAAAACAAATGAATGAACGTGAGTAATACAGTTACAACAATATAAATCATTCAATCATTCTTATTTTATTTTTTATCTTAAAAAAAAAAAAACGTATATTTCGCTTTTCTTATAGGTACAACTACACTTCAGCATTTTAATTTAAGATATTTGTTTTTAGCGAGTAAATTGTTAATCTCATTAAAATACAATTTACTTTACATTATTATTTTTATTGTAAATATATAAATTACAAAGTATAAAATAAACTTTCGGTATTTACAAATATTAAATATATTTTATATAAAACATAATAAGTACCTATAAAAGATGTAAATTGTATACATTATGCCCATAATATTTATTTTGTAAATATCATTTTTGTTTTTCCAAATATTATTTATAATAACGAGTTTTTAATAGAATGTTACAATACTAAACCAACACGCATCAATAGAATGAGGGGAGTGTATTAAATCTTGGAAAATAAAATTACATGACGCCAAAGTGTTTGGCGTTAACCAACAAAAAAACAAAATAATGAGCATACAACACATTTGTGTTTAATGTATTAAATCATTATTAGGATATTTACGAAAGAAACAAGAAATAGACCTCAAAATCCGGTTTACCGACTTCAGTAATAGGAGTTAAAATTTTTTTCTTCTAAAATAATAATAATATATAGTTTCGAAAAATAATCTAGATACGAAAAAAAAATACTACACCCATGCAGATATAACACCATACATAATATATATAGGTATATATTATATATACATCATATATTCGTATGAATACATATTAATTTTAACAATCTCAACATGAATGCAGTAAATAGCAATTAATAAATTCGACAAATATATAAGTTATAAAAGTCGCTCCAAGCTTGTTGGTAAACATACAATTAAATCTGTAAAATAATATAATAACTAAAATGTTTGCATAAAAAATAAATAACAAATAGATTTTAAATGTTTAAGTTGTGGATGTGATGTAAATCATACACTTTTATATACGAGTATATCGTATAATACTTATGTTATAGGTTATACAATCATATCCGCCTACGAGTATCTGCATTTTATAACCCAAACTCAGATGTATCATGTTTCCGGGTACATTATAGTAATATATAATGAATACAATAATATACATATAGGTACATAAAGTAATATTATTTTCAAATTACAAACAAATATTACACCCTTGAATAACAATACAATTTCACAATCATTTTTACAAATGTTTATATAGTTTACATGAGTATTGTTAAATGATAATACAATATTAATCAAAACCTTGTTATTTACTAAAATCATTATAATGACAAATACACTGCTGTATCACACGAATATTTGTCCAAATACAATATGATAGGTATTATATTATATTTTTATTGACATAAAAATTATTTGGTAAATAAATATGATAAATTATTATACATATTTTTATAACTGAATATTACTATTAACAATAAGGATACAAATATAAAAATTGCTATTTATACAACTTGCTATATAACCAATAAATTATAAATTATCAACTTATAAATTTATGCTCATTAAACTACTATAATAAATATTTTAAGTGTCATTAATGAATTAACAGTTAAATTAAAATTTTAATAGATATTAGATATATATTATATTAAACAAATTTTATATAATAAATTATATACAAAAAAAATCAATAAATAATTATATTAAAAAATATATTTATTCATAAAACATGCGATTTACTGTTAGTAATTTTTTCCTTTTATTATAGTAAAATGATTTTAGGATTGATTAAGTTTTGTTTATACTAAATAAATAAACAAAGTGATTTATTTTATAAACTATAATTTATTAAAAGTTCTTTTTAACATTTTTGTAATTTTAATATTTTGTTATTAAAACTAATATTGTTTTATTAAATTACAAAATATGCCATTATAAATTAAAGGCAATTTAAAAGGTAAAAATCCAACCATATACTTTTTTCATATCATTATTGAACTAATATTTACTAAATAGTAAATACAGTAAAGAGTAAACTATACTTGATATAGGAGGTAGAAACCTATAATAATCTGCAAAATATGATAAATATGATTTTACCTAAATTGTTTATGAATAATAACAGTTTATCATTAGACAATAACAAAATATATATTATAATTGAAGAAAACACCATTTTTCTTTTATCATTCATACTATATGCTGACATACAACGTGTAAGTACTATAATATATTATATGTCAACTGTCAGTAGATTTTCTCTCGATTATTTTTCACTCTACTAGATCATTTTTCACCATCCTAAACCATTATCCTGCATCTATTCTTATTTCCTCACATTATACTGACTTACAAAGTACTCAGTAAAAATACAGTATAATAAAAAAATATAATAGTAATCAATAATACTTAAACATTGAAGTTTTTTTTTTATATATAATTATATTAATTAATAATAAATAATTTTTAATTTATATACCAAACATTGAACTTTACAATTGAAACAAGATACCTAGCTACTTTTAATTATGGCATTAAATTTTATTAAAAAATTAAATAACGAAATACTAAAAATAATAATATAGTATTATTTTTACCATGTAGTTATAATAGTACTATTGTAGAAAGTAAAATACTAAAAATATTAACATTATTAATGATCGATAGTACCTAAATATTAAATGGATACACTTAATAAGTCTATAAATTGAAAAATATTTAAAAACACAAAGTATTTTATATTAATATTATGATAAATGAACATTACTAAGGTGAAAAAATGTGTAATGTTTCAAAAATTTAGTAATTAATTACCTAATAAAAAATTAGTTATGTCTATTATATATATATTGTAAATATAACAACTATTTAATGTTAACTTGTAAATAATCTGTTGTGTTCTATTTATTTATCAAAAAATGTATCAATAAAATTTCATCGTTCATATACCTAGGTAGTTTTTTTTTTAAGAATATAGTAAATTATTATAAAACTAATATAAATATAAATAATAACGTACTGTATAGTATATATTCATATTGTATACCTACTGAATAAAACACAATTAAAACAGAAAACAATAATTTATTTTAAAAAAAAAAAAAATTCTTTAATATTAAAAAATATATTTTTACTTGACACAAAATTCAGGAAACATTCCATTTAAATACGCTAAATTTAATTGATACATTATTTATAGTAAAGTTATTTAATTAAGTTAACTAATATATATTATTTATTTCCATGATAATATTTGTTTAGCTGCATATTATTAGTTTTTTAAAAGATATAAAAAGATATATATATATATATAATTTAATTAATATAAAATGTCTTAAATAAAAATCAAGTTTATTCATTAAATTCAGAGTAACTATATAGATGCTAAGTCTTAAATTAAAATTAAATTAAATGGACTTTAAATGTTACAGGAAAATAAAACACGTCTTAGAAAACATCAATTATATTACTTGTCCTGAGTCTTGGAGATAAGGATGAAAAATAATGTACGTATTATTAATTTATATTATTGACCTAAATCGTAACGAGTATTTTAATAAGTATTTCATCTTCTCTCTTCATTAATTTAGTAACAAATGGCAAACAACAAATTTTTATTTTTTTTATTTTTAATATAAAAACTAATATAATAATTTGTACTTACGAAAATCAATACTGCAAGATGTATAATAGGACAAACACACTTTAACAACAATATTTATTTTTAATAGTTATTAAATTAATATCTTATATTAAAAAAACATACTTATGAAATTTCTAAATTACAAACTCCTGAATAATTAAAAATTAAATCCTCAATAAAACTTGATGTATTAAAACTTTTTTTTTTTTTTTAAGAAAAAAAACATTGTTAAAAAAATATTGGATATTAAAAATCTGAGTATTTGTCAAAACAATAATAATAATTATCTATCATAAATATAAATTACAATACCTAATTGGAATAATTGTATGGATACGACATATTTACAGCGCTATCTAACGGTATATAAAATTACTATAACATGTATACAACCGCTCTATCTAGTGGAATTCTCTGTAACATTGTATATTAACAGGTATCGTGTAGATAGCTCTAGGTATATCGAAAGAAATTAAAAAACAAACAAAATAATTAAAATAATTATTATTATTACATTATGGGTAATATCGTCACCCAGAAAATTGAAAAATATGAAATATTTGACTAGAAAACCGTAAATAACGTAATAATATAATAATACACAAAACGTAGATATTGAATATCATAATATTATATTTAAGTCACGTGTTCTGTTAACAGGATCAAATTACTCGCCTCGGTATGTTTAGTAAATTAATAATTTTGGACAAACTAACAAGTATAAAATAATCCGTTTGTAGCACAGATAACTTTGTGCAAAATTGTTTTTAATACTTAAACGATAATTGCTCGGGAATTGAATTTTAATACGATTTGTTATCCATTACGAATATTAATTATGTTCGAAGATTCGTCTCTATAATTTATTCAACTAGGGGTTTCGTTCGTTACGGGCAAACACAAAATATAATTATTATTACTGTAATAAGAACAATGTTCTCTTAGTTTTATTTATTTTTAGAAATTATTGTGAACTTGAATGTGAAATTATTTGTAAATTACAATTTTAATAAACGAATGGCATAGGTGTATATCATAGGGGAACAAACCAAGTAGATTAGGGTCAGACTAATAAATAATATTGTGTACATTATTTCTACGAGCCTTTAAAAGGGGATAAAAATGTCAACTTGTTAATAAAAATTGAATACGTAATTTTAAATTTTGTCGAGTACGTACGGTAAATGTTACAATTATTTGTATGGAATATACATTGATCGTTTAAATGTAATCCAAATTGTTCATTAACCGATAATAACAATAAAAAACAACGTTCACCATAATTATAATTTATAGAGATAAAATTTTAGTAGAAAATAAATTGTTGCAATTAACTGATGATTGGAATTATTCGATAATTTTTAACACGTAAACCATCAATAGAATTTATTTGCATACGTCTATAAAACAATAATATTTATTAAACATACTAGTGTTCACAGCAACTGATAAAATTTTAATTTGTATAATGTTTAAAATGTTAATTAATAACTAATAAATCATATTCAATAACGATCAAATACGAATGTAAATATTAATTAATATCTGATTTAATTTTAGATTTTGGTCTTTTTTGTTTTGTTTGTAAACACTTTTTCTACAGAAAATAATGCTCCGATTTACATGAATAGTATATGTTTCCGGTTGGAAAAAGCATGTACATGGTACATTATTTAGGTAATTTTTCGAATTTCTCAAAATTGACCCTATGCGACAGGAAACATTACCAAAAAATGACAAAAATACGGCATTTTTAACAAGAAAACTGAAATTTTGACGAGAAAAAGATTTCTTCAAAATTTCACGATATCTCAGGAAATATTGAACTTAGTATAACCTGAAAATTTTATTGTGTGTTCATAATATAATGCAATACATTTATGATAAAAATTTGGAACTATTACATTAATTTTTCTAACATTTTAGTTAACGTGAATCCTCTCGTAATTCCAATATATTAGAAAAATCTTATGTCTCATTTTTTTTTTTTTTTTTTAGATGTTTAAATTAAAATTTTGATTAAATCGATATTAAAGTATTTATGTGGATTTTTCTTACTATATTTCAATATTTTACAATAATGTTTAATAAAATTGACACAAATTTTGAAAATTTTATTAAAGCTCAAATACACATATTATTTATTAAACTCAGGTCCAAATAATTGAGAATATTACAATTACGATTTATTTATTTATTTTTTTTTTTTTTTTTTTTTTTGCTGTTAAGGATAAAAAGAAGATCTGATACAACATCTGATCTTGAATGCATTGAATCATTACATTCGAAAAATGATTCTAAGCCGAGTACTGTACTACTGTCAGATTTGGATATTTAGGTGACTCCTCATTTAAGAGTTTAATGGGCATTTATATTGGACATAGAGACTGTATGAATGTAAAAATTTTAATCAATACCTACATATTATCTGATGAACTTTGCTCAAAATTATTTTCACGAATGTAATGATTTATCATTGCATACAAATTTTAATCAAAATTCTACACTACCCTCCTTGGACTTCTATCACTAATTCACTACCACAGCAGTATCAGCTTATCTTTTTTTAATTAATAGATTAAGTGCAGAAAACACAATAATGCATCAGAAAAATTATATGAGTAGGTTACATACTCGTACATACCTAGGTATATTTTAAATTTTATTTCTATACTTCAATTGAAAAAAAACATTTTTGGGAAAAAATATTATCACAACTTTATCAAATGATCAAAAACTATCAAGTTACTTAACTTTATAGTCTACGTAACTTTTAAGTTTTTATAATAATACACGGTAACGGTCACAATATAGTCGAATGGATTAAACACAAACATAAAATATTTTTAATTTCATAATTAAGGTATATCTTCGAGCATATCTCTTAATTACTAAGTATAAAAATAATTTACAGTTAACTTTATAGCAAAAATGTATCATTATTTTTATCTTAAAAATATTTATATACGTTTTTTATGATTTATGAAATGTTTTATGCATTCATGTACCTAACTATAATCTTTTGTATTTTTTAATTCATCTTAGACTCATCGGATAACAGGAAAAAATAACATTTGTTGTTCGAATTACAACAACATTATTTAATGTAATAACATTTCAATTTAAAAAATTAAAAATCTCTTTAAAGTTTTAAATTTAAAAACAAAATCATAAATTTAACAAAAACATTTAATTATTGTACTTAAATATCTATATATTAACATTAAACCACACCTATACGTATTTCTCGTTATAGAACGCACAATTTAAAACAAAATCAATAAAAATGTCACCCAAATAACAAACAATGGAGGTTTTACGATCGTGAAAAAAGAAGATTATAAGGATGTAAAAAATAAAAAATAAACTGGATAGTAAAATATACTTGTAGACATATATAGGTATAATCAAAGAATCAAAAAGTAAAATATTTTAATCCCACATTTAAAAAACTGCATAATAATTCGATATAATACCTACCTACATATTAATTATTTATTTTATATTATTAGTTTTTCGCATTATTTGGATGTCAAATGATAAATTATTCGTTTAAATTCATCGAACTCGGAATTGCATTTTAACCGGTGTATTTAGTTCTCAAGAGAAATCTGTATTTTATGAATTTATGACTCATCGAGCGTAAAATATTTATATAGAAATTGACGTTTTACATCAGTGCTGTACGCGTGTCATGTGACGACAATAAAATATAATGTACCATTACGATCGCTGTACCATCGACGTGTAGGATCGAAAGTAGAAACAGATATAGTCATATAGACCAAGACACAGAGCTCAGTGTTCTGAATAATACGATGTTTTAGTGTAGATACTCAGGTCGGCTACAATGTCATGTACTCGTACCTCGTAATAGTACGTAAGTAACAATATAATAACACTATAAATCAACATTAAAACATCATCAGACAAATAATCGCCTGTAATCGATTTACTATATGTATATAAAATAATTATAAAAAAAAAAAATAACAATAGACAATAGACGTATACATATTATTATATATATATATTAATCCGTTGTACAGTTGTACATTATAGCGAAGTATTATGTAGGTATTTATGTATAATTACGAAATCGAAATTACAATAATATAATATTTTATAAGTGTACTATGAAAAATGAGTGAGTAGCCATCGAATTTTCGAAATAAAATGGTCTTTTCCGACGTGTTCGTAACACCGTATCCGTATTGGTATATATATATCGTTTCTTTTCAAACAGCATCATATAATAATAATAAAATTATAATAAAAATAAAAACGAAATATATCGGATTATCGAGTACAGAAAGAATTAGTGTATAGAATCCAGTTACAGAGTGCTGCAGCTAATCAAACTTCTGTAGGTACTTCGTGAATTAGATTACGCGTTGTTTATATTAAAATGTATTTTACGTTCCGGCTGGTAATTCTTAAAAAAAAGTATCCAAGGTCATTAGGTCCAAATCGAGTTTTTATTAATGTAAGCAATTAAGTTATGTATTACACTATATATTATTATTATATATAGATACTAAAAAAATAAGATTATTTTTGCACGATATTAAAAACTTTATCGTTTTGCACCCTCCAGTCTATTGTGATGTAAAGAATACTTTAAAAGTTTAAAACGCTATTTAAAAGACACTAAAAAAAATGTTTATAAATACTTAAACACTTAAATACTTAATATTTAAATGCTTTTTTTTAAAAAAAAACCTTTGAACAGCATAATTCAACGATTACAAAACATTATATTTCCTTTTCACATAACAAAAAATATCTACGCAGTACGCAATTATAAAACGAATAACCGTATAGACTGATATAATAAAACCAATAAACGGTTACTTATAATATAAATGAATATAATATTTATACTACATAGTTAATAATTATATGTATATTGAATAATATAATAATAATATAACAGCTTTTGAAAATAATTTAAAACACAGCGTAGATATATACATTATAATTATATTATGATTATAATCTTAGTAAAACTTTGTAAAAGTATTTAAATACTTTCGTTATTCGTTGGAATACTATATATATATATATATATATATACAAATGGCTAATAAATAATATTTGTTCCTCGGATATTTTATAAGATCACTCCAAGACCACTGTGAAATTATTACAGAGGCGTGTTTGAATTATTATTACGGAAACGAAAAACAAAATTATTTTTCCTAATTTTACGCGCGTAGACAGACGAACGTCTCGCGTTTCAACGAAGAACGCATACGGCGATTGGCACGAACGCATTATATGATTATATATATTATTATGATATATACGTATGTGTATTATCACAAAACGACGGTGAAACATTCTACAGATTTAAAATTCGGGATTGCAAACTACGTGCGTACAATATTCTCCGGATACGGTATACAAGTATATTATATTACCTATCTCGGAATACTTAAATACTCGTGTGTGACTGTGTGTGGACGTGTGGTTTAAGAACGAAACGTGCGAACGATAATATTTCGTTTTCTTATTATTCTGTCGCTTTTAAATAATATAACGTTAAATATAATATATACTCGTATATATATATATATATATATATATATATATTATTTAATTATAATTTATAATTTACAAATATTATAGGACATAATGACACACGCGTGTTATTATAATAACGATAAAAAAAAAATAATAATAACATTCGAAGCGTTTTCGTACGTCGTATCTATGTGTTTTATTTTCCTATGTTTTGGATTTATCGCAGGACGTTTTCGATCTTTGTCACCTAACAGTGTATACCTACTACTATGCTACATATAAATAATAATTATTATTACTTTTTATTATTGACTATTGTTATGTCAATGCTCGCATTGCACGCGCAGAAAACAAAAGCCATACCGTACGCGTATAAAACTCGACGCGACGACGACGTCATTGACTGTCGAAATTTTGTCGTTGTTGCTACACGCTATATAGTTACAATCAACGATGTAAGGTCCTGCGATAACGAACACCGGTTGAGCATTCGGACGGAACGCATGACCGTCGTCGCGATCGCATACGCGGTTTGCAGGGCGTGGTAGGAAGTTTTGAAGTATTTCTACATACATAATACATATATATATATACATTTAATACATAGTCAGAATTGTTTTTTATAACATCAAATACGTGTTTTGAAATTTTGAATGTTCTCGGTATAAACCTATGTGGGGAGACACCCTTGAATATATTTTCTATACGTCTTATACCTACACGTTTTATTTTAGACAAAAAAATTATCAATTTATAAATAATAGCGTGTTAAACAGAAAAATTCAAACCCGTATTGAAATTAAAATACGAGTAGATTGAACTTTTACACAGAACACGCTCGACAGAATTTTCATTTAATAATTTTATTAAATCGCGAAAGAACGAGCATTTGTTTTTTTATATTTTAAATAGTTTTGCGGCACCCTCAATTCAAGTCCGGGACATTCTATAGTTGAGAAACTCGAGCCTATATAATAATATACTATACAATATCTAGTGTAATACGTACGTGTGTAGCATATTGAGTATACTGATTAGAGTATATGCATGGGCGTATTTAAGGGGGCTAGGGGGCTTACCCCTCCAAGTGAGTTGTTTAAGCCCCCTTCCTCAAAATAAATGTGATTCTATATAAATCATTATATTTTCAATTACAATGTAATTTAGTTTTTGATTTGAAAGTGTGGAATATTACATTTAAAAATATCAATATATCAAGTAAAGAATAAAAACGTGACTAAGAAAATCAATGGATCAACATCGTTTTGATAATTTGGCATTATTAAATATTGAAAATGATATATTAAAAGAAATAAATAAATAAAATATTCTAAAAGAATTCGCTAAAAAATCTAGAAAATTAAAATTTTAGATTAAAATTATATTATATTATTTTTTAATTATTATTAATTATACCATATTATATTTATAATTAATTTTTTTATTGTACCTACCTATAATTATTTTATTATTTGAAATTTTTTTATACATTATACAATATTATTATCATTAAAAGTTATAGTAAAAAAAAATTTTTTCGGGCTTTAGCCCCCCCCCCCTGTATTGTAACTCTAAATACGCCCATGAGTATACGTATTGTGAATAAGATACTTTTTTTGCAATCAATACGAGACACGAGTAGCTAGATAGGAAAACACAGTATGTACTAAAATATAATCGTCGTTTTTCATCTTTTTGTTTTTTAAAAGAAACTAAATTAATTTAATGCAGGATAACATTTCAAATTGTACGTCTCGTAATTCGTATAATTCACTGATTAGTGATTATTAAACAATACGAAGTAAATACATAGTGAATTGCTTCATAAATATAGTAATAATCAAAAATTTTATACAAATATTACAATAAGTATTTATTATAATAACCTCGATAATAACAGACATAGTACATTACATAAAAATAATGTAGAAATACAAAATATAACATATGGTTATATTATATTATATACATTGTACATTGTACTTAGGTACGTAAACAAGTATCCAGGTAAAATTTACATTAAATCATTTTTTTAACATCGTTTATTATTATATTAAGTGCGTTATCCGTAAAGACAACGTGTTAAAGAAATTAAAAATTAGTTAAACGATAATTTTATTTACCTAGTATGTGCGTATTTTTATGTATTAATGTTTTATAACATTTTTTTTAGTATAAATAATAATCCAATTACCCTGAGCGAGAGAGCGTATTGAAATTCCCAATAGAAAATTTCTCTGGACTTTATTTAGAACTTCTTTAGAGTTTCCGGTTCGTTTTATTAGCGATATAGGAAAAATAACTAAAAATCATGGAAATGCTACAAAATAGTGGATACTAAATTTTCAACGAAATTTATTTGAATTTTTTAATAATTAAAGAATTTTAAAACTTAGAAACTTGAAATTATTATCGAGTATCTACAAGTAGGTATTTTACATAAGTAGGTAATAAAATTTTGAGAATAGTTATTTTTTAATTAATCAATCAATGAATTTTTTAATTAAGTAGGTATTAAAAATAAAATTTTTAAATTTATATTTTTTCTTCTAATATTATTTTATATTTAACATTTTAAAGTCTAAAAATTGAATACGAATTTATACTCGAATTTATATTATAAGTTGTACTTTATTAATCTTTATTCTATTAAATTTCAGAATAGATAATATTAATAATTAATATTAATATAAATTAAGAAATAGGATTAATGTTTGTTAATTTTCTGGTAAATTTAATAATATTAATGATATAGTGGAATTACTATATTATACACCTCCTATAACTCGATTTAAAAAAATTATAAATACAGAATTTTGGACAGACCACAAACTAATAATCTTTATGTTTTCAAATTTCTAAATTATTTATAACTACACTACAACTATCTATACCTTTAAATTTAATTATCTATTATAACATAACGAATCCCTCATATGCGTGCACAAACGCTTACGTTGACGTCATATTATTTTACTCACGTATACCCTAGTTAATTATTATTTCTCACTATTCATTGTTTTATATATTCTCGGTGAAAAAATAAAATATAATAATTAATTCTACAACATACACGTACCTAATGAAATGTTATATAAATTTACTATGCCATGAAAAATAATGTTTATATGCAGTAAAAACTCAATTTTATAAAATGTTACTTATCTATATTTATTAAGTTCTAACAAAACGAGAATATCCAAATAAAATTAACTTGTATTATGTATAATAATGATATAATATAATTGAATTAAATTTAAATATTTAAAAACACCATATCGTAATAAGCATGACTAATTAATAATATGCATTATTTTATAAAATAATATGTATTAATTATTAATTGTGTATGTATCTATAATAGCTGGAAAAAATAAATATAATAAAATTAATGAAAGCGAAAAACGAAATATGATTATGGTTTTTTCTTATACTTTGATTTACCATCTTAATTTCTTATTTTATTCGAATACATATATTATATATATAACTACAAATTTTATCAAAAACAACGTAGTTAAATGTAACAATAAGCCTAGTCTAAGGCCAAGACTTAGTACCCTAATAATTTAATGTTTTGATAGAATTATATATATATATATACAATGTTTATAAAATAACCCTGACTCTACAATCTATTCATTCATTATTCAAACAATGTAATTCTCAAAAATGTAAACATAACAAATTTCAACCTCACGCCAAAGTAATCACTAATAAACAAATTCTATTAAATAAAATATTATATTATGCATATATTTAGGGACAATAAGAAAAAGAAAAATATTTATTTTATAATAATATTATTTATTGTGAAAAACAATAATTTTTATAAAATATTATGCTATAGCAGTAATTGCAGTATATTACAATAAATATATTTTTAAGACTTGTAGTAGAATTATTTACATTAAACTGAATTAATTTTGTTCACATTTTCAACAAACGACCAAGAGTACTACTTTATTTCATATAATTTGTGAATATATACTCGTATGTTAGGTCTAACTTGTAAAAATTCACAAAAACTCATTAAAATTGATTCCCTATATAATATATAGCTACTTGTAATATTTATTTTTCAGTGGTTAGATTAAATGTATTTTAAATTAAATTGAGGTGACTTAATTCTACTAATACTATTTTCTACGTGAAATGAAAAAATAAACCCCTTTAAATATATAATATATAGCCGTAAGCATTATTGCATCAAGCAGTATTGCATTATTGAAATCTTTCCGTACTACATATTACAACTTATTTCAAAATAAAAAAAAAATCTGAAATATTAAAAATCTCTTTCCGTTATTATATAAATGATAAATTTATTGGATCACATTTCAATTTCTAGTTTTATAGTTATTTTTAATGCGTGATATAAACCTGTATTGCTGGAAAAATGTTGTTCTCAATTATTAAAACTACATTATATAATATATATTATACACTTATAATTTACGCTTAATAATCAATAATACCAAATCATTTAAATTAAACTACATAAGTATAAAATTAAAACTAAATTATGTTTTTATACCAATAAAAATATTAATTAAAATGTAAAATGTAAAATCATACTTAATTTTATATTATAGATCTTACATTATAAAAAAACAAAAAGTACCTATAACTTATTTAAATATAATAATTTACTATAATGCTTAAAAATTTAAATTTCATATTATGAATTGTTCAATATCACCTGAAATATCGTGAAATATTGAAATCGAATTCATCGAAATTTTAGTTCTCATTAAAAAAAATGCCCCATATTTTTGTCATTATTTTTATTAATTTTTTCCGATTTTTCTTATAGCATAGGGTAATAAATTTTGAGAAATTCGAAAAATGACCTAAATATCAACTACATCCACTTTCCTACCGAAAACATATGCTATTCATGAAATTGGAGCATTATTTCGAGTAGAAAAAGTGTCTACAGAAATAAAAGAAAAAAAGACAACATAATATAATTTATAACCAATAGATACTATATATATAATATTAACATTATTAGGTATATGTTATAACTACTCGTCTATGAGTAACAATTTACAAATTATACTATTTAATTATGAATGTATGATCAGTTTTTATTTAGACTATAAATTTAAAAAAATAAAATAATTATAAATAAATAATATAATATCTATATAGGTAACATACGAAATAATAAATTAATTATAAAAAAAAAAAAAACTATAAGCTAGTACACATTACGTATAATAACACCAAATATAATTTTTAATCTCTTGAACCAATTATTTATAAAGATATAGTCAATAAAAAAAACAAAATTCGTTTTTAATACACTGCGATTAAATTAATGTTTTATACATTTATTCAACCAATATTATTTGGTGTTATACGACAAAAGACAGAATGCATACTATACAAGTATATAATTATTATGATTATCTAAAATATACAAAGTATATTTTTTTCATACAAAATTATATTGTTAGTTTGTAAAACTGACGTACTAAAATAAAATTTGTTAGCACGTTAAAAAATAAATAAATATAGGAATAAGTTTATATAATATATATAATTTACTTATTCTATCGAGAAATACGTTTAAAGAAAACTTAACATTACAAGTATATCTTACATTATATATTATATAAATACGTATATATTTCTTATATTTATACTTGTGTTATTTATCAACTAAAATTGATAATATACGTACGCGTCTAGTTTAAATACGCGAATATTTTTAAAATGTACATTAATAATAACGCAGTCGTGTAATTTCTATATTTCTTTTTAACTATTCACCCCTATCATTTTTGTCAAACACAATTCCCTGAATACGCCAGACTTAAAGAGCACTTTAACGTTACAACTATACAAAATAGAGAATACATCACATACTTATAAATTATAATATGCATGATGACTATATTATAAAAGAATATATTTAAAATGCAACACTTATGATTCGTAAACAATATACCTCTATGCTACATAGTATTATAAATCATAATATTCTATACAATATACAGCAAACTATTGTAGTTTTATATAAAAACAATGTCCCATTTTATTACATGTATAATATAATATATATATATATATATATATAAAATGATTATTGTGCAAGTCGTAAAAACTAAAAAAAAAGATGAGCTGATACTCCTGCCGCACAGGATACAGGTGTGCGGATCATAGCGTTTAATTTTACTTAGAATTTGAATGCAATGATAAACCATTGCATTCGAAAAAACGATTCTGAGCGAAGGTCAGTCAGATTATAATTTTCGTTTGAACTAAAAATATCAACTTAAAACAGCTATAAGTTTTAGTAAAAAAATTTAAAAACGGTTCCAAAATTTTACCACATATATATAATAGCTATGTGAACACCCAAAAAAATTATCAAGTCTCTAACTTAAAAATTGCCCGAGTTATCGTGAAATATATAAATTGAATTCGTCAAAATTTCGTTTTTTCTACCGCCTATAGTCAATTTTGAGAAATTCGAAAAATGACTCAAATAAACAAGCACGTAATCAGGATGAATTTTCGGGGGGGGGGGGGGTTAAAATTTTTTAATATATGAAGTAAAAATAAATGATTATATTATACGTAGTTATATATGTAGTTAGTCTGTTATATTATAAATATAAAACTACTTTAAAAATTTCGGGGGGGGGGGGGGTGGAACCCCTAAACCCCCCTGGATACGGGCTTGCAAATAAAGTACCATCTACATCCACTTTTACATCTGAAACTAGCTATTGGTGAAAATGGAAGGGTTATTTCGGGTAGTGAAAGTGTTTTCAGAATATTTATACGTATGGATTCTAAGATTTTCGTTTTCCTAAAAATATCAACTTAAAACGGCTATAAAAAAAAAATTTGACAATGGATTTTTCTAATATTTTAGTATGATGTTAAGTAATATGTAAGTATACTTCAGTCAAATTTTCAGACTAAAATACCCAAAATTGACAATTTTATCACACATTATATACGTAAAAACGTGAATTTTACGAAATATTCAAAGTCCTATATTTTGGAGAAAAATTAATGTAACGGTTCCAAAATTATACCACATATATATAGTAGCTATGTGAACATCCAAAAAAAATTTCAGGTCTCTATCTTAAAAATTGCTTGAGTTATCGTGAAATATAGAAATCGAATTCGTCGAAATTTCATTTTTCGCGAAAAATGCAGTTTTTTCGTCATTTTTTCGCCGTTTTTTCTACCGCATAGCGTCAATTTTGAGAAATTCAAAAAATGACCTAAGTAAAGTACCAACTACGTTCACTTTGCTACCGGAAACATACCCTATTCGTGAAAATCGGAGCATTATTTCGGGTAGTATTTTTGTACACAGACATAAAAAAAAAAAAAAAAAACAAAAAAAAAAACAAAAAATAATCACACATCATTGTAAAACCAATACATTCTTCGCTTCGCTCAGAATCTAAAATATTAATGCTTAAAGACAATTCTATTTTACCAGTATCCAACAAATTCTCGTTACATATAGTAAATTTATTAAATTATAATTTCATACTAATCAATGTCACTAATAATTTAGTGTCTAATGCAAATTGAAATCACATGCAAATGTAATTATAATATAATTATTTTCTTTCTTATTAAAATTATGTTCCTTTTAAACGCCACTAAAATAAATAAATACCTAATTAAACTAAACGTTTAATTGTATACAAATTTTGATTTTAAAAAATCACTTGAAAATTAATCTTAAAAATATTATATAATTAAAAATAAAATTTGACCACACATTATGTATACGTTAATATAATATGAAGTAGAAATTAATCCACATTAAAATTAAACTGTATAATTCGTTTATAATATATTACACCCATCATATTTAGTAAAGTGAACGCTTAACGTATTAATAACATCATATATATATTATACGCATCATTATATTTTTATACAAAACTTCATTTCATTTGGACTATTTGTCCATATAATAACAAAATATTGAATTGTGTATCTGGATTAGTAGTATAGTACTATGAAAATGTTCGTAAATTTAAAAAAATTATTGAAATAAAAACTTTATGTGATTCGACATCGGAATAAATCTATGTAAGAAAAATTAAATTACCTAACTATAAATATAATATATTATATTTTTATAATTTGTTTGTAATCAACTGCTAATGTAATATTTTGAATACTCATGCATATCGACTGGTAAACGTGTGACTGGACTTCAAAAACCGCGGTCGCCACAACATCTAATCGCTGACACAATTCGAATCCTCAATGCGTGTCCTATATGGAAGACATTTCCGTTTTCTATCTTTGATCTCGATTGATTATAATATTATATTGTTACTTCTTACATTATTAATCTTACTATATATCTGATCGTATCAGAGTTTATAAATAATATATAGTGGAAATTATTGTTCTGTGAAAATAAAAACTTAACATAAAATATTAATAAAAATTAAAAATTAACATCATTTTGTTGACTGGTATATAAAACATTATAACAATGACTATTATTATTGGTATTAGTTTATTAATTATTAGACTAATTATATATATTTTTCGAATGTTCTTCGTGACATGAATGTTAATATTAACATTGAGGTAACAACGGATATAATATCGTACACTAATTATTACAAATTACTAGATTATACGACACATGTAGATGAGTTCAGTTTATCGTAAACAAATATAGGGTTTTTCTTAGCTTATAAGCTGCTCGAGTGTCTACTGTCTATCAACTTAATTCAGGGTATTTTTCATCCAAAATGATTTGTTGTACCTACGTCTAATTCAAGCATTGATTTTATTATTTGATAATTAATTTTGTATATAGGTATTCATCTAGTGGTAAGAAATCTCTGCGCTAAGTCAAACGGAAACCTGCCATAAACATTGCAATCTAACGAGTATGACAATTCATTATTACCGTAGTTATCAAAAATACAATCCACAAATCTACAAATTAAACATTGCACAGTATAAAGAAGTTCCGATATTTAACGACTTGTTACCGTCACAAACATGTACAAATCGTCAGCCATCATTATATCATATCATTAGTGGATTCTTTGTAACCACGTTTTCAACACACACTACACTCGTACAATAATTTGAGAACAATGTAAGAACTTTGTAAGACGTATATAGTTTTTAATTCGTATATAGTAAATTAAAATATTATTTAATAAAAACATGCCTGACATAATGTATAAAAAAAAATAATTAATAAAATTAATATTTACTTTAAGATGTTAATATTTTAATAATATTTTATATATTTATTTTATATATACGTATAACTATATGTATACCCATTACATGTATAATATAATATTAAACAGTGAATAACTATCGATTTTAATAGGGATTTTAATAATCAAGAAATTACTAAATGAATCAATCAAGAGAAAGTAATCAATTTACAATAATTATTATTGTAATTACCTATCATGAAATACACAAAAACTAAATTTCTATACCAATTGAGAATATTAATTCATTTAATATGAACATACGAATGTAAGTAACGTTAAACCCTAGGTCATAATATCCGTTTCTAATTATGTGTATGCTACTGCTGGATTGTCTATTTTGGGTGCGTCGTCGCAAGTCGGACGTTTTGCATTTCACATTGGCACGAATAGCCCAATGAAAATCATAAAACACTAGACATCGTAGCATACAGTCATTTATTTTTAACAAATAATCAACATTAACAATCGATTTTATTATTGTACTACTACAATGTGTTCACATGCATAATATAATGAACACATAAAAATAGAATATTAGAATAATTATTGCATAATTACACTTTAATTATATTCCTAACGTGTCTCACGATACGATTTCCCAATATTCACGCGTGTTCTCCAGATTCATTTTTATGAAAACGAAATAAAATAACATACCTATTAATAACTATATATTTGACTACATTTTCTATTACCTATATTATTATTTAATTATAAATATCAAGCTGAAATAGATATATATTAAATTGTATTATTAATTATTAAAGAAAAAAATATTTTTACAGGATTAAGAAACGTATTTTTAAAAATGTCTAAATAAGAATTAATAACAATTTAATCATTCAAAAATATTTAATAAAACAGAAAATTACAAGCTTTAAATTTACAATAAACACTACACTATAAGTGCCGAGTATAATTATTTTACTATATAGGTACCTATTGTATGTTTAACGGACAAAAATAATTTGTGCATTGGCAATCTCTAAACTTTTATTTAATTAAAAGAAAATTCACTACAGATTAATTCTGTGCGAGTTTAAATTATTTATTATTGTTAATCATATTACATAATAAATAATAAATTTAATATCTTAAAAACAAATACACAAAAAAAATTTTAATTAAAACTGATTATCTATATTATAATATTATGATGTGTAGCAAACCTTCCTTATTATCACACGTTCGGGTCAACACACTCATCATTACTATAAGAACTAGAGATTATTAACCGGTTTTCTACATGCAAAGGAAATATAAAAAAGAAGAGTATTTTCAGTTTTTTCAAATGGATAATATCTATCCAATTGCTGAATTGAATAAATTATTTTAATGATTTTGTTAAATTTAATAATAAGTATAGTGAAAAAAAATATATATATCTAATAAACATTTCTAATTTTTTTCTTTTATAATATTTAATATAAGTATACAATTTGGGCATTTTATATATTGTCCGGACATTTTATACAATGCCCTTCGTATATTGGGCAATATAGAAAACGGATGAGATGATTTAATAAAAATGAAAAATGAAATGATGAATGAATAATGAATAATTATAAATCGTAAAACATAGATAAAATAAAGTCAAATTATTATCTGTCACTATTTTTTTTGTTCTTATCGTATTTTTACAATGGGGATGTCTCACATATTATACGCGTGTACGTGACATAATATATTACCTATAACTATATTTACTGATTTATAAGTTATATTATATGTAGTTGTAGTGCTTATCATGCTGTGCCACAATCGGCCTTTTACCTATTCTCAAAAATAAACTATTTAGTAACCGCGAATCGTTTGTATAGTACAGGTTAATTGATTCAGTGCGTAACTAATTATTCGAATATGGAAAAGTTTAATGAAGATTTAAACAATTTATTAAAAAAAAAAAGTTCAAATACTTCATTTTTTACCAAATTAAAATATGATAATAATTTGTCTTTATTTTAACTATGTTTTACGATTTATCATTATTCATTAAATCATCTCATCCGTTTTCTATATTGCCCAATATACGAAAGGCATTGTATAAAATGTCCGGACAATGTATAAAATGCCCGGACATTGTATAAAATGCCCAAATTGTATACTTTGCCCGTAACATATATAAATATAAAATGCCTAAATTATCTAATTCAATAATATTAGTTCCCGTACAATTAACAAAATAAATAATACTACATAAAGATTCCTATTCAATACTTTCTACTCAGATTTAACTCTAGTAAAATTTTCTGAAATTTACTAATCCTATAGTTACGTTTAAAATAATAAATAATACAGTCAATTACGTACGCGTATTAAATTCGGAAAGTAAACATCATCATAATATATAGTTGTACATCGAAAAATGATTCATAATACCAAAAATTCATAACTAAAATATTACAAGAAAAACACATTAGGTATATTATGTTTATCTTAAAATGTAAACCGTGATGAAAGTAATCGTACTTCCATAGTGTAAATAATTAGCTAATTTATAATCTATAAAAGCATGAAAATAAAGGTTATCAAAATAAATATAGGTATTCAATTTTCCTTGAATTGTAAATAGGTAATATAAATGAATCTTTTAATCAATAATTTTGTAGTGTTAATTATTTAAAAATTCTAAATAAATTTTATATACCTATTCACAAAAATAGATAATTAAAGTTAAATGCAAAGTAAAAGAAATGTAATATTTTATAACCATAATAATTATACATACTATGGTAATAGTTCATAATACAAGTTTTATATTAGTTACTAATCTTATACCTGTATATTACCATGAGTATATTGTATATATAATATTTATAATACTATACATACTCATTGATGTTACCTACAATTTTATAGTCCTAAATTATTTTGATATTTTAAAATTATAAATTGTACGTATAAAAAATAATGAACAGCCTAGTAGGTATTCAATTTTACTCAATTTATAAAAGTCGAATAATTTAATTGTACAAGTATTTTTTTTAAAAAAAAAATTGCACTATGCTTTTTATTCTTAAACGTTTGCTAACTATTATGTAAATAATTATAACTAATTATGTACTAATTTTGAAGATAATCTTAAACAAACATTTCAAATAATTAAATAGACGATAAAATAATTGCAATTATAATTAAAATGTATGAAGAAATATGTTTGTAATAAATTATAAAATAAAATTATACATATTAAAAATAAATAAAAATTTCTAATAGTACATTCAAGTTTCTACAATGGACCATGAAAATCAACAATTCACATCATCGTTGTGGGAAAATAAATATTCAAATATTAATTTTCATTATTACAAAATAATTTAATATTAATATAAAAATAATAAGAATCCAAATTACGAATACAAGACATCATAATATAAGTAATATTACTCATTTAACCTAAGGTCATTGGCTCCACAATATGTACGATACATAATATATATTATTTCACCAGTGCTATTATACGGGCCTATATATATAAGACAATAATTGGTGACAATTGGCAGTAATATCAAACAATATTATGTTTTTTTTTTGTTTTTTTTTTTTTGTTTTTTGCTATATAATCGCATGTACTTACAACTGATATAATTAAAATTGTTATTTTGTGAATGCAAATATTAAAACATTTTTTTTTCTTTTAATTTACATTGCACCTACCTACCCTATTAAGAAATAAAAAACCTTTTAAGTATTGTTGTAATTAAAAGAAACATTAGTCATTACTAATTTTGAACAAAATATTATAATATTAAAATGGTGAACGCTTATTATAAAATGAATTTGGCACTTGAATTTAAATTCCTTGCTTTCAGGCCGGCATATTGAATACTAGCTTTAATGACCTGCATCAAAACCCGGATAATGGCTTTCACCTAAACCTTAAAGCAATATATTTTCTATTATATCTATATTATGCATACGAGTATATCAATATATTATTACTGACTATATGATATGCAAATGTTTTAAAAATAAATGTAACACAATACATTGCATAAACTATTGAAATGCTATTTGACGTCCCGGAGTAATTTCATTTTTAAAGAAATAAAAAAAAAATATATAATATAAAATAATGATATACAAAATTAAATAATTCCAGTAAATAAATATGTTCATATAAATAAATAAATAATAATCTTCACGCACTTATTTCACAAACTTGTTCCTATTTAAACCTTATTAAAAACTTGCTTACCCTCACAATCCAGTAGTCTCAAAAATATTAAAGTCTTAGAAACCATTCAAGTTGTCTATACACTGAACTGAAATAGGAATCCCTTACAGTTTACACTTAACAATATTTATAATAAATGAAATATACCTGTATAATGTAAATATATAGCAATATAGATTAAGGTAAATCTGAGGGCATAACCCTCTAAAACCAATAATTATTAATTTATGGCGCAGTACAAATGAAAATAATACTCATTTAAAAATTTTTAATTTCCACTCTTATTTGTATATCAATTAGTTATCACCCTTGCATGAATCACATATATCTAGTCCAATTATTTATATTTTAGATTCTGAGCGAAGCGAATTATTATTTTTTTTTTTTTATTTATATCTGTAGACACTTTTACTAGGTACCCGAAATAATGCTCCGATTTTCACGAATAGCATATGTTTCCGGTTGGAAAGTGGATGTAGTTGGTACTTTATTTCGATCATTTTTCGAATTTTTCAAAATTACCTATGCGATAGAAAAACATTTTTTACGAAAACTGAAATTTCGACGAATTCGATTTCAATATTTCACGATAACTCGGGAATTTTGAAGTTAGAGACTTTTTTTGGGTGTTGAACTGTTAACATAGGTAATATACTAATATATATATATGTGATAAAATTTTGGAACCGTTACGTTAATTTTTCTACAAAATATAGGACTTTGAATATTTCGTTAAATTCTCATTTGTATGTATCGAAAAAAGTATTTTGAGCGAAGTTCTGTCAGATAAGGGCATTTAAGTGACAAGGGATTTTATGAGCATTTATATTGAACTTAGAGACTTGAAAATTATATAGGGTGTTCCGTGTTCATTTATGTACTATATGTGTGATAAAACTTTGCGTTTTTAATATTTAATAAAAAAAAAATGTCAAAATTTTAATAAATATTTACATTATCTGACTGAACTTCGCTCAGAATCATTTTTTCGGATGCAATGGTTTATCATTGCATTCAAATTCTAATTAAAATTAATTACTATGATTTGCACATCTGTATCCCTGCGGCAGGATTATCATGCTCTTCTTTTTTATACGAGTAATATACGAGTATTATAGATAAAATGATATATAATGTAGGTATTTATAAAATAAATCGAACGTTGACAATAATGTTATGACTTATGAGTATATTAAAATGTAAACTTTATATAATTAGCATAAGAACGCGAGATATCATGCGTATGTTTTTTTATCGCTGATATATTAATTGAATCTTGTTTATTATCACATCACAAATTAATAATAGTTAATAATTAACTACACCACATCGTATACCCGTAAAAGATGCTATAGTAATAACTAAAATAAGTAGGTACTTAAAAAAAATAGTTCAAAATTCTTAACAAAAAATTGTAAACAAATGTCATTCAATAATCTAACAATATAATATTTTTCCAATATTCTTCAAGACATTATTTTGTATAGGTATACTCCCGTATTATATTATAATGAACACCTACTTCAAATACATTATTTAACGGCAGTTGACACAGTATTTCATAATAAGTTGAACTATGAATAGAGCCCGTTACCTATTGTCATATAACATATCATAAGTTTAATATTAAGAGGTACGCATTTTTTTTTTTTTTATCTTCCAACTATTATATAGTTTTATTATGACAAAGAAATTACTTACTTCACCGGAAGACTTTAAACCCCTAGGAGACCAACATTTATTAGCCGAATATATATAATTGAAATTCTCTAATAATATTATATCAATACTCTAAAAATATACTAGAAATGAATTTTATTAACAATAAAATATGCATAAATATTATTATATTACGCTTAAGAAATTTTTCAAACAAAGAGTGGTTATTTAGTTATTAGATCGTTTCACTAACTGATTAACCCATAACCTAACAATCTAATTAGTCCGTATTTTACTCGATATTTTATAGGTATATATACTCAACGTAACCTATACGTATACGCGATAAATAATTAAATTACAAGTAAAAGCTATATTAATATAATATTAATATAATATAATATCCACTATTAAATAAATTAAACAAATTACCATGGTTTTTAAATTTAAAATTAAATAAGTTCAAATAAACTTGTATTGTTTTTTAAATCATTCATTAATTTTTATTACACAAAAATTAACTTTAAAATTTAAATCATATAACATTAAATCTATTCGAATAAATATATATCAAAACAAATTCCATATACTGTTATTTATATACATTTTAGTGCTTATACGCCTAGATTTACGCCATTAAGTACCTACCATTTAATATTTTAACCGATTGACTTTAGATTTAGATTAAGATGAGAATTTTTTCAAGATATTAGGTATGTATCTTAGTATGTATCATAATAGATATTTTACACCATTTTTCAAAATTAAACTCTGTTTAAACTCATATGTTTATAAAAACTAACATTTTTTATAAATGACCACAATATTTTTAGCGCAAGATTCGAACGGAACAATTTTTTTCAAATAATTTTGATGCATCAAGTTTTTCTGGGAGTTTTTCTATATCAAAAATTTACAGAATAGCAATTTATATTTTTCTAGGTAGGTACCTTATTTTAATTACAAAACACTATTGTTTTTATTTAAAATTGAGATTGCTGTATGTCAAATAACTTATGACACAGATGAAAGTGTAAATATCAGAGCTGCTTAATAAAATTAGTCCTATTCGACTATTGAGGGAAAAAAACGTAGGTATTATAACTTTAAAAAATACAAATTTCATTGTGCGCACTAATAGTTAAAATTTTAAAAATAATGCAAAATATGTATTGGTATAGTTAAAAGAGTTCCCATTATCTTAAACATATTTTCACTCTTTCGGTTAAAATATTTAGTGGTACATCTTAACGTCTTAACGTGAACATACCATATAATAAAATGATCCACCTTATATTCCAGAATATTAATCATAAAATAATTTATTGGTATGATTATATGGAGATGGTAATGACTGAAATTATATTTTACTATGTGAAGCGTACTTTATTATATTTACGCCTCTATTATAGTAATTTGATACGGTCGACTGCTGGTGCCTGGTTAGATACCGATTTTAATACACAAATACATCAATAAATGCCACATGCATGACTCACAGTTATAACTTATAAGTTATAACATACAGTAATTGTATTTTACTACACTAAAATCTAGAGCTTAATACCAAAAATCACACTAATTTTCAAATAAAAATGAAGGGAAGGAATCAGGTGTTGAAGGGAACCAAAAAAATGACACACATCATTGTAAAATCAACAGATTTTTTTCGTTACGCTCAAAATTTAAAATAGTTAGAAATAATTTATAGGCCTAGCCTAAATATAATTAATATATGGTATAATTACAGTATGTCATATAAACGAATTATATTATGTGTATATAAATACCAGAAATAATTATAAAAAAAAGTGTGATTAAATAAAAATAATAACACCATAAATATAAATGCAAAATATACTAATTGTATTTAAAGCTCATAAGACGTGAACTATATTAATAGTTAATTTATATTACATATCTATTTTTTATTTCCAGACATGAACGACAATAACGGTGAATAAGAAAAATGTTGTTTACCAGACTAGAAATATATGCTCAATGAAATAAAAAATTGAATACAAATTATATTACGTAAATATGATAAGCGTGTAACTGACACGATTGATAAAATAAACTAGGCAAGAACAGTAAATATATCATTTCTTTCTACGTCACAAACAACTAAATATTATCTATTATAGTAATATATTTTATAGTTATTAATATTAATAGCAGGTACCTACGTATTATAATATTTTCTACTCGTAACAAAGAAATGTCTTTTACACATTATTACATTAAATAAAACATCAAAATATGTCAAATATACACTTCACAATATTACTAAAACCTATAGAATGAATGAAAGTTGTGGAAATTATTGAAAGATTATAATGAAAATAATGAAATAATAAAAGAAAATTATGATATTTAAAAACAAGTGTTTTTCTACCATCACGCATTTATATGTTTTACATATAGAGGTTTATGAATTTCTAAACGTTTTTAGAGTTACACGCTCAATTGCAACTGCTTGTATAGTCTTTGTTTCCTCCCCTCGCCACAGTGGAACCAAGGACGATAATGTGACTGCATACCTGTGACGTGACGTCAATGATAAAACAAGTAGGTAGGTTAGCCACCCGGTTAGCCATAATTATCACCCCTCAACTGTTATTTATTTTAATATTTTCAACATAATATCCTCATTATATTATTACAATTTAACACATTTATTTTTTAATATACTTAATATTGTTTAACTTGATTTTTAAATTAAGATTATAACAATATAACATTCAATTAGCAATACAAATCGTAATCGCTTAAAAGCAGTAAATTAATTCAAGTTTTATATTTATATTTACATTTACTCATTTTCATTACGAAAATTATTTATTTTAATATTAATAAACTAAAAAGAAACCCTAATAATATAGTTCGCATCATTATTCATTACAACCGGATGGTAGTGTTCCGTTCCTGTCTTATAGGGGGCATTGTTAAACCTATGTCTATGAAAAAAAGCGAACACTTGGGAGATGGTGATAAAACTCATATGTAATATTTATTATATTGGTCACCCAGTCAGCAGCAAACCGGTTGTATATATAAAATATACAAATACATCATCATAACATGAGTCACTATAATATTTAGTTCAAAATTCATTATTGCTTACATTATTAATATAAAAAAAACATTGTTTACAAAGAATATATTATTATTTATTATTCACTTTTGTCCAATTTTTATCATTATTATTAAATTTTAACGTATCAGTCATCTTACTAAATATTAAAATATTAACAAAAATGCAATTATTTAAATGTACCTATCATTAATTTCATTAATAGTCTAGATATAGGTACATATTTTTTAAATACAAATGAATAATTTATTCTTATCACATAACACAAATTACAAATTATTATTTGTATTTATTATTATTTATAGGTTATCTAATATAATTTTAAAACATTGAAATATGTAATGAAAACTAAAAAGTTATAAATATCAATAATATTATTATTATTTGCCTTCACCTTGTATTCTAATGATTCGGTCATCTTACTAAGTTGTATTATTATAATTCTCTATAATAATTCATTTATCTAAAAACACGTACCTAATTATATAGATACGTAAAAACACGGAATTCAACAATATTATTTTTCATATAAAAAAATTATAACTTATCCCAAAAATTTAAATCCTCAAAATTTAAAATATTTTTAATAAAGTGGCCATAGAATATAGTATTAACTTTTGAAAATTATTAATTGTTATTGATTGAAGATAAAAAAAAGAGTTGATACGGCTGTGGAAGGGATACAGGCTATAAATCATAATAGAAACATTATATAGATAAAAACGAGAATTTTAGGAAATTATTTTTAGAAAGTTCTATATTTTGTAGAAAAATTAACATACATACGTAAAAAAAGGGACACATTGTAAAACCTATACACTTTTCGCTTTACTCAAAATCTAAAAGTTACTAAGTTAATTTCCAATATATTTAACATAAATTTAATTTATTGATTTTCATATTAAATTAATATTATAAAGTTATTGTTTACATATGTATTATTCTTATTAGTCATTCTCATTATTATCCTTTAATTAATTTTTAATTTTTGTTCCATGTATAATAACCAAAATTAAGCAGTCATAATTTTATGAGTAATTTTACGAAGAAGCATTTTAAAAAGGAAGTACCTAATCCTATTATAATTATTTTTTCTCTCGTTTTTTCTTTACTAAATTTTAGAATACGTATACCTAACATAATTTACTAAAAATTTTGATTGTACATTTATAGATAAATATTAAAAATACCGTCATGGCTTTACACAAACTAATTGGACATGATTTTTTTTTTAGTTTTATATAGATATGCATGATATACATTCTTTATTAAGGCTTAAAAAAATAAAACGGTAAGACAAATTCAATATACAAACATTATTTTATTTATTTTTTAATTATATTTTAAGTGTCATATTGCATTATGGTTAAAATAAAACCTTAAAGGTGCATTCAATATTAATCCGGGTATATCGCTACTATTACTAAATTATAATGTTTCATATGAACCGTCTATTCGTAATCCTTGGTAATTCGTGACTATATTGACCATTATAACTGACTACAGTCTGCATAAACAATAAAAATATAATCAATCGTTTCCTCTACATCCTACGTGTTTTGAATACGACTTGATATTATTTTTTATGAAATAGGGTGCCACGGGGAGTTTTTTTTATTGCCCACAGTGTACAAGTAACAAACTAATATTATTAAATTATTCGTGTTACCTACTAAATTTTATTTTTATAATAATATAGACATTATCGAAGGTACTATAATATCGAGTTAAAAGTTTATAATTTCATTTTTAAAATAGTAGGTATACCTATATAGGTAATAGCTGGTAATTCATTATTTTTATTATTATTAAATGTAATATTAATTTATTTGAAAATATATGTTTGATTTATTGTTATGTACTGTATGTCTCGGCGATAAATTAAGACTTGACTTCGTTTGTACCTTTGGTAAGAAATTCCAACTATTAGTAAAATACCTATATATTTATGCAAACTGGTATAAGTTTTATAAAATGTATCTGTAATCATTATATCACACTATTTAATATAACTACCCGACAATACCTTTTAAATATATTTTATTGTTTTGACATGAGTACAAATAATTATCATATATTATTAAGTAGATGAATAATAGAAGTGAACTTGTTATTGTTAGTTTGAATAACATTATATTATAGAACAAATGTCTTTAGATAAAAAAAAATAATAATAATACTGCAAATAAAAAAGATACTAGATTTGTAAAAACTTGATACTTATCTTATAATTAGAAAGTTTAATACGATTTTTATTCAACGTATAATTAAAAACACAATTTGATTTAAATATTTGAAAATAAAATTTATAATTTAAATCACTTAAACTAAATAAATTAACGAATTATCAAGAATAAAATTACTAAACTAAATTATTAGTTAACTATTAGAAAATTTTAAATCATTCATACATTTATTTCACTGTAATAAATGCAATGCTTATAATTTACAAAAAACATCGAAGTAAAATGCGAATCGGGATACAAATAAAATTAAAACATTATTTAAAAAATACTATTGATTATGAATCAATTAATTTCTACTATTAGTTGAAAACGACAAAAACGCGAAATACGCCCTAATGACTAATACACACAAAAAAAAAAAAAAAAAAAAAAAAAAAAAAATGAAACCATATTTCTATGTCACATATTAATATATTAATATGTTTTTATACATGTAATTTATAATGTAATGTATCATTTATTTCAGTTGTACTAAAAGTCGACAATACTCGTATTTATATAAATACCAAAATAAACTCGAAAATAAATGTATATTTAAAAAAAAAAAGTTAGGTACATATAGGTAATATACTAATATGTATGCTCGTATGTATGGGATACCATTGGAAATAATATTTCTTATCAATATGTTGGTTTATTTAACTTTAAACATACTTTTTAATCACTCACAATCATTCTAAGTAAATATGTTTACTTACAGTCATAAGTATTTCTTTATCTACCCCATGTACGAGACGCAAAAGATAAGTCAACATTAGTAAAGTCAAATTCCGAGTTAAATTATATGTTAACATATAGATAATTTGATATAATGAAAAGTAAAACCCCGAACATAATTATGAATATATTACAACTTTTATTTCGTTGTAATTATAGAATTTTAAAATTAAAATTCTAATTCTCAATATTACAAAATTAAATGTAGGTAACTGTAGGTAATTATTTTATAATATAACATAAAAAAATACAAGAGAAAATACTTTTATACTTTAAAATTTCGAATATACCGAAACACAAAAATAGTAAACTTGAAATTAAAAGAAAATTATAAATATATAGGTAGGTACTTAATAAAATATCATTATGTAACAATCATAATTTAAAATTAATGTAGAATAATACTGTTTAATTAAAATAGAGAAAAAATTATGTTATTACATATAACATTATAGTAATTACAAAGGCACTGTTTTAATACGAAGTTTATTTATCAAACGTTTTCAAATTTGTATATGATTTATACTATTTATACTGTTTGTTTACCATACGAGATACGACCATTACGAGTATTTATATCTATATACGACAGGAATAAAATACGTACAACTCCAAAAAAAATTGAATTATGTCAATTTTTAAATTATTATAAACGTTAAAATATAAGAACTATTATATAATCAGTATTATAGCAAAAAATGTATGATGAACATCATTTTTTATTTTATAAAAAAATAATATGATGATTTACGATATCAAATCAATAAAACATAATACCGAGCATAATACAGTATGTATTATAGTGCTATAGCATGCCAACTGTTTTTACATGCACGATTCGTCCATCTCGCATTGAATAGTCTACTAAAATAAAGAATTGAAATGTAAATAAAAACAGCCTATGAAGCCTATGAACAAGTTAACAATGGTGTAGGTACACCAGACTGAACACGGTTTAAGTACCTAAATACGGTTTATGGTAGTTTTAATTTTAAAATAAAAAGAATAATGAATAATAAACTATACAATATAAAATAATAATAATAATAATAATAAGAGCCAATTCTAATTATATCCGAATACAACCATTTCAGGTTAAGAGGTCAATAATAACCTCTCACTATCTATGTTTACTAAAACGAATAAGTAGTCGCCTTAACTTTTCATATACTAACACGTAGGGAGGAGGGGAACAGGACTATACATAATCATATTGTATAAATTATATATATATATATACTATATAGAATGTAATGAATATAGTCATATGGCAAGACACTAAAAACTAAAGACACTCAACAGCGAATAGCGAACGTTTATAAATTTTAACTAGTTTTTCGATCCTTTAAACAATGCGTGTATAATATACACGTTTAGAAGAAGATAATGTAACGCGTAGGCGCATAAAGTGTAGAATATAAATTACTAATACGAATAACATAAAAATAAAGTAACTACACATTTGTATACATTCACAAGAAATTTGATAACGCATAATCACATAATTTAAAAATGTATCAAAAAGATAGAATACTTACTACAGTAAATGTGACAAATTATTATCAAGATACCTAATCTGATAAATATAACGAAAAGCAAGATGAAATTCGATTATTTGATACCTATTCACGTCTATATTCAAATAAAAATAATATGTACTTAATTAGTTAACAGATATGTATATTTTAATATACCTACATACGCATAATTTGAAATTTAAATTTAAATTTAATACACCTAAATCCCTATTCATTTCTATTTCAAAAAAAATGTATTTTATTTTTCTTTTACTTTCATTCGGATTTTAATTGTCATTAAAACATTTTTAATACAATTTTCGATTTCTGAAAGAACACTCATTTTTGGGATACAAACAAATTATGTTTACTAAACATATTATGTGTATTTTTTAATTTGTAAACATGCTAACAGAAGCACAATTACAATCGTTAATTATTTTTACACAGTATTGAGTAGACAAATAGATATAAAATATAATATGGTTAAAGATCTTAATATTATGTTTTTTGTATTTGATTATCTAAATATCAAGGACATTGACAATGCCAGTTAGCTCATTAAGACAAATAATAACAATTTATTTGCAGTACCTTCATCATTGAATTTAAATTATAACTCAAATTAATTACATTAAACTAGGTAGGTATGTTTAACTTTTAAACAAAGTTCATCTTTCAATGATATTAATGATATTTGACTCTATATTTGATTATTTATCAGGATACTCTGGTATAAGTTATTATCAGGATACTTACATACACCTATAATACCCAAATACATATTATGCATTATATTATAATATTTATATAGCACGTGTATAGTGTGTACACTAAGTATGTAAGTCAATAAAACAATTATTTATAAAATATTTTAAAATACCTACATTTTATTTCTTAAAGTATTAAAATATTTGGTTTGATATTAAAACATTAGTAGGTATACCCAGAGTTATATCTATTATATATCAAGTGAATAGATGCATTCTTTATGGAAATATTTAGAATTAGAACTTGAAAGTAAGTCATTATTAAATTAAATTTCACGTTACTGAGAAAGCTACCGATTTAAAATTTTACAATCATAAGTTTTTTAGCGAGATTTTTTAAACAATAATTTAAATGAATTACCTAATCCTTTTAATTATTGTGATTTAAAATTAATACAAGTTAATTAGATTAATATTCAACTATTTTCATAATTAATATAAAAAATTAAAAATAAATTAAATACACATTGAAATTATAAATTACCTATAACTACCTATGTTTTTGTTTCATGATTAACTACTGGACCTAAGGTCCTAAGCATTATAACATATTGTAACACTCATATTCAAGAAACACCTTGAGAAAAGTTAAAAAAGTATTTATCAATATAATAAACGCCTAATCATTTTCAAAATAGAATAAATAAACATAAAAATGTAATAAAGAAGATATTTGTCTTTCATTAATTTTAATAATACATAAATTACACTATTTTAGTACATACCCTATACATATATTTAATACATACACTATTTAAAAAAAAAAAAAAAACAAATAAGGTAATTTATAAATAAAACTGTCATCATATTTTATTTATTGAATTATACCTACTAACAATAATTATGAAATCATTAGCAATAAAAGTTTATTTTATTTTAATTCTTATTTATCAATTCAGAATTGATATAGTATAATTTTTAATATAAGCATTACTTATAAAATTCTGTAATCAAGATAGGTATACCGTATACAGGCTCGGTAAATAACTATATTTTTAATTTTAAAGGATATCATAAATATCATGTATCTTCACAGATACAAGGTATCAAACAGATACCTTTTTTTATAATGTGATCTAACACATAACTACATATCAACCAAATTTATATATTATGGGTAATATAGTACATTATTCTATTAAAATAAATATTTATCATTATATTTTTTAAATTATTATTTTTATGGAGGAATATCTCTTAACTATTTTATTTTATTAAAGAATTATACTAATTAACTACTATTTAATTTAACTAATTGTGATTTATTGTTAAAAATTCACATTAAGAACATAGTATAACAATAACACATATTATTACCTATATAACTTAGTAACCAATACAATTTATATCTTATATTTACAAAATCTATAGAGATCATAATCCAATAATGTTTATTGCCACTCTCAAACCATCAACATTCATTAAATATTTATAATTAATGTTATCAGTTATGAGGTCAATTACCTACTGATCAGAAATATCTGTGCAAATATAATGTGTATTATTGTATTGTATTACCTATGTAATAATATAATTTGTATTTGAATAACTAATAAGATAAAATTATCAATTTAACATATTATACAAATTCACAAAACTAAATAATCAAATTTAAAAATGAGTAATATATTATTTACAATGTAATTAAATAGAATACATACCTACCTAAATAGAAAGAAATGTAAAATAAAAATGTTTTCTTATAATTTATATATTCAACACTACCTAAATATTTGTTATAGACTTTAATATTTATAATATATACCTATTACCCTCGCTATTACTTATGTTATTTTATACCAATATCAAACAATTATTTATTTAATTTAAATTACTGTAAATTAAAAAATTAAATAATAATTATATAAATTATTTCAAATTGTAATCTTAATGTACTTGCTGAACAATAATTATCTATTTTATCAATAAACTAATTATAAGTAAATCAAAATATCATATTTCTAATAGGCAGGTGTACCCATTATTTAATATAATATATACAATAGCTACCTAACTATAATTTACAAAGTGCAAATTTTAAACTGACTAATAATGGGTGATTATCAACTGGTCTAATTAGTACCTCCTAAATATACAATGTAATGTTTTAATTTCAATACCTACCCATCTAAATTAAACAAATTGAAAATAGAATCATTTGACGTACAGGTAGATACCACAATATCTTTTTGCTTAGTTTTGTTTTTTCAACACGATTTCAGTAACGACTAACTAAATGTTTAAAACATCGGATTACGAATCGATAAACCTGATCCCAATTCCATTGCCCAACTATCCATTGACGCCTAACCGGACTCGACCGAAGTCTCAATTACAAAATTTATCACATTGCAATCTGCACACAAGGCATGTAAAATATGATCGTTTAACGTGGAAAAAATGAAAACTTGTATAGCCCTAATGTGTATTGCGAGGAGGGTATGGAAGGGTCGTGCAACACCGTTGGGGTGACGACGGCGTGCTGCTATCGTCAGATTAATGGTGGCAAAGAGAGACTCCTAACAAGCTATACTACAGCAAACAACTACACTACTAACCTTCGGACAACTCGAGTTCCAATTCGGCAAGCTTTTCACGGACGTCCTCCGGCAACCGCGTCATATCCACGCACAGTTCGGCCATTGGAACTACAACAGTGGTCGCACCGGCGACAGTCTTGATTCTCGCGTCGTATCACGTGCACGATGATAAGGGTCGATCGAACCACTCGGCCGTCTACCGATATCGGTGGTAAACGCCGACAGATAACAACGCCGGATTATGGTGAGCGAGCAAAAAATTACGACGACATGTGCGCGCGCGTGGACGGAATTTCGAACGAACGGAAAATAAACGGTAATATTACAAGGAGGAAAAAATAAACGATATTACTTTTCGATTATTATTATTATTATAATCGTGCGCGAGATGAAATCACTATCGCGGGGCGCCCGCAGATACGTTCGTCCTCACGTTTCGCACCGGCGTCGTTTGACGCGAAACGGCATGGCGATGTTTGAATGAAAATTATACGAATTTCATATGGCAAAAAAAAAAAAATTTACAAACAAAATACGAAGATTACGATAAAAAGAACGCGTGCGTGCGAATGATAATATTATAAATTATAATATATTCTGTTTTCGTTTGGACACCTACTGGCTACTACGGCCGCGTCGTCGTTGTTGTTATTGTCGTTCCCAGAGGGGAGAACAAATCGCGGTGCGGTACACGGGCCGCATCGATACGCACGCACACACTGGCGCACGCGAGCCAGGGTCGAGTCCGTCGTCGTCTCCTCAGCTGCTGCCGCCTGCTGTCGACAAACGCGATCGTCGTTACCGCACGGTGGGGTTACCGGCACCCGGGTACGGGGTTTCGTCGCCAGAGAGCGATCGAGGTACCAGCGCGTGTCCCCCATCCTCTCCCAACCATTCCTCATCATAAACGTTACATAATCTTATCGCGCGGTTTACCGATTACCTGTTTACGGTTTCCGCCAGCAGCGACCTGCTGCCGTGGTAGTAGGCACATAATAATAATAACAACAACACGGTGATAATAATAATCGACGGTCGGGAACCACTCGTAAACGATAAATATTATTCGGCATTCACGTCTCACGATTTATTGTATTATGTATTCACTCCGAAGTCTGGAATTATGAATCGTATGATTCTAGGCGAACGTCGGGCGTTTCGCGTTTATTTTATTGTAAACGATTGGTAAACACTAAACTGGTAAGAAAAAAAATCGTCACAATGTCATAATGATAACCGTTAAACGGTCAATGAGTTTTTTGGAAATACAAAATATTACGTCTACGTAATAACTAATAACTAATAATAAATAATACAATATTTTCGTTTTGTTGCCCTATCCGCGTATAGTCTAAATAACACGCTGTTCCCGCAGACGTAAGTGTTTCCGTCTTCGTTATAATAATTATACACCTATATAAAACATAATACAAAATGTAATATTATTATTATGTTCACCTGCGCGGCCGTAAACGTTATAATAGCCGTTCCCACGTAGAAAACGTATAGTTGAGTTATGCAAATTATTGCAGAATGACCCCTATTATAATATGCACGGTCTGCGTATGCCGTAGCCTAGTGATAATAATATGACAGCCGCGGCAGGTAATGTCTGTATAGGTAACAATAATATACAGCGATTCCAAGAGAGACGCGGTTCAATGTGTGTGGCGAATGTGGTATAAACCGTATATAAACGGTATAAAATGTACGGTGGTAAACGCATACCTGTGGGCTATGAGGCTATGACCACTATAAGTATAACCAATAATGTATAATATTAAATTTTATTATGATTATTATGATAAAATTTTACATTAATTTTAAAAGAAAAGCAAATAATACTCATCAAGATTAATAATATCTCTTATCTCAAACAAAATATTTTTTATTTTTCCTACGTTTCGTTTGTTAAACTACGTATTAAAATATTTATAGGTTCGTCCTCAAAATTTAAGTATAATAATGTTATCTTATCAGGATTTTAGACTATTATAATTATGCACTACTATTTTGTATAATAATTATAATAATACCTATTACGTTCTATTACGACAAATATAAAATATATCATTATGGATTTATGGAATACAATATACAAACAAATAATAAATTTACAATATTACTTTTATAATTACAGTAATTGCATAGGTATAATGGTATAAAACGTAGAAATACAATTGAGCACGATTGACCTTTTTTGCGTACGATTGAGCACACTCTGTGTATAACAATGACTAGCTACCTGCACCCGAAAAACAACACGATTGAGCACTATTTCTTGTGCGGCGTTGCCATATTTATTTTACACGTAATAATATAAATAAAAAAAAATAAAGTCGTAATTTATGTATTAATAAAAGAAAAAATTAAATATAATAAAATTAAATAAAATTAAAAATAAATTATTAAAATTTTCATTGGTTAGTTCAAAAATACAAAGGTCTCGCGAAGCGAGGTTTTAGGTCACACGAAATCACTGCCTATCCGCACCAGTATCCGTTCAATGGGTAGGTATGCTTTAGTCCCTTGGGACGTAGCCCCATCCCCACGAAAAGTGCCGCAAAGCGGCACTTGAGGAAGTGAGCGAAGCCGGCAGGCGTAGCGAGCGTCCCTTCCATTTGAAAAGAACTGCGATTTTTTTTTTGTATCTTAAGTATACCAATTAAATAATCAAAATTGATTTATTATGTAGGAAAAATGCCCAAAAAAAATTTATCCGGGACGCAATTTACATATACCTGGATAAAAATTATACTATACGAGTATATCTTTTCGAAATGAAAGAAGTTTGGCAACGTTTTGAATATTTAAAAATATTGAACGTGCTCGATGGTAACATCAAAAAGCAGGTAAAAAATATACTCAATCATATGGCAACCGGTATAAAATAGGTAAATATAACATAGAGAATGTACAAAACAAAATATTATCATAATATCATGTCAGGTTTCAAAATTATTTTCTTTACAAATTTACAATATAACCAGTTTTAATAAAAATTAACATGCACTTTCGTATAAAAAAAAATTAAATACCTATAATTTATTTGCATTTCTCAATTATTGTTTAATATTTTATGTTTGATAATCAAGACATATAGGCAATAAAAAATATATTGCGAATTAACAAAATATTACCTAACACTTCACGCTACGTACAGGGTACAGCAAACGAATGATAAACATAACATGATAGCTTGATAAAAAAAAAAAAAAAAACAACTATTCCTTTATTTATAATATACGTATTTAAAAATATAATGATTCCAACTTTAAAAAGAAGAGCTGATACTGCTTTGGAAAAGATACAGGTCTAAAGAGTATAGTGTTAAATTTTGATTAAAATTTGAATGCAATGATAAATCATTACATTCGGAAATACAATTTTGATCGAAGTTTATGTATCGATTAAAATTTTACATTATCAGTCTCTATGTTCAATTTCAATATAAATATATGCCCATAAAACTACGAGTCACCTAAATACCCAAATCTGACAGCACTTCGCTCAGAATCGCTTTTAGAATGAAATGATTTATCATTACATTCAAATTTTAATCAAAATCCAACACTATACTCTTTACACCTGTATCCCTTCCCTTGATTTTTATACCTTATATTATCCTGTGTATAATATATATTGTATTATATACCTACCTGTTATTGTTATAGTTATGTCTTATGTAATAATTTTCCAAATAAATATACAATAGAATTTACCATTATATTATTATGCCATATTTTACAGAATCGTTTATAATCAATCACTAATCTTCGTATTTTAATATAGTTCTTTATTAGCTGTATAGCTGTATTTATGTAGGTATTTATAAGTATAACCCGTACATTTAATAGATAAATATAATAATTTACAAAACAAACAAAATATATTAATATTTTACTCAAGAGTCAAGACTCAACCACATTAATTTAGTACATTAATAATATAGTAAAGATTTTTTTTTTTTTTTTTTGGTATAAAACTTATAAATTACCTATATTATTCTGGAAAATAAACGATTCCAAATATTTTCTAACTAAAATTTAGAAAAGAAATGAAATTACTACACGAGTACATCTACTTATATGTAGGTAATATGGATTTATACGTCATGATGTAAAAGTGTAAAGTGTAGGAGTATAACGTATAAGTATATTGTCACTATAATATAGATCTAATGTAACAACTGTCTACAATTCTGTTGTCATGGAGACGAAAATTGATATTTAGTTGGACGTTAGATTTTAATATATTGTACTATAGGTTAAATCTAATTTTCGGTAATCATATACCTACTCGTATATATATAGATAATAGTTGTTAAGAAAAATAAGACAACATCACACAACTTTATAATTTAATAGATATAATAATAAACATTAAAAAATATTATGATTTCAATCTAATATTACATTATCTCCTCTTGACAAAATCCTAAATATATACCATAGTGTTAAAGTGTTAACAACTAGGTATATAGGTTAGGTTAATTACATAGGTACCTAATTATTAATAATAACGATAAAAAAATATATACCAAGGTATTTATTTATAATAAAATTATACCTACATGTTTTTTAGATTTAATGTCTAATTAAAATAATAATTTGAATAGATTAAAAAATTAATTTTCTAAGCCTTACATATTATATTGACAAAAATACAAAATGCATTATATTAATTCGACTACATCCAGTGCCTGATATTATATTATAATTTATGAACTGATTAGATAACTAGTATATAACTGTACAGGTATAGGTAAATGCCTTATTATGTCTTAATATATATTGACACAATGACACATCATAGTTGAATAGTTTTTTTTTCCAATTAAACTATTTATTAAAATAGGTAAAATATAAAATATTTTCTTGAAATAGGTATTTTTATTTTTTTAAACGGTAAATAGGTATATATACATTTTAATTTTTATTTATTATAATTTATAAAGTTTTGTATACTGAACAATAACTAATAATACGACTAAAGTATTCAACCTTCAATCTTTATTATGTCAATCAGCTCTAATAATAATTTATTGTAATGTATAATTTATCAAATAACAAAATATGTATATCAGTTAAACTTTAAACTTTTATAAAAATAACTTGCGATATACGATAATGATAGATTTATACTTAGGTACCTATGTATAGGTAATAATTTATATTTTTAAAAAAAAGTAAAATTAATTAAGAATAGGTATACCAATGCTTGATTTTTAACATTCTAATTTTTTTCATATTGAATAATATAATACTATTATTATTATTTAATTTTTAACAATTGTTCTGAATAAATATTTATCTTTGACCTTGGTAAATGTTTAAACTTTTAAGAATTTAACCTTAAATATAATTTTAAACTCAATAGACTATAAATTAAAATTACCTATCTGAGTACTTATATAACTACCAATAGAATATGCTTAATATTATAAATATACATTGAACTTGGTTCGAGAAAAATTATAATTGTATGTATATTTATTCATTTCAAGTGGTAAATACTTATAGAAAATTTTTGAAGGTCTGTTTAATTTTTTTTTTATGTATAAATATCAAAGTATAGCAAAATTAAATATTTAATATTTTACTAGAAATATATTGCTTATAAATTATAAAATATTAAAAATACTTTTGATATAGGAACTAAGTAGCGTCATAAATTATTTATAAAATATTTTTTCACCAACTCGTATGTGTTATATAAATAGTTAATTAAATAGGCATTTAGTCAATTTAAATAATCAAATTTACAATAACAATATAGGTAATATTTTTTTTTTTAAAAAAAAGTGTTTTCCAAAATAATAGTTTATTATTTATTTATCGATTCAACTGTTTTGATTGACTAAAATATAGAATAGAATAAGAATATAATATATATTGAAATTTGGTTTATGGTTTATTATAATATTAGTTTTACTTACATATTATACGTTTTAAATATTGTTTCGACTGTAAAATAAATAAATGAAGATTAATTCTATTTATAGGTAGGTATAGGAATTTATTTGATATTTTTTAATCACGCGTAACACGTTCCTTTCATTTGTTATATTATATTATTATTGTTATTATCTTTACACGTTTTATTTATATTATATACTTTATTATGAGATATGACGCGACGCTCTGACGTGGCCAAATAGACAGTTTGTGCCTAAATCTGACTCATTTCGTGACTGCTTTGTTTAAAAACGTTCATAAATCTTAACGTATATTATATTGAATTTTATTTTAATGTATAAATTATAATATCGTAAATAATAAATAATCTCTCAATAAGAAATACGGATGATTACGTGAATAATATTGTAAAGATATACTGTTTAATATATAATAATAACAAAGAAGAATATCGATTGAGTTGATATATTTTTGTCAATGTATTTTAAACTGTACATTATTGTTGATATACGAGAAAATAATAATCATCGTCGTAATCTACACATAATAATATATCAGTATCGACTGTAGTTATAACATACTATACACAGTTTAAATTATTCATAAATGCGGGGGAAAAAAATGGAAAAAATTATAATAAAGAATAAGAGTAGGCATTAACGAAATATTTAAAAAAATACAAAAAAAAAAAAAAAAACTTAAATTATAATATTATGTTTTATCAATAAAATACCTATTATTTATATTCGCATGTATAAATAATTTAAAATATTTGCATATATCGTATAATTAAATGTAACGTTAAGCCAAGACAACCATAATAACCAAATATTAATTCATAATATGTAACTATAAGGGTGGATATATTAGTACCTATTACATTTTACATGTAAAAAGGATGTTGACATCAAACATGCATGTGGAATAAAATAATTTATGATACGTAATAGTTGAAAGAGATGGAATCCTTATTCCTTATTGGTTATGTGTTGGTAAACTGGTCATAGCGTTATAGTGGTGTTATAATTGTATACACTACACTTATAGATTATTTAGCATCGTCAGACATTAAACTGAAAATAACAAACTGACCGTCTGATACTCTTAATCAGTGATTTTTGTATTTTTAATGAGTTTCGTAAATTATATAGGATAATAAATTATAATAAAGTTATATCTTATATCTATACCTAATATCTACATTATATTGTTAACATAGTTTAATAATATTTTAATGATATAAATTTTATAAATAATAAAATGAACTAGTGAAGAAAAACTGGCATAATATGGAAATTGATTGATGATGATAGAATGTACTTTTAATTTAAATACTAATAATTTTAATGAGTATAATAAGAAAAAATCTATACGGAAATTGAATATAATATTACTATTTAGTAATACCTAATTAAAATATAATGTAAGTGATCAATGTAGAAGTATAGTAAATAGTAATTATTACTCAAGTTATTACTTGGAAAAAATATAAAAAAAAAAAAATATAAATATTAATTATTAAATATAATTATTTTTAATTTGATTATTTTATAATCATAGCATTCTATATGATTATTTTAAGATGTTATTGTTAAGTATAACTAATAATAAAAAACATCTATATGAAAATTGATTGAGAATATGCATTGTAATTTACTATAGTGCGGCCAGCGAAACTAGAAGCTTGACGGTCACGCACCTAGTGGCCGTTTTCATGAAAACCAGAGGTTCTAAATATTTTGGTTGTTTGTACAGCTGCTCGATCTTTTTTAATTTTTTTTAAACTATTTTAACTATTGTGTAACCGTTGCATGCCGAATACCTGTATATATTAATACACACCTCTAACTATATTAAACCATTTGCTATTTATTTTACGCGGGAGAGCATTCTTCGTACCCATGATAAAAAAAACGGCCACCAGGAGCGTAACCGTCAAGCTTCTAGTTTCGCTGGCCGCACTATAATAATTAATACTCTATATTGTAGAGAGAATGATATAATTAAATATAAATAAAAAATAAGTCCCGTGTTCAAAGCAAGTAGCTCAATAAGAATAATCTGAATAATGCATATGTCCCGTAACTCATACTTCTTAGCCATAGTGGTTTACCTAAGCTGGTTGCTTGCTCAACACAATCTACAATTGTGTTCACCGACGATAACGACGACTTGCACGTATAATATGATGCAATTGCAATTTATATAATTATTTTTACATTGTAATTTGACATGATAATAGTAGATAAAAAATGAGCACTTATAATATTATTGAAAACAAAGGTTATATTTAATATAATTTATATATTAAATAATAATAGCAAATTATTTTTGATTACCTAGTCCTTGTTGAACACAAATGTAGATTGTGTTGAGCAAGAAATCAAAGTACATGATTACTCTATTTTTTTAAAAAATAAACTAGCTATATTATTACGAACTGAAACCGGCATCAAACATTCAAACATGATGTAAAATAGTTACATACATTTATAGTTTATACATTAAATAAATCACATTTTGGTTACCATCCGTACTAAATTTTATTCCTTCTAATAATTGTACCACTTCAACCGAATACGGTAGATTATTTGGTTATGTATTATCCATAAATGTTTTTAAAAGAGAGGTAAGATACGATACAGACCAAGGAACAGTGCTTGCTTTGAGGGGTGACGCGGGGGGACGGAGTACCTCTTCTATTTTTTATTTTTTTGAGCGTGCCCCTACTAATTATTAAATACCCTATGATATTACATGTACTTAAGCATATTAGGGGGGACGCTAATTTTTTTGAAAGTCTGATAGTCCCCCTTCTTTTTTTTCTTCAAATCAAACACTGCCAAGGAAGCAAACCAAACAAATACTAGGTACCTTGATGACTACGAAAACATTTTTGACAATTACAACTTAGTAAACTAAAGGCAATTGACTTATTTTATACTAAAGTATTATTATTAATCATTGGTGAACACAACCGTAGATTGTGTTGAGCAAGCAATCAGAGCACTATTATTTTTTTATAATTATCGCATATGGAAGTTGCCGTAATATTTATATATAACTCTCACTTGTATATTAATTAAACATTGTGTGTTAAGTAAGCTATAATATTCTACCTTAACAAAAGAAAAATAAACTATATCAGATTATTATATTATATATGTTTAAATTTCCGATATGAATATCTTCAATTACATAATATATCAGACCACATAACATAATTATAATTTAATAAAAGTACTATATTCGTCTTCTATTGTTCGTAGAATTAGTACATAATATTAAAAGTCAAAGAATAAGTTTACTTAGCTATGGTTAGGTTAGGTTAGGTTAGGTTAGAATAACTTTGTCACTTCCTCTCCACTATATATATGAGGGATGAAGCAGTAGAACATGTTGTTAAGCAGTAGTTAGAAGATCTAAACTCCTCTCCTTCATCTGTGTTTGTCTTCTTGACAACACATGAATGGAAGAAGTAAGAAGCAAAAAATTTCCTATTAATTTGCTCCCTCCCTTCTGTTAATGTTCGGTCATATTATCATGATGTACATTTGCAGAAGGCGGAGAGCATTTGAAATTGCACGTACCCCAGTATCCTAGGTACATATATACCTCTATACCTAAATAGTTAGGTACAACACATGAATGGAAGAAGTAAGAAGCAAAGAATTTTCTATTAATTTGCTCCGTCTCTTCTGTCAATATTGGGTCATAATATCATGATGTATATTGTCAGAGGGAATGGTGCATATTAATTTGAAATTGCAAGTTCTTCAGTCTCATAGGTTATTATACATACCTCTATTCCTTAAAGTATTATTATTATTCGTTAGTGAACACAAATATAGAGTGCGTTAAGCAAACAATCATAGCACATCTTTTTTTTTAAATTATCACTCATAGAAGTTGCTGTAATATGTACATATAACTCTCACTTTGGTGTTAGGTAAGCTATCATAATATATCAGACCACTCAACATTATTATAGTTTTATAAAAGTGCTATATTCGTCTTCTAGTGTACGTAGAAGTGTTACATATTTAAAGTCGAAGAATAAAGTGTACTATACTATGGTTAGGTTAGGTTAGGATAGGTTAGAATAACTTTGTCACTTCTTCTCCACTATATATATGAGGCAGTAGAACGTGTTGTTAAGTAGTAGTTAGAAGATCTAAACTCCTCTCCTTCATTTGTGTTTGTCTTCTTGACAACACATGAATGGAAGAAGAAAGAAGCAAACAATTTCCATGCTCCCTCCCTTCTGTCAATGTTGGGTCATAATATCATGATGTACATTGGCAGAGGTGGTAGAGCATAATAATTTGAAATTGCAAGTACTCCAGTCTTATAGATAATAATCTAATATTCATACCTCTATTCCTAAATAGTAAGTAACTACTTGTGCTTCATTATTTAATATTTTTTATATTATATTCTATTTTATAATTGCCTCTCAACGTTTTTATCTAATATATGCAACTTCTCTAGTTTATGTAAAATTCTCTAAGGCTTATGTCCTTATTTTCCAATTATAACTACCTGATATTATTTATACCTACCTAATATATATATACGCGATTGAGTTATAACAACATAATAAATGACGACTATCAGTACGTTCTATAGTACTATATTATACTTTATACACACATATTAGTACATATTGGTACACATTAGTTAACGTTAACGTATATCCCGATAATGAGAGAAATATCTGATGTCAATTTTTTTATAGGTGTTAAAGAGGATAACATTGAATTTTGATTAACACTTGAATGAAATGATAAAAATTAATCTTCACTATATAACTAGGATACACGTATTGTAAACCAAGTTTTAAATTCAGTCCTTGTCGTTCTATTCCTTCAAGTGAGGAAAGAATAATGGAGAGGTCCATTCAATAACTATATGCTATATGTATCATTTATAACAATTGTAATAGCAACAAAATATAAGTAAAAATTATAACGTATTGATTTTATGAATATATAAATAACTACATAAATACTACAATTAGACCTTGAAGATCTAATAAATCGATTTATAATTGATGAATTTTAAACAATGATGTAATTAAATATAAATAAAAAATAAGCCCCGTGTTGGAAACGTAGTAGCTGTAGCTCAATAAGAATAATAATAATATATATGTCCCGTAACTCATACTTCTTAGACGTGGTGGATTAGGAGGTAGCTGGTTGCTTGCTCAACACAATCTACAATTGTGTTCACCGACGATAACAACGACATGAACGTATAATATAATGCAATTACAATTTATATAATTATTTTTACAAAGTAGTTAGATATGATTCTAGTCGATAAAAAATGAGCACTTATAATATTATTGAAATCAAAGGTTATATTTAATAAAATTTAGATATTAAAAAAAAAAAAAAATAATAGAAATTAAAATATTATTAGTGCCTGGTTGTTGAAAACAAATGTAGATTGTGTTGATCAAGAAATCAGAGCACATCATTATATTCTTTTTTTTTAATAATAAACTGGCTATGTAATTTATGTTCTGAACCCCGCATCAAACATGATGTAAAATAGCTACATACATTTATAGTTTATACATTGAATAAATCACATTTTGATTACAACCCGTACTTAATTTTATTCCTTCTAATAATTATACCACATCAACCAATTAGGGTAGATTATTTGGTTAGGTATATAATATCCACAAAAGTTTTTAAAAGAGAGGTGAGATACGATACAGACCAAGGAAACAAACCAAACAAATAATAGGTACCTTGATGCCTACGAAAACATTTTTGACAATTACAACTTAGTATACTAAAGGCAATCGACTTATTTTATACAAAAATATTATTATTATTCATTGATGAACAAAACTGTAGATTGCGTTGAGTAAACAATCAGAGCACATCTTTTTTTTTTTTATTATCACATATAATTATTATTATTATTATATATTATTGCCTTAATATTTATATATAACTCTCACTTGTAGGTATAGTAATTAAACATTGTGTGTTAGGTAAGCTATTATATTTTACCTTAACAAAGGAAAAATAAACTATATCAGATTATTATATTATATATGTTTAAATTCTCGATATAAATATCTTCAATTACATAATATATGAGACCAAACAATATAATTATAATTTAATAAAAGTACTATATTCGTCTCCTATTGTTCGTAGAATTAGTACATATTCAAAGTCGAAGAATAAAGTTTACTTAGCTATGGTTAGGTTAGGTTTGGTTAGAATAACTTTGTCACTTCTTCTCCACTATATATATGAGGCAGTAGAACGTCTTGTAAGCAGTAGTTAGAATAAGATCTAAACTACTCTCCTTCAATTGTGTTTGATTTCTTGACAACACATGAATGGAAGAAGTAAGAAGAAAACAATTTTCTATTAATTTGCTCCCTCCCTTCTGTCAATGTTCGATCATAATATCATGATGTACATTGTCAGAGGGAATGGTGCATATTAATTTGAAATTGCAAGTACTCCATTCTCATAAGTTATTATACATACCTCTATTCCTAAATAGTAAGTTACTACTTGTGCTTCATTATTTAATATTTTTTATATTATATTCTATTTTATAATTGCCTCTGAACGTTTTAACCTAATATATGCAACCTTTCTATTTTATATAACATTCAGATTATTGATTATTCTCAAATATATATATATATATATATATACGAATATATATAATTAACCTATCAGTACGCTATATTATTATATATTCCTATTTCATATCAACTCGACATATCAAATAATATTTCTGTGAACGTTACGCCATATAATGTAATATTGTCTCATACTCATATATAATAAAACAAACGATATTATTCTATGCTTCGCCCATTGGCAGTAAACTATTCGTCGTAGTCGTCGGTGAACACAATTGTACATTGTGTTGAGCAAGCAACCAGCTATCTAATCCAACACTGGGAAGTATGACGTAACTCAAAACTCTTATTGAGTCTTTGCACTTCCATAACAGGCCTCCTTATTTACACTTATTAGTTATTTAGTCAATTCATTTCGATACTTTCATCGATAGAGACATAGTAGACATACATTGATTGTACTTTTCTAGTACCTAGTCTTTATATCTCGTATATAAGTTATTTGCAAATAAGTTTCCAAGTTTCACTAAGCTATTTTTAGGATAGGTTAGGTTAGAATAACTTTGTCACTTCCTCTCCACTATTTATATGAGGGATGATGCAGTAGAACGTGTTGTTAAGCTGTAGTTAGAAGATCTAAACTCCTCTCCTTCATTTGTGTTTGTTTTCTTGACAACACATGAATGGAAGAAGAAAGAAGCAAACAATATCCTATTAATTTGCTCCCTCCCTTCTGTCAGTGTTCAGTCATAGTAGCATGATGTACATTGGCAAAAGTGGAAGTGCATAATAATTTGAAATTGCAAGGACTCTGCACTCATATAGGTTATTATACAATTATACATAAATATATACCTAAATGGTAAGTAACTACTTGTGCTTCATTATATCATATTTTTTTATATTATATTCCATTTTATTATTGCCTATGAACATTTTAACCAGGTATATGCAACCTCTCTGGTCTATATGTAACATTCAGATTATTGATTATTCAGTATTCTCATATATATATAAAAAACTTATCCGTACGCTATATTATTATATATTCCTATATAATATCAACTCGACATATCAAATATTTCTGTGAACGTTACACCATATGATGTAATATTGCCTCATACTCATATATAACAAAACAAACGCTTACAAATATTATTGGTTGATGTAATTCTAAGCTCTGCCCATTGGTAGTAGATTATTCGGCGTAGTCGTCGGTGAACACAATAATTGTACATTGTGTTGAGCAAGTAACCAGCTATCTAATCCATCATTGGGAAGTATGGGGTGCCTCATAACTATTATTGAGTCTTTGCACTCCCATTACAGGCTCTTTTTTTGACACTTTTTTAGTCAGTTCATTTCGATACGTAAATCGATAGAGACATACATTGATTGTACTTCTCTAGTAGCCTTTATATCTCGTATATACATTATTTGCAAATGAGTTTCCAAGTTTAGGTTCTAGATATATACATGTTTGAGTTACAACAATGTAAAAAAATGAAAATTACTATTACGCTCTATACTATTATACAATATATACATTAAACACATTATACGATATATACCTAATTATTCTGTGAACGTTACACTTAACAATATATTACTGCATAATATACATAACATTTGCTTAAAAATTTTATTGGTTGATGTACCTAATTGGAAGCTTCGCCCATTGACATTAGATTATGTCGTCTTAGTCGTCGGTGAACATAATTGTACATTGTGTTGAGCAAGCAACCAGCTACAAATTCAACCATGACGATGTATATAAGATGTAATTTTGTTTTTAACAGTATACAATTTTTTTAAATACGGTCCTGGGAGGGGGCCGTGACTCCTTTGCCCCCCTGGAACAGCCCCTGTGTAATATGAATTTATAAATAAACGACGTACTATACACGATTGTCAATAATTATTATTATTATGCATCAAAGTAAAATTAAATTATTAAAATATTTTTACATTTTTTACGTGTGACTCGCGGACCACCTCACCATAGCTCGCGGACCAGCAGTGGTCCTCGGACCATAAGTTGGGAACCTATGATCAATACAGAATGACGAATTTCGTTAACCGCGATTGATAAACCAATTCCTACGATACGAGTATGATTTCTATACAATATTTTATTGTTGTCGTTGCTTGAAAAATGTTTCAAATTTTTGCGCGAAAAATCACCGTCGTATGAAATATTACGTAGTTCGCATTCGAAGTCGATAAAAAATATTACATTTAATTACGTCTGCAGTACTGTACTGGACGATATAAAAATAAAAAATAAATAAATATATTATTATGTTATTATTATTAGTTCAAGAGTTTAACTCGTGGAAATGTCAAATATTCCATTTTAACTTTTAATTCAACAATACTATACCTACTATACAACTTATATAATATAATATTAATATATTCTTATATAATTTAATTTTAACTGTTTTCGAAATATAGTAAATGCGAATACATGTGAAAAAATAAAAGTGAGTATTTAATTATAATTTGTAAATTATTTTTAGGTTTATTTGCAATTCGCATAATTTTCAATAAATTCAATAACAAAAATGGTATTACATTTGTATAATGTACATTGGTATATTGTCAAATATTTTAATTAGTTGACAGTAGACGACCCGATATAGGTAATATTATTATTATATGTTATATATTATATTATTAAAATTTTGCAATCTTCTAAAATATAATTTAATAATATCGCGACAGACTATCATAATATATAAAAATGAAATAAATTTATAAAATATATCTAAAAAACGTAAAAAAAAAATTTATATATTAAAATATATTATTTTTGTTGTCAAATAATAATTTAGGGTCTATCTTACACGATGAAACGATTACATCGATTTAAACTATGGATTTCAAAATACAAAACGATGAAGTGCATGCAAAGTTGCTAAACTAAATAAGTGTAGAAGATAACAATTCGTATTATGAAAATTTCATACGAATATCCTATATCCAAAATTAATTATCACAATCTTTAAAAAAAAGCAAAAAAATTATACCAAGAATTATAAATAAAGATAGTTACAATAGCGTATTAGCGTGTCTAAATAAACTTATACTCGTATAAACAATATGGTACAACTATGGTATACTGCATATATATATTAATATTATGTCAATTACAAAATATGTACAAATTACAATGGTGCATAGTGTTGATATTTTTCTGCGCTATATTTTTGTTCATTATATTTAGTCTATTTAATACTTTAAATAGATTTAGACTACCTAAGCCTTATTCCTGGGTATACATTGTATATTATTGTTGTTTAGTCTAACTAGAGTTTAGTGAGAATATTGTTAGAATGCACTAAATAATATGTACACTACAATTAATATAGACTTAACTTAACTAGAGTTATACTCTTTACGAAAATAATCTATATACACACACATACAGTATACCAATGGTATCTTAAAAGTATAGGTACAAAAATACACAATAATTATATTATATTTTGTCTATATCGCGCAGTGGCCGCTGCGAATAAACAATATTACAATATATACTGGCGTACTCGTGTAAAAAAATAATTGTTTTATGTATAATAATAATTTTTTTGTATACATTATATTAGTTTTCATAAAAAAAAAAAAAAAACAATTATCGCTGCAACTTTTAGATTTTCTTATCTTTCTAAAAAAAACATAATAGTTATAAGTAATTACAATTATCGCAATTTATACCTATATAATATTATATGTACATATACCTAAAGTAATATTGTTGATAAGATATAAGTCGGTATTAGCAGTGGCGTAATTGTGTAATTTTGAAGGAATTTAGATCCTGAGAATTGAGATTTTACTGCGAGTCAAAAATCAAAATGATTTATTTTTCATATTCGTGTACACAGTTCAATATTTCTTAAAAACAATTATTTTTTTCCTACGTGTATATAATAGACAGGATATTATAATAATATGTATGTTTTAAAATTATCAATTATCAATTTAGATTAATACAAATCTAAATTCATAATGAAAATCTATATTAAATTCACATCATATATGATTAACATGTTTGTTTTATTATATTAATTAATAATAAATTAATAATTATATTATATAGGTATACCTAATTGGTATAGATACACCTATCACAAAATATAATTCTTCTTTCTATTGCCACCCCTAATTGTAATAATATTTATCGCAATCACGTCAATTTTTGAGGGAAAATAATGTTATTGTCCCATTGATATGTATACCTAATACATTTGATAATATTATAATTTATAGTAAACATTTTTACAATATAAATATCATAAGACTACAGCAGATCACTATATAAATATTGACATATTGTCCTGTATAGGTTATAATAATCATATAATTATTAATTTATTATATTATATTGATCGGATCGAATTAATTTTTTGGTTTCCATTAATTTGTTATTAAATGCGAATTCGTAATAATTTGTATTATACCATATATTATATGTACGTTAATAATATATTTTTTTTAAATAATATTTCTAAATTAATAATCACGAGTCGTAGATATTTATTTATACTCGCAATGAGTACAAATCGTACTGCAGTATTTCTAATTTAATATTACGAAGATCATGAACTTAATGCGTGAATAGTAAAAGTGCATAAAGGTATAGTTATAACAATGTGTATAATATCATCGTGCGTGAACTGTTCCATTTATCAAGTATTTGCAAGGACAACATTCTTCAAATACATCCGGAGGAACGTAATAAATTATGTAATAATAAATGAGGTAAGACGATAACAGATTTTGTTTCAATATAATCTATATAAAATTGACTATATAGCATTATACGGTAAATCGTTATCATAAAATTTTAAATCTACATAAACACAAACATATCGGTTTATATATTCTAAAAACCATTAATAAAATACGGCTATACGCACTTGTTTAAAAACAAATTCGACCCCAATAATTGAAATACATATAAATATCGCATATACGAGTACTTGTATGTTATATTTTGAATTATTTATATTTGTACTTTTGTTATGGTTTTTAATTTTTATGCGACAGTGAAAAATAACATACTTAAAATAAGTTTACGAAAATGGTAAAATACTAAAATATTTTATTTTAAACCTATTGATATTGTATAACATTTTTATTTAACGATATATCAAATAATTGGTATAAATATTAACTAATAAATAAGAACTGAATAATTAACTTCATTAATAATATTGGATACGAAAATAAACAGGTGTTCCAGAATCCTAGATCTATTTACTCATTGAAATATCTCCACGAAAAAGTAAAATTTTTGAATGCTGTTTTTTTTTTTTTAATTATTAGTTAAGTAAAGAACTATAATATTACTTCTATTAATTTTTTAAATTTAATCGTCACTTTAAAAAAAAAAAAAAATTATTTTTTAAGTTTTGTAAAGTTTAAAGATGACAGGTTATAGAGTACATTTGTATGATAATTTTGATCTCTCAATTTAATTAAAACGTCGATTTTTAGAAATTATTTAAATTTATTGGAAATATTATATTTATAACGTCATTATACGTGTTGCTCCCAGAGGTTACTTTTTTTTATAACAATAATTAATAATAACGAAAAGGATGATATCATATGGATGCCTATGTTAAGCAATAGGGGGCACTTAAATATGAAAACAAATTGGAATAGTAATTTTAATAAATTGAAACTCGTATGACTTATGAGTATAAAAATTATTGAAACACGATTGTTTTGATCATATTGATGAATTAATCAACAAAATTCAACTATTTTTGTCGTTATGATACAATATCAAATTAAACGTAAATATATTTAGAGATATTTTCTTCTTGCCCCCTCTTGAAATTCGCCTATGGAATTATACGTGAATAATAATAATAATAATAATAACAATAATAATAATAATAATTAATAACAATAATAATAATAATAATTAATAATAATATTATTATATACTAGCTGTCCTTGCATACAGGTTCGCGTGAAAAGCTTTA
>JAIUCT010000007.1:11803014-11856394 GCA_021307375.1 Tetraneura akinire
AAAAAAAAAAAAAAAAAAAAAATAGAAAAAAATCAATATTATATATTATGATAATAGGAATATATTATATGTTAGTTTTAATGTATGAAATGCCGATATTATAATATAGATTAACTAGTTATTTCATAAAATAACGAACAATTGTAGTTAAACTATTGAATTTTTATAAAAATAATAACTTTCACTTGTAATTCTGTATAATAATTAGATTTTATATAAAAGAACTACGGCAATGCAGTTAATGTATTTGAATTCCGTGTGTTTTTATGTATTTAACTACATGATAAGCATCAATTCATCACACAGGAATCCCAATGTCCCAGAACCCCTAAATCACACAACTTCCGTGCAATCCGTATACGTTATAACTAAGTGTATATTTTAACACGTATAACCATTGATTTAAGACATATTCTGTTCTAGGACGGATATTTAATGACGATATAATCAATATAAACCTACCTATCCGGGTCAACGGCCAAGAACGAATTATATTTACCCATAATATTATTTAGTATTAATAAATGACTCCATGATGTCACTTTGGACACATAACATATATGAGTATATTATAAATTTATAAATTATAACCGTCTCAGAAGACAATAAAATATCATATTTTATTTTATTGTTTGATAATACAAGAGCATATCAATTATTTATTTAATTATGTAGCATTAACATGTAAAACGTAATTGATATAAAATATTATTCTTGCCATAAGAATAATATTAGGCTCCAATTAGTGTGTATATTATATTAACATATTTATACAATAAAATATAATGTTATTATTATGTAACTATATTATTTCGTTTGGAGATACTATGCGGTATTGTAATATTCTGTTAGTCTGTTACTACGAAACTATTCCTTTCACATTTTATTGTCATCTTTGTATGAATATGTTACGATTCGATTCAGATCAGCAGTGAAGAAAATAATGGAATTAATTACTGCTGAATGGGTTTATTCTTAGACTTCGGGCAATAATTTCTTATTTATATGTGCATACTTTCAGTACAGCTTATTGTTACATAAATCAGTTGTTTTTTTGCAAAATTTAATATTATATTCCTCATATTAATTAGGTACAATTAGCAATTAACATTAGCAATATTCGTTGTTCATAAAAAAATATTCACATGCATACTTACAACTTATAAGTTATTTAATAAACATCGTAGGTACATGGTACAATTCGGGATTTAATAATAATTATGATGATATGCTATGATCAATATTTAACCCAAAATAATTATATTTGTTATTTAATGTAATAATTTGAACTCGAACGATTTATATTATTTTCTCGTTTGCCAATTTTGCAGCTTTTCCACTTTGCGCAAGTCAGATAACTAATTAGCAACTTAATAAAATGAAAAATATTTTAAGTACTAGTAATATAATTAAATGCATGTTTATCAGTTATTTTCTTTAGTTTTATTTTTAGTTTTAGTTTTAGTTTTAGATTTATCGTGTATTAATTTACAATCCTGTTAAAGTGTTAACAGTCCTATTATACTTCGGCCCATTTATGATGGAAAAAAATCTTGCATTTTAATATAGGTACAGATGAAAACTTTTGCAACGAAATTCCAAAATGCTTTGCATGTTTTGCTAATTTTTTGTTTTTAATTTGTAGATTGAAAACATGGTTAAGATACCGAATGGTTGAAAATAGATTTACAGGATTAGCTTTATTGCATTCACATATTTATTAATATGTTAATATACAGATGAAGTAATTAACAGGTTTGCCAATCAAAAAAAAAAGAAATGTTAAGTTATTAATATAAATTAATAATATTAATTAAAATATATTTTATATTTATATTATATTTATTAAATATAATAAATAAAGGTTTGAATTATAAGCTTTGTACTTCTTATAATTTTCATAAATTGCTTAAATTACAGTCAAGTACTTTATACATCACACATATTAAGTATTCATATTCGTCCTCCTTATACAAGTTTCAGATCCGCCCCTGTATCGGGAAAAGTTTATTATAATTTCTAGTTCGTTAGATACCTAATAGAGTTTGCATGTTTGTCATCACGGTCATGTAATTTTATATATTTGATAAATGCCTCATTTATATTTAATGATCTTTCATAACAATATAAAATTATAAACTATAAACTTATAAAGTTGAAAAATGATAGGTACAGAAAAACTTGTGCTACGGTGTATTTATATTTAGCATAGGATTCGAGTAACCTATAATTTGTGACTAAATAATTGAACGGGGTTTAGGAAAAGTAGCACAATTCAAAAAACAATTTTAAAGGAGACGCAAAATATATATTAAGTAATATTTTAAATAAAAAACGAATGATTTGTATATATAACAAATCAATAGTAGGTAGATGTATTTAAAATTTATATAATTTAGTTTTGCATGCTTTTTATTGTATTTTAATCATTATTATAGTTGACTTGTGTGCACAAGAATTTAACCAATTTATTCGACTTAAGACTTTTTACAGAGCACACGAATAGTACCTAAATTGTAGTAACCATACATAAATTATTATAATAATTATATTATTGGTTGATTTGTTTTATAGTTATAGAATAGTAATAAATAGTTAAAATAATAATATTTTATAAAATGTTTACCATTACCTAGTAGATAAGAATATGGTTACAACTTACAACACATAGTTAAGTTACTATGGTATTTAAGAGCTTTTATATTAAAACATTATAAATTCTTAAGCGTAACTATACAGTAGTAATATATTTATGGTACTATTGATGTATAATAATATTAAAACCATTAGTATTTTCGGGCAAATTTTCGATTTTCCATCTAAATTTTAATTGATAATGTAGATATATCGACATTTTTTGCGGCTTCCGTTTTTGTTAATTTGTTTGTAATCAGAACAGTTATCGTTTGTACAATACAAACAATCAACGCTAATATACTCAAAAATAGATATGCCCTGCTGCTTCCTATACTACTAAACAGGTAGCCGGTTATAAGACTCCCAAGACTCGTACCTAAATAATATTCAACAGAAATAACATCATGTAAAACTATAAATTTTTAAAGTAAATGTTTATAAGAATATATTATTATTATTTGCATAAGAAACTCGCCTATCCCTTGAAATACAGCGCCCACCATCCCTTGGAAAGTACCTTCGAGACCTTTTGGAGCAATGACACCTCCGTAAGCCGTCATAGCTGAATATGGTAACGCGAAACTCAGACCGCTCAACAACTCCACGGGCACTATCAACATTGGATTTTTAATGACATAATATAGAAAAAATCTCAACGATAACGTGGCAAGACCAATCATTATTGAATTCAAGTGACCGCATTTCTTTATGATTTTACCTGGCAAACATTCACAGAATATAAAATTTACTTGTATTTATTGCTTGTATTACGATTAAGAAGTTAATTTATATTATTTGTAGTTTATGTTCTCGAATTGTTTTTAAATATTTCTACTTTCTATAATAATGTTAATAAGATGTGAATTTTGAAATTACTAAAGCATTCATATACCTATTTATATATTATATTAATAATTTTATTTTATAATTTATTAAATTTATCACATTTATTATTTTAAAATTCACCATCGAGAAATAGAACACGTTGTGAATAAAAATTAAATAATTAAACTCTTTTTGAATTAAATGTTTAACTTACATACACAATTTATCCAATTATTAAATTTAAATTTAGTTATATTAAAATTTGTAATTAATTACAATTAAGTTATTAGCGTTAATTATCTTTGCTCCTCAGCAATGAAGTACTAAATACACGTTTTAGTTATAATAAGACTCACTAGATAAGAAAAAGAATGGTGCTTCTCCTCCAAAGCACTTGATAGCGAACAATACACCTTGAATTGTTTTAATCGAGGAATACATTTCTGGATGGTACTTAGTAACCAGTTCTTCTAAGTGCCTACAACACAAAAATATAATATCTAATCATGAAATGGCATAATTGCAATAAAACAAATTACGTACCACAACAAGTAAACGCAAATACTCCCATAAAAAATTCCAAAGAAAACTATCCATACGAAAAAACTTATTGTCTTAAAATCATTAAATACTTTTTTAATATCTTTAAACATATTTGTGGATACATCATGGCTTTGATAGTCCTTTTTAAAAATAAATTAATTTATATATATATTAGTGTTAACAGTGTTTTATCAAGTAAATAAATTAAAGCAACATAATATTATTATATTTTGAAAGTTGTTGAAACAATGTAGGTACACATAATGTATTGACCATTGATGCTAATGTATAATTAAAAATTAATAATTATACCTGTATATTATGTTATTATAACCTAACCAAGTTTATCATCGTTGGTTAAACCCGCAAAATTGTTCGTAATATTATATTCAAACACAGATAGTAATATTATTTTCGAAAATAATACGAATGGATATATATTTATTGTAAGTGTACTGCCAGTTCATTGTGCGTCAATTAATCGTGTATTAAATACGAATATACTATATTATATGCAACAATTATTACTCAAAATAATACGTATCTGTGATTAATTATTATTATAAGAGTATTATCAGTGTATGTATTTCATTATAATATACCAGTACCATATATGAATTAGGGTGGCCCTTATTTTTGAACTTTCAAATTTTTTATTTCTCACCTTCCCATTTTTTTTTTTTTTTACTATAAAAAAATAAGTTAGGTTAAATTCGGTCAAGATGAACCAACCCCTTCACGTGCCCCAAGAGGGTTGAAAATTTTAAAATAAATATAAATAATAAAATAAAAATATTAAATTTTTTCGGAATAATATTTGATTTTATAATAATTTATAATATATAATATTGTCTTATTGTTAAAGTAGGAATGTAGGATTAACAAAATATTAAGCTCATCGTACAATTTGTTATAATTTTAATATTCATACAATTTACTAATTACAAATAGTTGGAAACTAGTAACTACATATATTAATACTACTAAAAAATTTTATACGAGGTATTTTTTTTACAATCATGGAATCGTTTATCGTTGACATACTACTTGCAGTAAATATTGCTTCTGGTCTCCATTTTTGGTTATAATAAGCTTATTATTAGTCATAACTCATAACTCATAGGAGTTTATTATAGTTTCAATTCATATTATAATCAATAATTACCTATTTATTATGTACCTAAGTATATAATATCGCTACATTTTATCTTATCTTTATTATAAAAACGATAATTTCTGATTTAATTAAATTACTTATTTATCAAAAATAAAATCCAATTTATACATTTAGTCATAGGCGCCAGGTTTTGAAAATACCATGGGGGCTGAACCTACTGATTTATCATAGTATGGTTATCGATCGATAACTTTTGAAATTTCACACCTCTCAATTTTATCTAAATGAATTAAAAACTTTAAATACAAAATACCATACAATAACAAAATTCAATATTCTCCTTTGATTTTATCATAAATACAATAATTTAATGTTTATAATCCTTTAAAATTACATTTTCATTTCAATAAATTATAATAGGGACTAAGCTCCAATTTAATAATTTCATGGGGGGCTTTGGTGCAGTCACGGTGTACTTGCAGGCGCCTATGAATTTAGTATAATTACCACTTTTTTAACTAAATAAAAATATTCAAATTCTGTTCAAAGCTTTTTGTGATATATTTAAATATACTTAATAAATATATATTTATTTCATAGTCATAAAAAATTAATTTTACTAAATATGTGAAATATTTTCAATTATATTATTTTTTTGCCAAAATAACATAATTTCAAGAAATTTCATAAATCTCATTTTGGTAGACAATACTATTCACTACCTACATTTAAGGTTTTATGTATTTTTATGCTCAGTATAATTGATTTTGAATAAAATAAAAAATAAAAAAAAATTACATCTTTAAAAAATTTTCAACCCTTTTGGAGCACGTGAAAACGATGAACAATAATGGTCAAAACTAATCTTTTCCAATATTTTCATGTTATGAAGGAAATGGGCTGGTGAGAACTCAAATATTCAAACATATTTTTTTGTCACCTATAACTAAGGACCACCCTAATATGCATATATATATATATGTATACATATAAATCAAACATAATTCACAAATCACGATAAGGTAAACAGACGATAGTTGGTTTAGGTACAAATTATAGCTACAATAATTTTGAAAATATATCAAACATGGAATATTTAAGAGCAATAGCTTATGGCTCATAATTACTAATTACAATGATACAACGTATGTATTTTATTTTAAATAGCCAATATAGTAATAAGTAATATGAACTTGAAAATAATTGTATTTTTTTGTTTTGATTAACTACGATGAATATCAGAATGTGCTCGCGATAAATTGACGCATGATGATTTGACGTACATATATGGTACTCGTATATCCATTATGGTAATATTATTACATAAATTTATATTTACGTTTATTTGAAAAGAGTTCAAAAAATCAGCCGTCAAAAATAGTAAAGATATGACGAGTCCTGGCATATAATTTTTGGAAGAATTACCATCGCTGAACCAGTCAATCAAGCATCCAGTAATTAGAGAACCCGAGCCCCAACCAATACATCCCCACAGTCGTTGTTTACCAAATTTCTGCTTGTCGTTACCTAGACAATTAATACTCGTATTATAATATAATAAGCATTGGTGTATTATTTGATATTTAGAGACCCAATTAATCAGCCTCAATTAAAACTCAATCGTATAACTATTCTATAAAACCGAATAAAAATCATTTAGTTTATTTAATTTAATACCTATAATTCTCTTATTATGATGTACTTTTCTCTCATATCCGTTTTACTTATATGTTAATCTATAAATTATAATAAAATAAATAATACATTGAGTTTGTAACATTCATAAACAGGAAACAAATTGCAGGGGACGTTATGTAAAATTAAATTAGGCCAACCACAGTAGATTATTTTTTTTATTATTTTATTGTTACCCAAGTTTTGTAAACATATTGTGTCTGACAATGTAGTAACCACGTTCAACGTTATATTCCGACACAACAAGAAGACGAAAAACATCCAAAACTGATAAGTACGTAAGACGATTGCGTCTTGACTATTGTCGATATTCTTCGGCGAATCGGGCAATATCCCGTAAGATGCGGTTATTATGACCATCAAAGCGATGAACCAAAGAAATGTGGTCTTTTGACATCGGAAACGGTCAGTTATAGCGCCAATTAATGGGCGGAATAACACAGTGATGATTGGCGGCAATAAAAACATGATTCCTACTAAGAAAGCGGAGTACCCTCGTTGTTTGCATATTGTGGTCAAAAACGGCGTAAACGGCGAAGTTCCTGCCATTAGAAAAATAAATAAAACCAATTAATGTATGAATGTAATGTTATTAGAGAATTTTCTATTCATTAGATTATACAAGTATTATTTATTGTATTAATTTAAATTATTTGTTGCATGTAATATAAATAAATAAGTCAATAACTCTGATTCGACGTTTATGTAAGAAGAGAAAAATAGTTATTGAAAATGACTTCTAAAAAATAAATATTGGTTTAAAAAATCATGCCCATAGATTGGTTTTCTAATTGTGGATATCGTTAATTAACAGGATTACAAATATTTTTTTTTTAAAAGAAAGTAATATCTATGATCTGTTTATTATAATTTATTCATTTTTAAACCTTGTTTTAAGAGGTTTGTAACTTTGTCAGTATAGAATAATGATAATTATATTTGAATAGTTATGTAATATTAAATATTTATAATACGAGTATTCCTGTGTTTTATTATATTTAAAATAATTTTTACTCTATTAATTTTTGTTTTTTAACTTCATTCGTATAAAATTTAGTAAATAATGAAGTTCATTATTTATTTGGTATAATTAACTGTAATTAATTTATTAATTAATTAATATACTCATTTATAAATATTATATTATTTATATGTTTTTGGTTTATCTCCCTTTATGGTTTCAGATGCCTATTGAAAAATTTGATGTGAAGATTAAATGTTATAAAAAAGTAAATTAAAAAAAAAAAAAAAAAAAAAAAACAATATTGCTCGTAAGCGCATTTAGACTTACCTCCTAGCAAAAAAAAATAATGCAACTTTATAGGCAACAATTTTGTATTGACCGCAAGAAACCCCATTTTCATTGTTTGCACGTGCAAATGGTCAGACTTGACGCATTCCGCGTCTTTGTAAAAATGTGTGAAAATTCCTCGTACACGAGTACCTAATAAATCATCAACGGTGAAGACGAAATGTAAAAGTGAAACCGTGCTTATTATATTATAAATTTTTTTAATAATTTAACAAATTTTGCCAAAGACGGACGAAGGAAAATACAACATTTATGGTATAGAGATAGACACCAATGTCTATATTATATCCGCGGACTAGCTTAATAACGCTATGTATAAATATATAATATTGTATTAGTTTATTTAATTCATTATTATTGTTAATCAAACTAAAGTAAGCTCATCACTCGATTACTAATGTCTATATCGAAAATTATCATTATTCTAAACCTCGGTTAAACCTCTCGAAATCTCGACATTCACACGAAGGTCATTTTTTTTTTTTTTATCCAATTTATTCATCTATTATTAATTTCTTATAATATAGACAATAATTGTTATTAACATCGTAATCATGAAAATTGTGCGCTATTTGCGTGCAAAAATAATAACCTAAAAATATAATAATATTTTATAAACAAATAATACACTATATATGTTAAATATTTGTAACCTCACTATACTCACCTATATAACATATTATAATATTGGTCAAAACAATAATTATTATAAAATTGGTATAAATTTTTAATGTGTAATTACGTATAAGTATTATATACATTTTGCCATGCTAGGTTAGGCAAGTTAATCTAGATCAGTGGTTTTCAAACTTTTTTTATACACGACACACCGTACACTTCAAAAAATTTTCACAGCACACTGACCTTTTTTTATGTGAACAAAATTGTTTTGAATTATTTATAATTTTATATACATTTAATTAGAAATGTGTGATTGATGGGATAAAAAATATTTATTAATTATTTATTTATTTATTTATTAATATTACAATTACAGTATAATTAGTTATTAAATTTATTTACAAAAAAAAAGTGTAGTTTATACATAGGTACATTTAATGAGAAATGTGTGCGTGATGGGCGTTACAAATATTTTTAATTCTTAGACGAATAGTTTACAGACATACCTACCCTCATTTCTTCTTCCACTGAATTTAGTTTCTCTCGTTTTTTATTTTTTATATTCGTAAGCGCTGAAAATCCTTGTTCGCTTGTTCACAAAGATATAAGGATAAAAACGGCAAAAGAATAGTCAGTGCTTTTATAGATATCTCTGGATATTCTTTAGAAACATATCCAGAATTTATTGAGAGTGATCCCTTTCAATTTCCACTGCAATGTTCGATCATTTTTAATTGAACAGAGATTTTCTTCTTCAACAAGTTTTAAATCAACCAAGTCACTAATAGACACATTATAAGGGTCTCGTACCCAGTCATAATTTTTAATATTAATACTTGGAAAATATTTATTCATTTTTACTTCTAACAGTGTGATAGACTCAACTATTAATGACAAATTTTCTTATATCGCGATTCAATGCAATCGGTAATTTATGGAAAAACCGCGGCACACCTAATGGATACTCGCGGCACCCAGTTTGAAAACCATTGATTCTAGATGATGACAGCTGTTGGATTAAACAACTGCATTAAACGTTTTTTTTAGATTCTGAGCGAAGCGATGAATACATTGATTTTACAATGATGTATGATTTTTTGTTTTTGTTTTGTTTTTATACTGAAGACACTTTTATTATATAAATGAGAGGTGATGGAAAAAAAATTACATTTTTATGTATTACATTAAAAGATCTGGAAAATAATGTATATAAAAAATTAAATGTGTTTTATTTGGAAAAAAAATTGGTGTAGGGGCCCCCTTATAAAATGCGTTTTTAACTGAGAAGAAAAAAAATTTTACCATAGAAAATATAATATGAGGAGATAGAAATAAATTAAATTTTTTATATATTACATTAACAATACTGGTAAATTACATATATAAAAAAAGCAAGGGATGGGATACAGATGTAGAAAGGATACAGGTGTGCAATCATAGTGTTTAATTTTAATTATAATTTGAATGCGAAAAAACGATTCTGAGCGAAGTTCCGTCATATAATGCCGTTTTTTTATCATTTTTTTCATAACATTTTCGATTTACTAAAAATATCAAATTTAAACAGCTATAAAAAAATTGAGACTAGGGATTTATATATAAATTAAAAATTTACTTCTGTAAAATTTTCAGACATTAATGCCTAAAATTGCCAATTTTATCAAATTTATCAAACATTATATAAAACATTATATTTGTGAAAATCTTAGCATTATTTCGGGTTAGGTTAGGTCAGGTTAGGAATCTGAAAAGTAAGTAATAACTATTTAAGCTTCAATAAAATTTTTAAATTATAATTAACCATTCTGTACCTATTTGACTATTGACTCCAACCGTCAACCTATCGCGATTTGTTACCAACTACATAAAATCTGTTTTAGGGTCCATCATTGAGGTTGACATTGCTCTGTTCCGTATGTTATTTTTTTACCACCGAGTAAACTGCAGCGACTAATAAATTTCACCTGCTGTTACAAACGAAAGTGTTCTCTTTTTTTTTTTTTTTTTGATAGTTCTATTATTTATTTTTTGTTTCTTCATGTGTATTGTGTACCTACTATTATAACTGGTGAAACACTATTTAATGTCACTGCAGCTAAGATATGCCGCGATATAATATAATAAAAAACATTTGAAAACATTGAAATGTATTTTATTTCTATAAATTAATAAAAATAGGAATTATAATGTGCACTATGTGTTTTGGTTTATTTATATAATTGAAATTAATAATTGTATTACATAAAATTGGAAATCTTATAAATAATAATTATTTAATGGTAAATCTGATATATATGGTATAAAAAAAAATTATAAAGTTTATCAGTCGAATTACTTCTATAAGTGTAAGTACAATAGAAATGTATTATAATATTAAAAACATTAGTATTTTCTTGCAAATTTTCGATTTCCCATCTAAATTTTAATCGATAATGTAGATATATCGACATTTTTTGAGGCTTCCGTTTTTGTTAATTTGTTTGTAATCAGAACAGTTATCGTTTGTACAATACAAACAATCAACGCTAATATACTCAAAAATAGATATGCCCTGCTGCTTCCTATACTACTAAACAGGGAACCGGTTATAAGACTCCCAAGACTCTTACCTAAATAATATTCAACAGAAATAACATCATGTAAAATTATAAATTTTTAGAGTAAATGTTTATAAGAATATATTATTATTATTTGCATAAGACACTTGCCTATTCCTTGAAATACAGCGCCCACCATCCCTTGGAAAGTACCTTCGAGACCTTTTGGAGCAATGACACCTCCGTAAGCTGCCATAGCTGAATATGGTAACGCGAAACTCAGACCGCTCAACAACTCCACGGGCACTATCAACATTGGATTTTTAATGACATAATATAGAAAAAATCTCAACGATAACGTGGCAAGACCAATTATTATTGAATTCAAATGACCGCATTTCTTTATGATTTTACCTGGCAAACATTCACAGAATATAAAATTTACATATATTTAATGGCTTGTGTTACGATTAAGAAGTTAAATTATATTGGTAGTTTTATGTTCTCGAATTGTTTTTAAATATTTTTATTTTCTATATTAATGTTAATAAGATGTGACTATTGAAATTACTAAAGCATTCATATACCTATTTATATATTGTATTAATAATTTTATTTAGTAATTTATTAAATTTGTCACTTATATTATTTTTAAATTCACCATTGAGAAATAAAACACGTTGTGAATAAAAATTAAATAATTAAACTCTTTTTGAATTAAATGTTTAACTTACAGTGTTCATACACAATTTAACCAATTATTAAATTTAAATTTAGTTATTTTTAAATCTTTAATTAATTACAATTAAGTTATTAGCGTTAATTAACTTTGCTCTTCAGCAATGAATTACAAAATACACGTTTTATTTATAATAAGACTCACTAGATAAGAAAAAGAATGGTGCTTCTCCTGCAAAACACTTGACAGCGAACAATACACCTTGAATTGTTTTGATCAAGGAATACATTTCTGGATGGTACTTAGTAACCAGTTCTTCTAAGTGCCTACAACACAAAAATATAATATCTAATCATGAAATGGCATTATTGAAATAAAACAAATTACATACCACAACAAGTAAAGGGAAATACTTCCATAAAAAATTCCGAAGAAAACTATCCATACGAAAAAACTTATTGTCTTAAAATCATTAAATACTTTTTTAATATCTTTAAACATATTTGTGGATACATCATGGCTTTGATAGTCCTTTTTAAAAATAAATTAATTTATATATATTAGTGTTAACAGTGTTTTATCAAGTAAATAAATTAAAGCAACATAATATTATTATATTTTGCAAGTTGATGAAACAATGACGTAAGTACACATAATGTATTGACCATTGATGCTAATATATAGATAATTATTAATTAACAATTATACATGTATATTATGTTATTATAACCTAACCAATTTAATCATCGATGGTTACACCCGCAAAATTATTCACAATATTATATTCAAACACAGATAGTAATATTATTTTCGAAAATAATACGAATGGATATATAATTATTGTAGGTGTACTATCAGTTCATTGTGCGTCAATTAATCGTGTATTAAATGTATTTCATAATATATACTATGATATCATGTATACATATACAATACATAATATATATAATAATATATATATATATATGTATATGTTACGGTGAATATTGGTGAATGTCGTCATTCTCCAGTGAATGACGTCTTTTACCAAAATGATTCGATTATGTAGGTAAATGATGTAAAAAACCAGATTTTAAATTCAAATATACATCTTTCACCGGTCATTATTGATGTCATTTACCAAAACTGGTGGTAAAACTTGATAAATTTTAAATATTACACTGATTCTTTTTTTATTATAGGTACTAGAGATAATTATTATAATTTTGCGATTGCATCTCAATCAAATCAATTTGCGCCCTTGAATTAAATGCAGGATATAGAATTGGTTTGGTCACAAGTTCTCTTTTTGGATTTAATTGTTTTATTTGATAATTAGTAATTACTGCTTAAACCTAAATATGCCATAACTGCCTCCTTTGTCACATTACAATATTGTGTTTTTAACACAGCCATCATTCTATTTCTACCATCATGCCCTACTGCCAAATGTGCGGTGTGAATTACTTCAAACAGCTCGTCTACTGTGGTCTGTGACGTAATATAAAACGTCAGATTCATTATAGGTTTAATCAATTTTTCTTTTCCCCCAATTGACACAACATCATATTTACGTATAAGTCTATTATTCGTTATCATTATTTTTAGTGTTCCAATTTTTAATTCTTTTATTTTTTGAATCTTGTTGTATTCTTCAGAACTAAAATAAAATATATTGCCACCTCTCTTTTTACTGTTGACAATTTTGTCAATTGCTGTTTTAAATTTATTCTTCATACTTTATTATTAAAATTAAATAAAACTATAACGTTATAATTTAATTTTACTTGTATTATATTTTGTTCGCTAGTGACACAATTTTTTACAAAAATACACACACTCGTTGCATATACAACTTGCTATAATATGCCCGTATAGATACTAACTAATAAACTAATAAATTATCTCATATTATTACTCGGGATATCGACGTTACGTATTGCTAGTTGGGATTTTCGTTTATCTATTTTAACTAACAAAGCTTATTCGGCACCTACACACTTATCGCTGATCGTTCACACCGACATAAAAGTATTGAACATCATTCTCCGACTAAACTGGTAATTGACGACAATAACCGGGGAATGTCTACATTTACAACATTTACCAATTTTTAGATAAATGAAGTCATTTACCGGGGAATGACGTCATTTACCACGTTTACATCATTCACCGTAACATATACATATAAATCGAACATAATTCACAAATCACGATAAAGTGAACAGACGATAGTTGGTTTAGGTACAAATTATAGCTACAATAATTTTGAAAATATATCAACCACGGACTATTTAAGAGGAATAACTCATAATTACTAATTACAATGATAAAACTTATATATATTTTATTTTAAATCAGAGTTGTTTTAAACACATGTTTTAAACATGATTAAAACAACTAAATAAAATAAACTTTAATTTGTTTTAATCATTTAAAACAGTTGAATAAAACAAGAAAAAACAAGTGTTTAAAACAAAAAAACAAATTTATAGCAGAATTTTAATTTTCTTAAAAATGTATATTTTATTCGGATCACAATTTATAATCCTATTTTGAATTTATTTATATTTTATGACTATTGACTATGCAATCAGTGAAACAACCTGGTGTTTGTTTTCTCAAACTGAATTTTTCTCATGGCGCCCCTGATAAAACCGATTGCCATTTTTTTAGACAAAATAAAGATTATGTGGTCGTTGTAATGTAGTATTTTTATAATTTCTTCATGGTAATCGGCACACGTAATCGTATGCCATGTGATATGTGAACGGTGTAAATAGTATAGGAATTGCGTATATCTAAATTCTAAATGCGCGCAAATAACAGACGCGTGTGACGTGTTCATGTGAATCTGGCCTTATATCATAATCGGCATAATCTTAATTCTTAATGGTTATTTTATCTTAAGTAATTTATTTTTGGACCACATAACGATTAGCGACGAGGCGCACAATTTGAGAACCGCTAGTTTAAACTTTAAAATTGTGTCCAAAAGTCCAAAAAGGCATTATAAATTAAAATTCCTAAGAAGTAATAACATTTTTATATCATATATATATAATATATATTTATTAAAAAGTTATAAATAAAAAAAAACTTAATAAAAAATTAGTATTAAAATTATAATATAGGTATATAATATATAATTGAATTTATTAATTATCAATTTATGTCAATGTTGCCAATGTTGCATTGTTGCCTAATCAAAATATTTCAATCTACATTTTTAATGACATTGAATTTTTTCGACTTTAAATATTTAAATTCAAAATTGTTTAAAACTGTTTTAAATTGTTTTGAATGTTTTTAAACAGTATAAAAAAGAACAATATATATAAATTTGTTTAAAACAAACAAAACGTGTTTTAAACAATAAAAACATGTTTTTTGGTTTTTTTTTTAAAAACATGTTTTTTAACTCTGTTTTAAATATCCAATATAGTAATAAGTAATATGAACTTGAAAATAATTGTATTTTTTTGGTTTTGATTAACTATGATGAATATCAGAATGTGCTCGCGATAAATTGACGCATGATGATTTGACGTACATATTATATGGTACTCGTATATCCATTATGGTAATATTATTACATGAATTTATATTTACGTTTATTTGAAAAGAGTTCAAAAAATCAGCAGTCAAAAATAGTAAAGATATGACCAGTCCAGGCATATAAGTTTTGGAAGAATTACCATCACTGAACCAGTCAATCAAGCATCCAGTAATCATAGAACCCGAGCCCCAACCAATACATCCCCACAGTCGTTGTTTACCAAATTTCTGCTTGTCGTTACCTAAACAATTAATTTATAATATAATAAGCATTGGTGTATTATTTAATATTTAGAGACCCAATTTATCAGCCTCAATTAAAACTCAATAGTGTAACTATTTTATAAAACCTAATCATTTAGTTTATTTTATTTAATACCTATATTCTCTTATTAGGATGTACTTTTAAATGTATTGATTTCTCTCCTATCCGTTATACTTATATGTTAATCTATAAATTATAATAAAATAAATAATACATTAAGATTGTAACATTCATAAACAGGAAAATAATTTCAGGCGAAGTTATGTAAAATTAAATTAGGCCAACAACAGTTATTTATTTTTTTTTTGTTATTATATTGTTACCCAAGTTTTGTAAACATATTGTGTCTGACAATGTATCAACCACGTTCAGCGTGATATTCCGGCACAACAAGAAGATGAAAAACATCCAAAACTGATACGTACGTAAGACGATTGCGTCTTGACTATTGTCGATATTATTCGGCGAATCGGGTAATATCCCGTAAAATGCGGTTATTATGATCATCAAAGCGATGAACCAAAGAAATGTGGTCTTTTGACATCGGAAACGGTCAGTTATAGCGCCAATTAATGGACGGAATAACACAGTGATGATTTTCGGCAATAAAAACATGATTCCTACTAAGAAAGCGGAGTATCCTCGTTGTTTGCATATTGTGGTCAAAAACGGCGAAAACGGCGAAGTTCCTGCCATTAGAAATATAAATAAAACCAATTAATGTATGAATCTAATGTTATAAGAGAATTTTCTATTTATTAGATTATATTATTTATTGTATTATTTTACATTATTTGTTGCATGCAATATAAATAAATAAGTTAATAACTCTGATTCGATGTTTATATAAGAAGAGAAAAATAGTTATTGAAAATGACTTCTAAAAAATAAGTATTGGTTTAAAAAATCATATGCCCATAGATTGGTTTCCTAATTGTGGATATCGTTAATTAACAGGATTACATACTTTTTTAAATTTAAATTTAAAATTTAAAAAAAAAAAATGTAATTTCTATGATCTGTTTATTATAATTTATTCGTTTTTAAAGATATGTGTTTTGAGTGGTTTGTCAGTCTCAGTATAGTAGGTATAATGATGATTATTATTTGAATAGTTATGTAATATTAAATATCATAATACGAGTATTCCTGTGTTTTATTATATTTAAAATAATTTTTACTCTATTAATTTTTGTTTCTTGAACATCGTTCGTATGAAAATTTAGTAAATAATAAACTTCATTATTTATTTGATTTAATTAACTGTAATTATTTAATTAATTAATTAATATGCACATTTATAAATACTATATTATTTGTATGTTTTTGGTTTATCACCCTTTATGGTATCAGATACCTATTGAAAAATTTGATGTAAAGATTAATTGTTATAAAAATGAAATTTTAAAAAAAAAACAATATTACTCGTAAGCGCATTTAGACTTACCTCCTAGCAAAAAAAAATAATGCAATTTTATAGGCAACAATTTTGTATTGACCGCAAGAAACCCCATTTTCATTGTTTGCATCACGTGCAAATGGTCAGACTTGACGCATTCCGCGTCTTTGTAAAAATGTGTGAAAATTCCTCGTATACGAGTATCTAATAAATCATCAACGGTGAAGACGAAATGTAAAAGTGAAACCGTGCTTATTATATTATAAATTTTTTTAATAATTTAACAAATTTTGACAAAGACGGACGAAGGAAAATACAACATTTATGGTATAGAGATAGACACCAATGTCTATATTATATCCGCGGACTAGCTTGATAACGCTATGTATAAATATATTATATTGTATTAGTTTATTTAATTCGTTATTATTGTTAATCAAACTAAAGTAAGCTCATCACTCGATTACTAATGTCTATATCGAAAATTATCATTATTCTAAACCTCGGTTAAACCTCTCGAAATCTCGACATTCACACGAAGGTCATTTTCTTTTAATCCAATTTATTTATCTTTTATTAATTTCTTATAATATAGATAATAATAATTATGAACATAGTAATCATAAAAATTGTGCGTTATTCGCGTGCAAAATTAATAACCTAAAAATATAATAATAATAATAATAAACGAATAATACACAATATATATTAAATATTTATATTTGTTACCACGGTACTCACATATATAACATATTAACATATAATATGCATAAAAACAATAATTATAATATTGGTGTAAATTTGTAATGTGTAATTACGTATATGTATATACGTTTTGACATGCTAGGTTAGGCAAGATAATATAGATGATGACAGCTGATTAATTAAACCACTGCATTAACGTTGTTACATTATTCATTTTAGCAGAAACTGAGCGAAGCAAAGAATGTATTGGTATTACAATTATGTATGATTTTTTTGTTTTTTTTTTTTTCGTTTTTTTTTTTTTATTCTAGAGACACTTTTATTATATAAACGGGAAGAGATAGAAAAAATTAAAATTTTATATATTACATAAACAGTACTGGTAAATTAGGTAGGTATATAAAAAATTCAAAGTAATTTATTCCGAAACTTTAAACATATATAAATAATTTTATTTTTTCTCAATACTATTTACAATAGTGAATCTGATTTCTGATTAATAAAAAAGCCAAAAATTTTTATTGAAGCATATTTATATCTCAAGAATCATCTTTTTTTTTTTATAGGTGTTTGAAATTGAAATTTGAGTAAAAACGATATTTATATGAGTACTATTACATCTTATAATATTTCAATATTTTACAATAATGTTATATAAAATTGACAAATAATATGTTAGGAAGCGTGTCCTAGTGGACGCGTACTTAAAGATTGTTTATTGTATGTATCGATGCTATAAGTTTTCTGTTTTATCATTGGACATTAAATTTGAGCTTGTGCATAGGCGTGCGCACGGGTGCAGGGAATGCTGCTTTCGCTGCACCTGACAATTTATTTTGGATTTAGTGGGCTGGTATAGTGGTATATATTTATTTGAAAGGTATACATTACACATAGAATGAATAATTTTAAACATATTGAGTGTATAATTATAAAATATGTTCAGTAATCAGTGTTATTCAAATGAAAAATAATAATACTATTTCATCAATACAAGTCTAAAAATAGATGGGTAATATTTGAGAAATTCGACATACACACTAGATTACAGACACAGACACAACAACAATGACAATTGCGCATTAACCATCGAACCAGTGCAGCGATACAAAAATGGAATATCGTTCATAATTAGTTATTAGCTTACGTATAATCAGCAATCAGTAATCAGATATTCACATAACCTAATCGACTATTATACTATTAAATTTGTAATTTATTAACGATATTTCGGTGTTACTGCAGTCTACAGTCTTATTTTATTTCAAATCGGACATCGTCCAGTGTTCTGTTACTTGTTTGTCATTTTCATTTTTCATACAATGTCGAGTAAACGATTCGTTGGTCAGGAAAAAGTTCGTGCAAAAAAAAAGACTTTTACTGTTGAAGACTAGTGAAAAGTGCCACAAGATAAATGATTTTTTTTCAAATCAAAAAAAGTCAGAAATAATAGAATTAACAAATGATTATAATATGAACGTATAAAATATTACATTTTTACACTATGGGGCTAAACAGAATTCGGGGGGAGGGCTTATTAAGGAAATAAGTGGGCTGCTTATTGTTCATTAGGGCCGGTTAAAAATGTATGCTGCACCCGACACAAAATCCTTCGTACGCCTATGAGCTTGTGTCTAATGTTATTAAACAAATAAGATACCTATATGTACTCGTATATCACAACAGATCGATAGCAATGAGTATTGTACTACTCCCAGTATTTAATATTTAAATTCAACGTTGAGGATCAAAGGAAACCTTAAGTACAAATATAATATTTTTGTATTGGAATGGAGAGGGAGATTAATATTATAATCTCCTATAGGACATCACAGATACAAATTGGTTTCCTACACACTCATGTTTATTTATATATTAACTATATTTATATTTTATTTACATCATTCTACTCCATTATAAATGGCCTCCAATGCCATTTTATGTGGTGTTCAACACCATAAACTTGTATTTTATTTTTATTCTTTTATTCTATTACACGTATATATGTATAAATTTTAATCAATAAATAATTATAATCAATATGATAATATATAAAATATAATACAATATACATCACTATTCTTCATCATTATTATCTTTTTTCCGCCTGTATCCGGACTTTTTATTTGTATTTAGAAATTAAAATACTTAAAAAAATATGTGCTGACCTAAAATTGGATTGTTTTTCATTTCAGAAATGTATTGCAATTAACATATATAAACAATTATTATTATTGCGTATGGCATTATTGTCCGGGAGAGACATGGAGGTCTGTTCAGACGCTTATTTAGCAGAATTTCTACTAGACACCCTATGGGTTTCTGCCATGCCTGGTAGGGGGGATGGTAGTAGTCGATGCAGTTAACTTGTATCTCGCAGCGGCGGTAACCCATCCACTGTCAAATGCCTGGCTACGGTGCTCAACGCCTAAGTAGCTTTCCGCGAATGATACGCCGACTACACCTGTAGGTGAATAGGTGGAGATATTGACAGAAGTACAAAATTATAGAATTATAATAATATTCTATCCATTTTTTATTGCCAAACACCAATTTTTTTTTATATTTAATATTCGATTACAGGTAAGTCAAGTAGGTCTTACTACAGGTAAGTCTAATCAATCTGTAGTTTCTTGAATGTACCATCCATTTTGTCTAATTTATTTTTTTCTGGTCGTTTTGATAAGTCTGCCTTTTTTCGTCTATTTAACCATTCAATATTTGACCACACGAAGTCCATCATATCCTCTAATAAATCAATGTAATTTATATACATCAAAAATACTGATCAAGTCAAATTAAGATTACATGAATATAAATGAAAATTTATGATCTAATTAAAATTATACTGATCAATATTATCAATACGAAATTTAGTGATTTATATAATAAATAGTATACCTACAAAGATAGGATAATATTAAATTTTTATAGGTATGAAAAATATCTATAAAAAAATGTCTATATTAGTATAAATATTACAAAAATAAATAAGGTTTAAAATTATTAACGATTTTCGTGTCACCCAGAAAATATTTTTTTTTACATTTGATAGTGTCTGTTCAGATGTAGACAACTACCTACATAAATAGAGTTTTTAAAATGTTATATTATTTGCTTAAATAAATAGGAGGTGTAATTTGTACTACGAGTAACTTGAAAAAATAGAAAAAAATTAATTCGTAATTTGAAAAGTGTGTGCTGTATCAATATAATTTGAGAGACACCACTTACTATCTAATTGTTCAATACTTCCACCAGTACCACCGTAAATATCTGGTAAAACGTCTTTTGGGATGTGTTCGTACAAATCAGCTAGATTATCGTGAACCATAATCTAAAAAGAAAGCATATTTAAGTGAGTCCAGTTAGATTTACAGAATTGATAATTGGTACAATGAAAATATTCATTTTTTTTTCTTTATTTTCTGTAAATTCACATACTTAATTAATAGAAACAAAGTACTTACTCTTTCTTTGATTTTATTGGGCATAAACATTTTAATAATCGATAGAAAACGGTTCATGAATATTGGTGGATGAATGTAATGAATGGACCTTACTCGCATAGGAAATGACCCCTATGTACGTAAAACACATGAAAATAAAATGATTTAAAAAAAAAATAATATATTATTTCAGTTAATATGATGAAAATAGTAGATTATATTTCATAAATCAATGAAGTTATGAGAAATGTAAGAGAACAAATATGTAAATACAATAATGTAAGAATGGTCAGAGAAGGATTGAGAAGGAGTGAGAAGGAAATTGTATATTTTAATATATTTTATTCCAAATTGAATTGATTCCAAATACATGACGTTATTTCAAAAACAAAATAAATAGGTAAATTATAAAAATTTGATGTCAGAAATTAAAATTATCAATCATATAATGTAGACACATTACACGATGTAAAAATATCGTCGAGTTAATCACGATTTAAGAAATATTTTTTTATGATATTAAAACAATATTATAATAAACTCACAAATAGACAATTAAAAAAATTTTTCGTCATGGTAGGTGTGAATGCTAAAAATTGAGAGAATCGGAAATGTTCCAAATCAAATAACATAATCTCGCCGTGCATGGGCTCCGTCTTCAATTGCAAGTCCAACATAGATAATGTGTATATTATAATAAATCCAAAATCGAAGTTTGTATCATCTGTTGTTGGGTTGGTTTTTAAATAAAGTATACGATTTCCGTTCGACATCAGTTTTGGTAATAAATATATATTCCTAAGTAATGCAAATCATTGTTTGAATTAATTGAATATACCTATTATACCTAATGTGTAAATTATTGACGTTGCATAAAATATTTTAATTTTTCAATTAGATAACATTGTTTATATAAATTTTAATATAATATTATTACAATTTAATTAATTAACTATTATTTACTAAAATAATGTGTGTGAATACTAAATTTTATTAAACAGATTTTATAAAATATTAATTGAAAAAAATTACTTTTTCGTTAGTTGTGTAGGTATTTATTATTATATAATTATTTATTATGAATATAGTCAATAATATTATTGAAATAAATCATTATAATCCACTATTTATTCAACAATATTATTATAATGTTGTCGGCTATAATCAATATTCATATAATAAAGGGTATGATATAGTAAATACGACTTATGAACAAGTAATTTGTTTTTCATTAGGTAAGGAAGACCGTGCATTCAATTTTATATTAGGTATATAGTAATCCAAATTCTACAATCATGTAATAATTTTTTATTTGAAAGAATGATTGATTCATCTTCTATATGTTTTGACAAAATCATAATAATAAATAAAATACAAATTATGTACAATAAATCTTATATCAAGTCAATTGGATAATTAAAATAATAATTATAAAATGCACGGAAGTGGATACTGATTTAAAGAGGATATTTTTACTGCCCCACTACAACACCAGAAAACATTGGGCACTGTATTGTTTATACGTTATACGTTATTTTTAGCTTTATTTTTTCTGGTATATCCACTGGTATTAATTATATTCGTCACGTGTGCGAGCTCTAATGCAGAGCTCTGTCAGATTTACAGACCGGTGCACAGCCGCGACGTCTATTCTTTTTTTTTGTTTTTTTTTTTACATTACTTATACTTGACGTGTGCTCTGTTGTCAGTGGCAGTGAACTAATTTCAGCGTAGCATATAGTTTCAAAGATAATATACTATATATACTTAATTACTTAATGGTGGTAATACTGGTAACTGGTAATACTTAATGTAATACGTGTGCTTATATATTTCTTACAAAGAGATTAGAAGATTTTGTATTTTTTCCATTGTAAGAGGTTCAAAAAATTCTGGATATTCTGCACGTGTAATGAAATAAACTTCAATAACTTTTTTCGATTTTTGTAAATTGTACTTGCAACTTACAATGAAATTTGTTAACCATTCTCTATCTAAAAAATAAACATGCTATAAAATAATGATTATTACTGATTATTAATTAATATATTTCCTAAAAGATAATAAATTGGAAACGATTTCTGACACTCAGATAATAATATATGGCATAATAAAATAGATAGGTATGAATGTATGATGGTAATTTCAATCTGGCTCTGGCATATAGTAAATATCCTCCTACCAACGTACTTCACCACTTTCAATGGTTCTCAATAGTATCAGTTTTTTTTAGTTTTAATCAAATAAAATAGTTATCATATATGTTTATGATGAATTTGAATAAAATAACGTGATTTACAATCATTCCGTCATTTTTTTTTTTTACATTATGAACTTTTTTTTATTGAATAAATAATAACATTTACAATCTGTACAAAATAAAAATATACAATAAGCACATTTGCTTATTGTATATTTTTATTTTCAAACCCATTGGTGAACATATAAATTTAAACTTGGTGACAGAGGGTCGGGAAGTTATCCAGTGAAAGGACCCTAATGACGTGTTTATTTTTTTATTTAAGTTAAAAGGTCACGGCACCAACGTCTTTTAAGACGACGAGAAGGGTTGTCAGGTATTGTGTCTGTGTGTTGGTTTGCCATTAATGGATTAGGATGGAGAAATAATTTTGAGTGGAACTTTTTGTAATATGTTTAAACTAGTTTGTCAACTGATTCAATGTTTAGGTCTCTGTGTAGGGTAATATTTGAAATGTACCAAGGAGCGTATGTGGTTATACGAAGAGAGATTGATTGGAAAGCTTCGATTGTTTTAAATTGTGACGGCTTGGCACAGTCCCATATTTGGGCATCATTTTTAAAGTTCTAAATTGAAACTAACATATTGTTTATTTTATACCTAATTAAGAATTTGACAGTAAAATGATATGATCATCATAAGAAATCACAAATTCAGGATTATTGAAATCATGCTACCTATCCATTTTGTCATCATAATTATACTGCGTTTCAAAAGAGAATAAACCGCTTTCGCGCATTACGAATGAAACTCTCGGCCGTTTCGAGCCAAATTTTCTCCCACTCTAGCGAAATTTTTGCGTCGACCATACACGATCATTACCAATCGAACTTTATCGACGTGTATACACCCAAGTTGAAATATTAATTAATAACCCGATGTATAACGGGCGTAACCGGTTAGGCTACCATCCATTTATCGGCGGTGTACAGCGAACCACTGCCGCCGGTCGGCGGGAGCACGTTAGTCGGAAATTACGGTAAATGGTGGGAAATGCGCGCCGCCGGACGTAAATTCGTCCGTCGAGTGGTATATTCTCTTTTGAAACGCTGTATAGGATAGGTGGTAAACATTTAAATTTATTTATTAATTATTATGTTATACAAATATTACGTATACGAAGTACAGAATTATGTGAATATCCAATAAAAGTTTCATGTCTCTAAGTAAAATATTTTATGATTTAAATAAAGCTAAATTAAAGTATATATTTGTAGTTTTAATTTTATTCTGTGTTTGATCAAGTGTGCGCACGGAGCAGATGCAGCAAATGCTGCCCCTGAATATCTTTTTTTGGACTGCTAATTATTAAATTTCATCATTGATAAATTAAATTTTCATACCTAAATTACATTAGATTAGTAAAAAATTCGTTTTAATCAATGAAATATTTTTTAAACAACACACGATTAAATATACCGGAAACATAGCTTTTCGTAAAATTCGCATCATTATTTCTGGTAGACATAAAACCATAAAAAATAGCTTCGCTCAGAATCTAAATCTTAATATCCTATTTTTATTATATTTATACTTTTTCCTCTATAGAGGTCAATTATAATAGATTTAATAATTAATACTCATATTATTTTTTCTCTATCCTATAATATATTAATTTGTATTAAAGTTATTAATACGAGGAGGATATCTATAGAAAATATGATATTATGATGAATTACAGATTATTTGAAAAGTTAATATTTAATATATTTTTTTTTTTTTAAAGTAGATATACTTTTAATCTAAAACAACTTTGCCAGAATCGTTTTTCGACTGTAATGATTATTTTCAATATTATAGAACTTCAGTATACCAATAAAATTATATTTTTTTCGAACTCAATATTTTTTGAGCTTTTATATCATGTCTTTAATAAAATGTCTACGTATATATGTATTTTTAACGTTTAACCAGTAAGTTTGTACCTATTCAATTATGAAAATATCTATTTTATAACGTTTAACTTACCAGTTATATTTGGTAAATGCGGTTGCTTACTCAACCATTCTATAAGTTGAGTTACATCTTCTTCAACTCTTTCGGGTGTTTGGTAGAAATCTTCTTTTTTTATCACTTCTAATTGACATTCATCAAGTGGTATAAGATGCATTTTGAAAAGATAATACTTATTATTATTTTTTTTTTTTTTTTTTTTTTGTTAAATTTAATTTGTTATTTATTATAGTTAAACGGACAAAAATTATTGTTTATGAAATAACTTTGGGATAAATATTATGATAAGCAAATATATATAACTAATGTACTATTGTGTTATTATTTAAATAAAACGTTATGTGGCTACTGTGAAGAATCATATGAATTAAGTGTAAAGTAATCAAGGCATTTATAAAATTCTATTGACATTGTATAAACGGGAGAGTAGGGGATATTAATTATTTGATCGTGATAACATCAGATATTTATGTCAAAATTAAATAATTATAATAATAAATGTATTTACATTTAACTAACAACAAGGAGCAATTTTAATAGCGGAAAATCGACCGTATACGGTTACCGGTGTGACCGGTTTACTTGTGCAATAGCGGCACAATAATTGTACAAAACCTAACTAAAATCTATTGACAAGCTAAAATTGAACATACAGATTCACACTTAAAATATTAGTAGATTTTATAAAATGACAACGGACTGGTAACTGATTGTATACATGTACCTCGATGGCCGTCGGTGTATAATTATTATATACACAAATTACAATATTTTTTAGATTCTGAGCGAAGCGAAGAATGTATTGGTTTCACAATGATGTGAGTCTTTTTTTTTTATGTCTGAAAACATTTTTACGACCCGCAATAATGCTCCGATTATCACGAATAGCATAGTTGAAAAGTGAAAAGTGGTAAGTAGATGTAGTTGGTACTTTATTTAGGTCATTTTTCAAATTTCTCAAAATTGACCCTAAGCGGTAGAATAAACGATAAAAAAAGACGAAAAAACGGCATTTTTCACGAAAAATGAAATTTCGACGAATTCGATTTCAATATTTCACGATAACTCAGGCAATTTTTAAGTTAGAGACCTGAAAATTTTTTTTGGATGTTCACATTGCTATTATATATATATGTGGTAAAATTTTGGAACCGTTTGGTTATTTTTTCTACGAAATATAGGACATTGAATATTTCGTAAAATTTTCGTTTTTACGTATATAATGTTTGATAAAATTGGCAATTTTTGGTATTTTGGTCTGAAAATTTTACTGAAGTATACTTACATATACTTAAAATCATATCAAAATATTAGAAAAATTTCTATTCTTAGTTTTTTTTTTTATAGCTGTTTTAAGTTTTATTTCAGTAAAATCAATATTTAAATTATTTATATGGATTTTTCTTATTATATTATAATATTTTACAATAATGTAAAATAAAATTAACAAATATTTTTTAAAAATTTTGAAAATTTTATTTTGGCTGAAATACAAATTTGCTTAACTCAGTTCCAATTAATTGTGAATTATTACATTTACGGTTATTTTTTATAGCTGTTTAAACGTTTAAAGTATCAAAAAGAAGAGCTGATACTCCTGCAACATGGGATAGAAGTGTACGGTCATAGCGTTTAATTTTAAATAGAATTTGAATGCAATGATAAACCATCGCATTCGGAAAAACGATTCTGAGTGAAGTTCTGGCAGATATAGTCAGTAGGGTACTAGGGTATATCCTACTATAGTCATTTAGGCGACAAGGGATTTTATGAGCATTTATATAGAACTTAGAGACTTGAAAATTCTATAGGGTGTTCATTTATGTACTATATGAGTGATAAAATTTTACGATTTAAATATTTAATTTAAAAAATGTTAAAATTTTAAAAAATACCCACTTTATCTGACTGAACTTCGCTCAGAATCGTTTTTTCGAATGCAATGGTTTATCATTGCATTCAAATTCTAATTAAAATTAAATGCTATGATTCGCACACCTGTATCCCATGCGGCAGGAGTATCAGCTCTTCTTTTTTTAAATCAATTTTAAAAATGTATGAGTATAAATGCTTTCTTTTGCGTTTCAAAATATAATTATACAACCTTAAATATGACAATTTATTAATTTTTTATTTTATAATATATTAATTATAAATACATTTTTGTCAGTATATTATTAATTTAATTAAATATGTGCTACTGATTTGAATATAAAATTTTACAAATTTATATTTATAATAAAATTTATAACCAATTTTCCTTCTTGTAATAATTTTATACAAATTAAATGGTCTAATATTTATATAAAAAACAAATTGTTATTGAATTTATTATTTATATTTGTCATTTGATAACAATTTGAATATATATATATATATATATATATATAATATAAGTTACATTATAGGTATTAAAATTTTTTTGTTCAGAATAATTTATTTACAAATTTTTTTTAGTATTTCAAAAATTATATACAATACTATATAACACGGAAAAAAAACATCAAACTATACGTTAATAGTCAATTGTTAAATATTAACATTTATATAGAAACAAGAATTCAAAATTATCTAGACTGTATTACTGTATAGATATATAAAATTTAAAATAAAAACTTATAATCTGGGTTACATTGTTATCAATGCTTTTTAGATTCTGAGCGAAGCGAAGAATGTATTGGTTTTACAATGATGTGTGATTTTTTTTTTTTTTTTTTTTTTTTTTTTATTCTGAAGACATTTTTACTACCCGAAATAATGCTCCGATTATCACGAATAGGATATGTTTCCGGTAGTTGGTACTTTATTTAGGTCATTTTTCGAATTTCTCAAAATTGACCCTAAGCGGTAGAAAAAACTTCGAAAAAATGACGAAAAAGCGGCATTTTTCACGAAAAATAAAATTTTGACGAATTAAATTTCTATATTTCACGATAACTCGGGCAATTTTTAAGTTAGAGACTTGAAAATTTTTTTGGGTGTTCACATAGCTATTATATATATGTGGTAAAATTTGGGAACCGTTTTTTAAATTTTTTTACTAAATATAGGACTTCGAATATTTCGTAAATTTCTCGTTTTTACGTATATAATGTTTGATAAAATTGGTAATTTTTGGTATTAGGGTCTGAAAATTTTACTGAAGTATACTTACATATTACTTAACATCATACTAAAATATTGGAAAAATCCCTAATCTCAATTTTTTTTTATAGCTGTTTTAAGTTGATATTTTTAGTTCAAACGAAAATTATAGTTGACTGAACTTTGCTCAGAATCGTTTTTTCGAATGCAATGGTTTATCATTGCATTCAAATTCTAATTAAAATTAATTGCTATGATTCGCACACCTGTATCCTGTGCGGCAGGAGTATCAGCTCATTTTTTTTTTTTAAATTATATGTTTAATTAGATAATTTATTATCTACTAACATTTTCGAAATGTAAAATATGTACATTTTTCAACGATCTTAACGATTATAATATTTTCCACACATAATTATGGAAAACACGAGATCATTTATCGTTATATTAATAATTTATTTAGATAATTTAGGTCTTATAGTAAAAAGTAAATATATCGTTTCGAATAACTTATTTGTTATTAAATATAATATAATATATATTAATATATTTGTTAAATTGTAGTATTGTGTATATTTTTAATTTTTTAATTCATGAAAATTATTGTGTCATAAATTAATAAATTAATTCTAAATGATGAAATAAATTCTGTCACATCGTTATAAATATTCGTAATAAGTAATATGATTTTTTTTTTTTTTAATTTTTAATGATATTATCGATTGAAAAATTTGAATATTCATGTTATATCTTAAATGATAATTAGAGATAATTAAAAACATAAAAAAATAATAAAGGTACTTTTTAATAAGACATACAGGCTTATAAAATAATAAATAATTGAAAATATATGCAAAACGAATAATAATAAATAAATTACATATAAATTAGTATTATTGAATCAGTTTTATTAAATTAAGTTTCCAAAACAAATATTATTATATTCAATAAGTCCTAAGCTCTAATTATAAACATCACGAAATTACAACGATAGTATTTGAAATATATTGAGTAATTAAATAATAAATACATATACATGAATATTTCTAGTTTCATTACTTCAATTTCCAGTTTAAGTAGGTATAGAATTAAGAAAAGTATGTAGTTATATCATTAATAATTATTGGTATTTATTTTCCACTGCTCCTGTATAATTCATTATTAAAATACTAATTAATATAAAATATAAATATTATTTATACATATTTTACTATCTTTAATTAAATTGTAATTTGTAAGTCTGTTCAATATAGATATAATGAAACGTTACAATAAAATTAAAGAGCTTACTCTTGCAGTAGGGATACAGGTGAGCAAATCTTAGTGCTTATTTTTAATTAGAACCTAATTTTTACCTTTTATATATGAGAACAAAAAAAAATCCCACTCTTTATAATACGAAATTAATGATTTAAAAGCTAAATTATTTTATTTTATATACTACATCTAACTGAATAATTTCGTACCTATATAAAAAGTTTAAGTGTTTTCATTTTGAAAAAACTTTGCAAAGGGGTCCCCTTATAAATTGCATTTAAAAGTCTTATTTGAGAACAAAAAAAATCCCATTCTTTAAAATACGAAATTAATCAGTTAGAAAGAAAATTACTTATTTTATATATGTACTACATTAAACCAATCGAAAAATTACGTATATGTATAAAACGTTTTAGAATTGAATTTTGAAAGAAATAACAATTACTAGTAATTAGAAGATTTAGAATAATTATAATAATAGATTTATTATAATTAATTCTTTTTTGGCCATATATCGTATTTTTGTTTTGGTGGTTGTCAAATTTACATTGGAGGTACACACTTTTATGAAATTGAGAGTTTAATCTCAATACGATTGAGACTGGCAAATCATTCTATTATCTAAATTCTACACACCATTCATACTATAATTAATTTATAATCAATGATAACTATGTATCTTAGACACGTAATTACATATATAAAAAAAAAAAATTAAGACAGGTTTTTATAATATTTTGGTAATACATCAAACTATATATGAGAAGCTTCAATCAAATTTCCAAATAATTTCATATTTTTTTTTTGTTATTGATCAATGATCATTGTTGTAAAAGTATTTAGAAATAAGAAAAATACTTATATGAATTTTTAAATCTGCGATTACATTAAAAATATCAACTTTAAACAGATATAAAAAAAATTATGAATTGCAATTTTTTTAATTTTTTGGTAATATATTAAGTAATATACGAATATATTTCAGTAAAATTTCCGGACTTTTAATAGTCAAAACCTAAAATTGCCAATTTTATCAAATATTATAGAGTTAAAAACGAGAATTTTAAGAAATTTTAAATGCTCTATATTTTCTTAAATAATTAACATAACCAATCTAAAAGTATATATAGTATCTATCTGAATTTCCAGTAAAATTTTCAAGTTTCTAAGTTTAATATTGCCTAGTATGTCGAAAAATATAGAAATTAATTTCGTTAATTTTTCAGTTTTCGTGTAAAATATCGTATTTTAGTCAATTTTTGAATGTTTTTCTTATCACTTAGGCTCAATTTTGTAAAATTCGAAAAAAAAGTAAAGTAAGTACCAACTACATCTACTCTTTTACCGGAAACATAAACTACTATTCGTGAAAATCGGAATATTATTTCAGGTCGAAAAAGTATTTATATACAATAAATGTATAGTGGTGTAGTAGTATATAGTTTACATAGGCGCAACTATGGTGGTACACGGGGTCTTGTGCACCCCCAAGTTTAAAATGTGCATCCTCAAAAAATAGAAGACTTTTTATATTATAATATAATATTTTATTAAAATCTTAAATAAATTTAAGTTAATCAATACTAGAATAATCGCGTTAAAATAGTTTTTAAATTTGTATTTTGTATTACTCATTGTGTTAATCATTTTATTACTCATTAAAATTTAGTATACCGTATACGTATACATAAATTTACATATGTAATTATTGTTATTATAAATATAGTATAAAGGCAGGAGAAAGCAGGAGATGTGGGAGCAAGCACTCACGGGTTTGAGAGGTCTTCACAATTTGTGCACCCTCAAAAATATTGATCTAGTTGCGCCTATGATAGTTTAGTGTCTACTTAAAAATACAAAATAAAGACACATCTTTGTAAAACTAATACATTCTTCGCTTCGCTTATAATCTTAAATGTTAATATAAACATTTATTATTTGACTTTGAAATTTACATTAAAGGGAGATACCTAGGTGTTTTTAATTTGTTGTGCCTCATCAGTCAAAAAAAATTCACCATACCACTAAATAATATTAAGTTTGTAGATTTTAAACTTATTTTGCGATAGAATTGTTTAGGTAGGTACTTGTTAAAATAATTTGTTCTTAAACTGATCTAAATGTTGTTCAATTATATTATAATTACATAATTACATAATTGCATTATTTTCTTTTTAATAACGATCAACTCGAGTTGATTATTGCAGAGCATAGGTATAACCATGTCTTCTTCTATAGAATTTACATTTTATGTGATTTATACTATTATTTATTGTTTTTATACTTTATAAATAAAATTGTTAAATTATAGGAATCGAAAAAAAAAATGTTCATGTTTAATAAAAAAAAAAAAAAACTTAACTGAAATCCGCACCTCCTCCCATACCCGATAAATGATATTAAATATTATAAAAAATAATGGTACCTACACTTATACGATTACATTGAAACCCACGCTACGCCACTTCTCTGTAGATGTTGTAATACGATGTTGAAATACCTAATAATATAATATTATTTTTGAATTTTTATAATAACGGAATATATGTATATATAAGAATTGAGTACATTTATTTTACAACGTTGCAACGAATTAATATTTTATTTTCACAAAATTCAAATCGATAATATTTACATCGACATTTTGTTCCGTTTCGGTTTTCGTCAATTTGTTCGTAACCAGAACAGTTATCGTTTGTAGAAAACAAATGATCAATGCCAATATGCTCATAAATAGATACGTATTGCTGCTTCCTACTCTATTGAACAGGTAACCTGTTATAAGATTCCCGAGACTCGTACCTAAATAATATAGAAAAAAAATAACATTATGTAAAATTTTATATTTTAAAGGTAAATTGGTTTACCAACGTCATTATATGTGTGAAACACTCACCTATTCCTTGAAATACAATGCCCACCAACCCTTGGAAAGTACCTTCGAGACCTTTTGGAGCAATGTCACCTCCGTAAGCCGTCATAGCCGAATATGGGAGTGCGAAACACAGACCGCTCAACAATTCCACAGGAAATATCCACATTGGATTCTTAATGATGGAATACAGTAAGAATCTTAACGAAATCATGCCAAGACCAATTAATATCGAATTAAAGTGGCCACATTTTTTTATGATCTTACCTGCCAAACATTTGCAAAATATAAAATGAACTGATTATACTCGTATTATTATTAATGTCTGGTCAAAAAGATAATATTAATTTTAAATTAAATTTCTTATCATACAATGTTATTATTACAACGAAGGAAATAAATAGTGTAGGTAGTGTAATAGGTTTAATAATCAATACAATTTATTATATTTTTAATATTTTTCGATATTAAAATTGAATAATCGTTAAAGTACGATTGTAAAAACTAATTGTAAGACAAAAATTGAAATTTTTTTATGAAATTATTTATTTATATGTAATTTTTATTATTATTTTGAAACTAGACTATTGAAAATTGACATGTGTGACCAAATAAAAGTCATAACAATATGTTTTATTAAATTTCATAATTAATTTTTTAACTCATCTAACGTTGTCAATACAAACTTTGACCCACTATAATAAATTTAAACAATGTCCATCTGAATTTTTTAGTAACTTAACCTTTGTTCCACAGGTTTTTTTTTGAAAATTAAAAAAAAAATTTTGAAATGATATAGGTATTGTTTTTGTTAAAAATACAAGTCAGCAATTAAATAATAATAAATTAATTTCTTACATAACTTACGATAGGCAGGATTGAATATTATATGATAATATATTCTAACGTGCAGCAAGTGCTTGTTATTATATAATAATTATTATATGAATAATACAACATTTATAATTAAAAAAGTGCTATAATCATTGTATATATATAATGTATATTAAAAAGATAACATAATTGTATGTTGTTATATAATCTATAATTGATAATCATAATTGTATTTGATTTATCGAATATCGATTGCTCTTCAATGTTTACATCATTTATTGTGGGTTGATAAATGATTGAAATATTATTATTTGACTGGCTTGGAATAGTATTTAGTACCTAGTGAATTTAATAATTTGATTGAATAAATAATAATTTACAACGACTCTCCAATACTTTATAGTATGTAAATATGATTATTATATATTATAAGTTTTCGATTTTTTGTCAAATTTCTAGATTATAGTTTTTTTTAATGACGAGGTTAATAAATAAACAGAGTTATATTGTTATTATCTATAATCAGTATTTTACTATCTTCATATTATTCAGAAGCTGAAGAAGATTCAATAGCTAAAGTATGTTAAATAGGATACCTAAATGTAATCATCGTCACAGAGATACAAGATATTTTAGTATCGTCAATGACGTCGATTCGTCATTATAATATACAAATATTTAATAATAATACAACTTTACGGTAGGTATAAATTTTAATTATTTATGCATATAAAATAATATAAAGATAAATTTAAAACATTTAAATCCATAAACGAATAGGTATATAAAAATCTTACCACGTTCTGCACGGTGGGTTATTATTTGGACTGTCACCTTTTACGTCATTACTGACCAACATTTGAAGGTAAAATAAATATTCTTGCTTAGAACTAAACTAAATAACAATATTATATAGCAAAATATTTTATAGATTTATAGATTTTATTCGAAGTTATAAATGAAACAGAAATATTCCACTGCCAAGAAGGAAAGTAACATCGACAATCGAAAATAAATGTTCACAATTAATTTTATTTGAATATTTACAACTCTTTTCTGGTATAATTATATCAATTAAAATAGAGTAATAAAATTATTTATATTACTAGTTTTAACATAATAATTCGTATTACTCAGAAAAATAGCATTTATAAAAGGTGATTTTTTTTTTTGCCCCACCATGACGGAAATGTTAATTTTAAGGTGTAATATACGATATCCCACCATGCCGGAAATAGTTTTAATACAGATATAGATTATTAAAACTCACTAGATAAAAAAAAGAACGGTGCTTCTCCTCCAAAACATTTAACTGCGAACAGCGAACCTTGAATGAACTTTATCGATGAATACATTTCTGGATGATATTTAGTGACCAGTACTTCCAAGTGCCTATATCACCCAGAAACATAAAAATGGTCATAAAACGGCATAGTTGCAAATGAACCAAATCAAGTACCATAACAAGTAATAGGCAACGCTCCCGTAAAAAATGCCGAAAAAAACAATCCAAACGAAAAAACTTACTACCTTAAAATCGTCAAACACTTTTTTTAGATCTTTAAATATATGCGTGGATACACTATCGCTTTGAAAATCCTATTTAAAAATAAATTAATTCACATGATTATTAAGCAAATTAATTAAAACAAAAATATATTTGAAGTTGTTGATATAATGATAACCTGTAACAAAAAATTATTTAATTAATGTAACAAATTTAAGAATTTGAATGATAATTTAATAATTACATATCATAAATTTGTAAATCACATATTATGATTTATTTATTATAATGTTATATTTTGACGTTTCAAGGTGGCCGACTTATACTCTCACGAAAACAATATTGCATGGACTTCAGCTACGTAGGTGTATATTATAACAGCACACGACACATTATAATTTATATTTTATAATATTTGTTAAAATCGATAGTCGACTAAAACGAATGATATCGATTTATATGTATAGCACCAGTATAACATTATTATGTTAAAATTATTATTAATATCTATCGCATATTCGCATCGCATTACTGATTTAAAGTGTAACATACCCCATTATAATTTATGATCTAACATTTAAGTTAAACAATCGTAACGACGGTTACATCCACAAAAACTCTCATGGCATTAGGCACAATATTATTATTCAAACACAAATATACGTAGTACCTCATCGTTCACGAAATATTAGGTTTATGGTGTACTCGAAATGCCAATAATGTATGAAATACGAGTATAATAATATTATACAGTAATTCTGATTATATTTACGTTTATTTTAAAAATGATCAAGAAATCGACAGTCAAAAACATTAAAGATGTGACGACTGCAGGCGTGTAGTTTTTGGACGAATTACCATCGCTGAACCAGTCAATCAACCATCCAGTAATTATCGAACCCATGCCCCATCCGATACATCCCCAAAGTCGTTGTTTTCCAAATTTATGAGTGTCTTTACCTAAACGAATAATTTCAATAAAAATTGAGTACCTATACTACTAACAATAACATTATGCACACTTATTACTATACGTATTATAAGATCCGGACGATCCAGTTAGACTAAATTGTAGTGATTTGTTATAAGATCTAAATAATTCATTGGTTGTAATATTATCATGCCCTCAATTTAAAATTTACGTTTTAAATGGGGCTACATATTACCAATAAACCAATAGATTGAATACAATATCTATGAAATTGGCAGACTTCATTAAAACTTAATATTGTTACTACTTTATTCGAATATTATGATTAATAGAATATAATACGAGTATATATTGTATATATAACACACAGAGTGTCTCAGATCTATTTACTCAAGAATCTTAATTCTTCACAGAGATATTACAATGATTATATAGATCTACGATATTCTGTAACCTATATATATATAGTGCATAGGATAATACAGTATTTAGTTTTTTTTTTTTTTATCATATTTCCTCATTTGGATGTATTTTTTTATGTTATGATTTTCTTGTATACCATTCATAAACAGGAAACTAATATTGGCAAAAGTTGTAAAATTAAATTAGTGCACGGTTATCTATAAGATAATTTTTTATTATTTTACTTTACCCAAGTATTGTAGACATATTGTGTCTGAAAGAGTAGTAAGGACGTTTATCATAACAATTTGACATATCAAAAAGGCGAAAAACATCCAAAACTCATATGTGTATAAGGCGATTGCGTCGTCACTATTGTCGACGTTCATCGGTGAATCGGGTATAAACCAGTAAAACGCGGTTATTATGATCATTAAAGCAGTAGACCAAAGAAAAATGGCCTTTTGGCAATAGAAACGGTCAGTTATAATGCCAATTAACGGACGGAATAACACTGCGGCGATCGGCATCACTAAAAACATGATTCCTACTAGGAAAGCGGAATACCCTCGTTGCTTGCATATGGTGGTCAAGAACGGCGTGAACGTCGCAATACCTGTGATTAGAAAAACCAAAAATGTATCAATTGTTGTCATTGTTATGGCTCGGGAATCCGCGATAAAGGAAGTTTGGTCACCACTGTCATAAGTTAATAACAAGAAGAGAAAAACGGTTTTTTCAACTATACTATAATATTATGAACGTATACACAAATGAAAATGGCATTTGACTCAACAAAGTACGTCGTCATCACATTGATTAATAAATTAATAAAATAATAACTATTCGATGGACTCTTTATAATTCGTTCGTTTTAAAATATGGAGTTAATTTGTTTTAAGTAATTAAAATTTATAGTATGAATTAAAATTTGTAATTTATAGTCTTTTTTTTTTATTTAAAATTCATTAAATTACAAGTGTTTTAGTGTATTTAAAATATTTTATTGACAAAGGATTAAATATTTTACTTTATAAATTTTTTTTTTTATACATAAATTCATTAATATATACGAAAATTCAATAAATAATAAATTTATGTTGATTTCCTTATACATGTTATACTTTATATCATAGGCGTCTTTTGATATGCGTATTAATTATTTTTATTTTTCTGTATTATAATAACTCTTATTAATGATAATACAAGTAAGTATAGTAAGTAAGTATTCATAAATTATTGCTTTATGGCTTATTATAAGTTATAATTATTTATGACTACAAAAGGCGATTGCAATATTTATTATCCGGTATAATTAATATTATTATAAAAATCTAATAGGTAATAAAACAATTAACATTATGTGCATTTCGGAATTCGACTTACCTCCATACAAGAATAAATAATGCGATTTTATGGGCAACAGTTTTGTATTGACCGTGGAAAAACACATTTTCAATGTCGCGACGTGTGAATGATCAGACTCCTTTCATTCGGCGTTTGTAAAAATATTTGAGAATTATGTGGTCCGATAACTACACCTGAAAATGTTCCTGTTTTATCGGAATTATTTTCTTTTTAATGAAATTCGCAAATAATGACAGATGAAAAATACAGAAATTACAGTAATCCTTAATTGCTCTGTATTGAATAGGAATGCAGTGAGCGCAAGCATTAATAATTGATGTAAATCTGCGTTCTCGAGATGGAAATTATTTCACCATACAACGGTTGTTTTATGGCGGGGATTTGGACGACGTGTTTTATAGAAACTGCTGATCCGTGTTCATAATAGGAATATAGTATAGAATTATACGATGATGTATGTATTCTAATGTAAACGAACCAATGATAAAACAATTCAACCTTTTAATAATATTTTTATTAATAATTTGTTATCTTTATTGGTCATTCTGTAGGCACAGCACTCGATTAGATCCGTTGATATTAAACGTTATCGAAATGGTCTAATGGGCCGCTAATAATGTTACTGTTATCTGTTCTAAAAACAATAACAATTATGATTATGTCGATTAAAATTAACTTTCATCGAAAAAACACTGTCATTAACAATTATTTTTCCAAAGACGCCATGAGAAAACTTCAGTTGAAAAGAGGAGCAGTGAGCCTAAAAATTTTTGGGAACCAATAGTCTAACACTGTATTCTTACGCAGTATCGACAATCTGACTTGAATTCCTATAAACAATAATCAATATTAATATCGATAAAAAACGTACACTTAAAAAAATAATAATGTAAATGTCTAAAACGTATAGTTTTACATTATAAACTAATATTTTATTGAACAAATCTAATTATTACCACGTATATCTTATCTGTATACTGCTATATTATTGTATACAATGAACAATAGCACCTAAGTGTGTAAATTTATTTGTATAACTACATATTATTATTGTATACACATTTTTATACTGTTCGGTTAGATCTTAGATCAGATAACCTGGATCATATAAGTACCTACATAATTAAATCAACCGCAGAAACGCTGTTTATTATACTGTTATACCTAGTTATAATTTTAGACATACCATGTGACGACATAAAAGCAAAAAAGTAATTACTCGTTTTCCATAAGTATTGCATTCGAATATTAATCAAAATTTAACACTATCTTCTTTACACCTGTATCCCTTCCACACCAGTATTCCTTCCCTTGCGTATATATGTATAAAATAATATTATAAATTTATAATAATTGACTATAATATGATTTTCACACTGTAGTTTATACTCTTAGTACTTCTATTAATGTTTTTAACATCTACAAAAGTCAAGAATATAATATTTTATAAAGGATTAAATTGTGGCTTATTTTTAAGCCATTTAAGTACACCCCGCGAGATAATACTCAAGTGAACGTATAATATGCACGATTTAGAAATGTAGTCAATTTGTGTTAATAAAAATTATTTAAAATTTCTATACACTTATATACTTATAATATTATATTATTATTATACTTATACACTTATACGTTATATTAATGATTAATAGTAACAAACAATAAGGTAAAATCATAGTACAAACTTACAAAGATCAAATAGAGAATAGATAATAGTACATTCTTATAATTTAGAGAATTAAAATTTACCACAAATGTTTTCAACCCGCCCCACCCCAATTGTTAATTCCAAAATTTTTTATACCATCAATATCATCATATTATTTTAAATTCGTCATTGTCAAGTAATCAATATATGGAAAATAATATAATTTTAAAATAAATAATGAAACAACAGAACACCTAGGATAGGTTACAAAAGAATTATTATTACATTATTATTAATATAATATTAAAAAAACAAGGTTATCTCTGTAAATAAAGTAAATAATTATATTTATTATATTCATTCGAATAAATCCATAATATAATATATATTATTTTCGGTTATTTTTGCATCATACTCAAATTATAACTTTTTTTCAGATAGTTCTTTTCGTACTGTAATTCATAAAATAATTTACTAATATTTGAACGATGCACATTATCAAAGCTATAAAACCAATGATTCTAAAGGCCATTACACTGCCGAAATGGCTAAATGTGTAACCGGCCATTATTGAACCTAATGCGCCCCCTGCGAAATAAAAAAAATTATATAATTTAGTAAAAGTTTCAAAATAATATCAAAAATAAAATACTACAAAAATTTACTGACCGAATCCTTGGAACGCCATTGCAAACAATCCTTGTATTGTACCTTCGCTACCTCTGGGAGCAATTTTCGCTGAATATGATATACCAGCAATATAGCTCAATCCAAATGTCATTCCATTTAATAACTCCAATGGTAACACCCATAATGGATCTCGGATGATTGAGTACGTGATAAATCGAAATCCAAATATAGCAAAAGATATTGCAAATGCAGTCATGTGGCCTGTTATCTTGATTAATTGACCTTTATTTTAAATTTACATAACATTATTTAATTTAAATAATAATATGAATATCCACAGTAATATTGTTTTATAATTTATATAACTTAAGAGATATAGTAAATAACATAAGTAAATATTTTTCCTAAAATCAAAAAACAAAAATTTTGCTTTAAATTAGATATTTTAATACATGCCCTTGAATTATGAATTATAATAATTAAAATTAATTCAATAACAACACCCTCAACTATAATAATATTACGATTACACGAAACATAATATATCTCTCTACATAATTATATTCATCGATATGATAATAATAATATAATATAATTAATATATTAATTATATAACCTTTTATATAAAATAATATTATTAAATTAATGAATCATAGGTATTATCTATTTTAGTTTTATCATTGTATATTATTGTCATTTTATTATTAATAGATAGGTACCTACTAATGATTTGAATAAATACCAGATAAATAGAAAAATGGAACTTCTCCTAAACATTCAAGTGTAAGAGATAATCCTTGAATTGAATTTAACAAAACTTTACGCTCTGGATGATAAATTGTTCCCAAATCATCAACATACCTATATTATTCAATATACAAATTAGTGTAAATAAATTGATAATATTTAATTTGAGCATTTGTTTGATAGGTATATCAATTAGCAATATTTAACTTTAGAATTAAAACATGATAAATCGAATATTGTATTGTTTTGGGGAAATATTTTGTAGTTTTCAATATTTCCATTGTGTTTTGTTTTATATAATTATGCTGTGATAAGATTAAAAAAGTTCTCGCAACACTTTAAACTCATTCTCACCATATAAAATAAAACCAAATATAGGCAGTGAATATTCCACCAGCTGTTGCCCAAACTAGAAAAACGTAAACTTTGGCATTGTTTACAACCTTCTTCACGTCATTCAGGATATTACTGGTTGGCGCATCACTTTCGGGTACCTAAAGGGAGGAAACAAGAACGACGTTAAAATTATACGACCACTGTAATGATTATTATTAACAATAAAATACCTTTAATTTTAGCGACACTGTGAAATCTAACAGTAACGCAGTCATCGAAAGCAAATATCCTGGTAAACGATTTTTGTGTTCTTGTCCGTCACTATACCAATCTATTACACTCCCAGCCACTATGGACATCACTCCCCATCCGACGGCTCCCCAAAGCCTTTGTTCTCCAAACTTCTTAGCATCCCCATCTACACAATCAACATAATATTACATTTTTACAAGAGATGGAATCTCTTATAAAATAAACGAAATAGCGTATTATATACGATTTTAAAACGTAAACAAAAACTATCACAACATATTATAATAACGTTTAAATTACACTATTCTTCTTGTGGTTAAAACGTTTAAATAAACGCATCTAAATCTGAACAGTGTGTTTAGATTTGAATATTAACATCGGAGGATTGGATTTTGGAATATTATATTATAATTTATGATTTATACAATTATTTACACATATATCGACAGTACTGTAGTTACCAGAAATACACTTAATGATTATTTAAATTCGTATTAAGTTATTATTATAAGTTATATAGTTAGTATTATTATTAAGTTATCATTTGTGAATTTCATCCGAAACGTTTGATACATTTTTATAGAAATCAGTTAGCCTACCTACAATTCTCATGAATATTGTTTCTTGAAGTACTTCAGCGACCATAAACAATATCATTCGCAACGTGATCACAGTCGTAAACCACCAGAATGTCCACGAACCCAACGCTTCGGCATCGGAAATCGAGCCGGTCAATGAAGTCGAACCCGGAATCAAGTGCATCGTGGGCGTGAGCAGCCCGTTGAACAGTATCGCACCCAAAAACACAGTTCGTCGGCATTTCCATTTATCTGTGATGAATCCGGTCAACGGTTTGACCACTACGTTCAATAGGAGCAATAACGTGAAAACAAACCCGACGATTAGTGGCGAGTAACCACGTTGTTTAGCGATAGTCGTCAAGAACGGGTTAATTGGTGAATTACCTGAAAAATCGAATACATGCACCTACCGATTGTTATGAAAATATATAAATAAAACTCATTATTTAATAATATTAAATAGTTTTTTAAACACGCTAAAAAACAAAAACAAATAACTAGACTTATTAGAATTTAAAGTCCTACCACTCATGTAATGTTTATTGTATAATATATATTTAGGCAATTTTGTGTTTTAATTGCTCCTTTATATAGGAATATATATTGATAATTTTTTAAATTTCATAGTGTCAATTTTAATTTAACGCCTTTATAAAATTATTTGATTTAATATATCTGTTTAAGTATACAATCACATATACATACATGCAATATACATTGTACATGCATTTTCCCTATATCCAAAAACGCGTCTGCAACTTTTATAACAGAAATCAATAAAAAATTTTCTTATTATATTATGTCGATGGGTAGGTATGTTTTTTTGTCGACTTATTAATGTGTAATAATCGTAGGTATATTATATTTTGTTTTGGGTTTTAATATAAATAACGTGTTTAACGTTATAATATATTATAATATATTTTATAAAATGAGGCGAAATTAAATCTATCACCAGACACTATCTTTTCGCGTTCGGACTATTTATAATAAATAATAATATTACATTATTACCTATACGATGAATGACTGATACAATAGTTGTAATATAACACATATTGGTAAAGGTTGTTAAAGATAATAATTAAGTGGACAATAATTTTAAAAACAAATAAAAGCATAAAAACAATGTGATTTAATGATATGATAAATTGATAAGTATAGTATACATTACAATATTTAGTATTTACCTAATAGATAATGCATCGTATTACAACGATAACTGAATAATAAGTTAAATACTGTAAAATTACCGTGATTTTGTAGAAACTGCAAAAATAAATTGCTCTAAGTACACTCATACTACCTCTATTACATGAATTATTAAAAATCACACTTGGACAATATTAATTCTTGTTCAAATATATTATATATAAAACTAGTCTTATAAAAGATGATAAAATCAAATATTGAAATAACATAACGTTTCAAAAGAAATTATAATAAAAATTTACGTTAATAATATAAAATTATTAAGTAAAAAATAAATTTTGTGTAATGTACTTAAGTCCATAATTACACTGGACAATTATAATATTAATCATTCAATGATTAGTAATAAGTACTAATCAAATTATATTCTGCCGTTTTTAAGTGAATTAAAAGTTTATAATAAATTAATATTCTAACTATGGCAATATTTTAGATATTGAGGGATTAGTGCATTAAAAAAAATAAAATTTCATCTTTTGTTACCTATACTAAACGTCAAATGAACAATGCAAGTGAAAAATTATTATTCAGTAAATACAATGAAAATCGTAAAATAAAATAAAATATAATAATACATACCGGCATCGAAAAGGAAATAATGCACCTTCATGGGTAACAGGTCGAAATTAATATTTAAAAATTTCATTCTGCCGAAATTATCTCGTACACATTTATTCTAACAAATTGCTCTCATCGACGAGTTAATTGGCACAACAACTAAAGGTAACTACACAGTACGTTTATTACAATACTATGTACGTACCTACCTATATATTATTACGTACATTTAATGTCAATCATTTATCTGCATTGTAGTAATAGGGATTAATGTTCGTGAGATAATCGATTTATTTTTCTTTTATTTATATAAAATATTATATATTACGGAAAAAATTTGACGAACCCTCTCATCCCACTTCCTTAATGGTATAACGTATATAACGTATTTAAAAAAATATTAATTTCCTATATTTTATTTTATACTTGGATATTTTGTGTAATTTCAAATAAAAAAATATTTACGTATGACGTCTATCTTAGTATTGAAATATGTACTTACAAAATTAAAAAAGGGATATATACTATTATCTAGTTTATATTTAATTAGATTTAGTTTCATATTTTTTAATCAAAAATAAATTATATTAATATTGCATTTAGATGAGTACCAATATAATAATAATAATTATTAATTGAAAATATTTCAAGAACAATATTATTGGTCTTTAAAAGATTACAACTGATTAATGTTCGTTAAAATATTACAATAAATTACATTATTTTTATTAAAATATTGATGTTCAATCGCATATTATTGTTATAAATAATTAATATTAATAGAAAATAGAAAAATTCATTTACAATATAATTCCGTGCGTTTTTGCACAAGTGTTTAAATAAATGCAGATATTTTTTACAGAAAACTTGTAAAAATGTACAACGAACAACAAAATATTTATGTATAAATATATATTGAAAACAACAATTGCCCGTGCTGTAAAATGAAATTTGATATTTCTAATTAAAGATTAAAAGTACATTTATAGTTTTTTTTTTTACAGCTTTCGTCAAATATTTTAGTCTGCGTATGTTTTTGTATGTTTTGTTGATCGCGTTAAATCAAGGAAATATAGTGGAGATTTTAAATTAAAAATATTTAAAACTCATTAAAAGTTAAGAATTTTTTTTTTTAAATTAAATAATTAACACTATATATAAAACAAAATAAGAGTAAGTATTGTACGAACATATTTTCTTTTACATAATATGATTTTATTAAAAAAAAATACTATTTTAAATTATAAATGTTTAGGAATATTCAAATATTGTTATATTTTTATTTTTATTAAAAAAAAATGTTTAAAATGCGTAAAATCGATCTACACGCAATACAAATAAATTTATAAATTTACTACAAAGAAAAAACAACGGTAAAATTTTGTATGCCTTAAATCGGAGAAAATTTAAAAATATTTTCGTTTTTTCAGAAACCGTCAAGATTTCCAAATACGAAACAATACAATAATATGATAATACTAGAAAAAAAAGGTTGCGTATTCAAAATTATTATGACGACACGCGTATGGCGTTATCACTTCGTCGTATTGTTGCTTGCAGCCGTCGCGTTGACACACGAACCGTCGTCACGTTACGATGACGATCGCGCGAGGACGGTGGACAACATCCTACGGACGAACGGATGGCGTTGGATGTACGACGACACGTCCAACGTGGCTGGCCAGCGAATATTCGTGAACGGCAGTCTGAACACGTTCGCGGACGTCGTGGGCCACCCGGCGAGAGTTAACGCGAACAACGCGCGCTCCACGTCTGCCGCTATGTACGCGGCTTTCGGATGCAAGTGCGTAGAAACGATTGTGGAAATCGCGAACGCGACGGCCGGGCGCCCGGTGGTCATAGCCGCGGCGACGCGGGACATTCTGATTCGGTTCAACGGTACGATTTCGAAGGCGGTGTCCGCACTTGTGGACTTGGTGGACTTGGCGCCCGACGTGCTGTCTCACGAACCGGGCGCTCTGAACGTCGCGCTGCTGTTCAATTTCCACGTGAACCGATTGATTGAAACGCTGTCTGAGATCGAGCCGTCGTCTGCGTACGATCGCGAAAACGTGGCGTTCGTCCTGTACCAGCTGACCAACGAGGCGGAACGGCACGTCATTTCCGACTGCTCGCCAAACGCTGTGCGCACGGTGCTGATGACGACGGACGACCGTGACGATGACGTGAAGCACGCAGCGCCGTCCATCGAATCGTTCGACCGGTTGCTGGACACCGTAGGCCTGTGGACGGCGAAATCTTGGCGATACAATATCGGCGGCGATGGTTCGCCAGTGGACGTAAGTACTCGCGTGTCGGACGGGCTGCAGTCCGTGATGGACGTCCGATCCGTCATTCCGAATCGGCCGGCAACCGATTTAGAAAGCTATTACCTGCGCCAGAAATCGATATTCGATTTGATAATGACGATCGTCTATCAGAACACGGCGCGCGGTTTGAAAGCATACGGACGAAAACCCGTGGCGAATGATAATAATTATTATCGTGATAATTATTTCGATTGCGGGAACGGTTGCGTCGAGTTGATACGGACGTACGAGAACCTGTTGATCGAATCGAGGGTCAAGAAATTCCCGTCGGATTTCACGAACCACGTGGGCTTGATTTTAAGGCTGCTGGAAGACGTTCGCGCGTACGGCACCGTCGGCGATTGGGACGTGGTGACGAGGAAAATCGACGAAGAGCTGCTCGCGATCGCGTCGTCCGGACCGAACGATAAATACTTGTTTGACGGCGCCGATGCCGACGGTCGGATGTTATTCACGGAAATAGGGCTCGAACTGCACACGTTCTTGGCACGCGTATTGTCCGTGGACCGGATCGAACAGTTCAATCGGATTTTCATCGTGCTCGGAGCCGCGCACGGAAACGGCGAACGGGACTCGAACGCTATCTGGGATATGAACGCGGCGGGAATCGAACGCAGCCAGCACTTGTGCTTGGCGATGACCACGTTGTACGCGCATTGTTTTCACGCGGAAACTGCCGTCAACGACTGCACGTCCGACAAGTGTCTGGGAGACGTAAAAAAAAATTTCACCCAAGTCCTGTCCGTTTTGGACGCGATCATCGCGTTCGAACGTTCGAGAAACGCGTGCATGACGAGTATTTTGGAACGCGCCCGCGTCCATTTGAGCTACAATCTGGTCGACTATCCGACGGGCGGTGACGTGCGGCAAAAAGTGCTCCGCATTGCGTTTCACGTCACCAATTCGGCGGACAGATATCAAATGTACAACTACGACTACGCGGTGTTGCGATCCGACCGGCGTCGTTTGTACGACGCGTTCGCCAGGAATCCCGGCGAGAAAGAATCGCACATGGATTTAAACGTCGTGTTCGCGCAGCGCGACCCGTTCGGCCGGAACGGGTTCGCGTTCGACGGGAAGAAAACCGCATCCGATCTCGACGGGTTAACGCGCAAACCACTGGTCGCGGCACTCGACGCGTACAAATCCGTTCGCGTGTATTGGCGAGGCCAGTTAAAGACGATCGTGCACGTGTCCGAACGTGCGACTGACAACGTTTTCGACCCCTCGTCGTTGCCCAAGTACGTGCGTTTGGTGTCCAAATGGGCCGCGTCCGTTTTGCTGTACGCGACGGTCGACCTACTGAATTGCGTTCTGTTGACCGTGGATCACCGCACCAACGACAAACGTCTGAAATCCGTCGCCGAAATGTACGAGGAGAAATTACAACACGTCAACGTTCCCGCAGATATTTTGGCCGTCACGAGAACGACCGCAGCCGTTCTGTCGTCGGCTTCGCGCGATTACAAATCTTCCAACATATTCGGATTGAGGATTGTGCTGGAACAACATTTGAAGAAATACGACTTTGTGGTAGAAGCGGGCGAACCCGCAAAATGCAAAATAGAAGTTCACGTTACTAAACTCAACAACATATTCGACAAATTAACGCGGTTGTGGCTAAAATAAATAATATTTTACGCTGCAGATGTATACATTTTATTATCGATTTTTTTTAAAATTATTATTCGGGTAACGAATTTTTTTTAAAATTTTTTAACGTGACCTTAAAAAAATAAATAACTTTTTAAATTTTAAGTTATGTAAAATTCGATTACTGCCAATTTATATATATTATACTTTATACAATATAATCGTAGAATAATTTCGTCGGGTCAATATTTCAATTCCATCAATTTTTCAGAATTTTTTAATTATTGAATACACGATATTTCTGACGTCATTATTTCTTAAAATTAATTAATTTATCCATTTCACTGTTGTGGTATACAAAATTTGTTTTATCAATATTATTAGTCTAATTTATTATACTAATTAGGTATTCACATTTCACGACTAATATTGTTCATTTTAAAATATTCTCAAAATTGTTTCACTTATCTCATAATATGTTAATATTGAGTATTTATTGACAATATGAATTCATAATTCCACGATACGATAAATTAAATAATTATAAGATATGACGCCAGAAACATTATTCGAGTAAGTAAATCTGGGACACTCCGTGTGTAGGGAACTAATGAACCGAACGTCGAAAAATATAATTCTATTCCCGAAAGCGTGTGAAACGCATATAAATAATAATACGATTAGACGAGATTCGTGTAATAATAATTAATATTAAAAACATAATCGCATTTCGTGACTTGTGAAAATACCCTCAACATAATAATAAAATATATAAAATCGTAGTAATAACTCTTTGAATATAAATAGCAAAAAATATCTAAATATCAAAAAAAAAAAAACCTGCGCCTGTTAGTATAAAATAATTTACAAATGCTTGGCATTGAAAGGTTAAGACACACGGTATGTAAATAATTATATTATTTTCCTACTGTTCCAATACATTTTTATCGATGAATTATTATTATTATGATACACAATTTTATTATATTATAAGAAATAACATTAATTAATAATACCTATATATACTCGTATATTTATAATAAGTTGTTTCCAATTAATATTAATCTATCGCATTTTGGATTATTATAGTATAAACTATAAAGTACAAAATATGTAGCCAAAGAAAAAAAAAGTAGAATGAGAAATAAAATCTTATATAATATATTATAATATTACCTATCGTAGTTTAGGAGGTTATATTATATTATTATATAAGTGAGATAAGTGTCTTTTCGTAAAAAAAAAAACAAACTTAAGAATTTATACCATTCCTAATCAAAAAATTTGCTTTTCCAATTTTATCACATGTTAAGATTCGTAAACACGAATAACGCCATTCGTTAAATTAATTCCGTACGAGTCATACACATTTTTAAAGACGTTATTGTTTCTTTATTTAGGTCATACAAAAATGCGAAAAGAAGGATAGAAGATGTTTTCGTGGTTTTAAATTATCAAAATTTTAACTCGCACAATAACTTAAATGAAAAGGATAAAAATAAACCATAATATCATATACGTTTAAAAAAATTATACAAATTTCACGTTATAAATTATTTAAATTGATATACGAGTAAACAAGAAAGAAGAGGGGAGATGGTTTTTATAATATTATAACGTATAATATTATAGAATTTGTTTATTATGTCAATAATGGGAATTACGCCTATACAACCGTTTTAATTGTTATTCAATATTATCATTTTTTTTTCTTGGGATATTCAGAATTATTCTGATATTACTTTACATAACTTATATACCTATTATACGTTATGAAACGCGCTACGTGTCCCCAAATAAAAACATTATTTGTTCGCGTGCGTCAACAAATTTTTTTATACCAGATATTTTCAAACATAATTATATAATATTTAAATACAAAAGTGAAATCAGTAATCATTAATTTATGAATAAAGTTATGCAGATAATGTATAACTATAAGTTACAATACTGGAGTTGAATCAATATTAAATAAACGTCATTCGAGATGTGGACTCATAGGTATTAGGTATCTATTTTATTATTTATGTACAAATTAATTTTCATCATATCCAAAACAATTGTTCTTAGAAGAAATACATGGTTCATACAAGTTTGGAATTAGAAAAGCTTCTCTATTACTGGTTTTGGATCGAGAGTATATTATGATTTTTATTACAAATATTATGGGCGTTTTAAAATAATAATATAAAAATATTGAAATACGTATATTACGTCATAATATGAACAATAATATGAGTTTATTATAACTATTATTACGATTCATAAAAAATTATTTGTAGGTCTTTCATAAATTTTAATATTAACATAAATTATTACTCATTTCATGTTATAATAAATAAATATGAAAATAAATCGTGAATTAGCCAATATTTATCATTAATTTATACATAATACAGGTATAACATATTATTATATTATTATTATTTTCATCATTTTATATTATTAATTTTTACATCGGCTAATGAATCGAGTAGATTTATAGTTACAATATAATATTAAGTATAAATAAAATTATAAAAATTAAAACTAGTCATTGAGTGAGATAAAATAATATTGAATACAAATCATTTATCAACAAATCAATTCCTAAGAATAAAATATTTGTAATTTAATTACCTTTATGTATTCAAGTATTATTATTCTAGTAATTCTTAGTATTATTTCACATCAATACAATATGTTATTAACTAATTATAAAAATAATATAATAAAAGATACGAATATTATCTAAATTTTAACTTTTCTTTTTTACTTGTATAAACGCAACTGTTATTTTATTTTTTTTTTATTTTTTTTTTAATTAACATAACAAATTAAATAACATTTTTCCGAAAATAAAAATAAATAATAAGTTAATTTATACAAATAGAATTTAATACGAAACAAATAAAATCACAGTAATGGTAAATTGTTTTATTGTCATAAGGATTGTATAAATATTATACGAATAAAATATACTATTCCATAATTAGGCATTGTATATTATGAAATACAGGTATATAAAATAGAAAAGTGTAAAAATAGTAATATTAAAATGGTATAGTACTTTCTTCCACGTTTTCCGTGGTTTCAACTATACTGTACACTTTGTCTTTGACGTCCTCGTTTCTGGCAAATAGATTTATCAAATGATTGACGATAATTTGTGTAATGCATATGATAAAAGCTATTAAGCTGAGTATTTTGAACGAATCGATACTTCCAAAGTTTTTGAACATGTAACCACCGAATAAACTTCCTATCGGTGATCCTGAAACGAAACAACAGTGGATTTTATAACAATTATAAATATTATTCAATCTGTTTAAATTGTGGAACATTCTCAAATCAAAATATTGGTTATAGCTCGAAAATCTCTACTTTAAATATTGAAAAATCGACAATGGACAAAGTGAAATTATTTTATAAATTAAAAGTTAAACTATGAAAATATTATAAGAATTATGATAACGTTTAAGTTTATAAAATATTGTATTTAAATGTAATTAAGATAAAAATAAAATTTAGTTAAATAGGTATTACACACGTAAATGAATAAAACAATAATTGTTTAATAGTATTATAAAGTACCGACTAGATGAAAATCATCAAAAACTGTGATCAGACCACTTTTACCTTTACTATCAAAAATCGAAATTAAATTAAATATAAAACCCACATATCGTATTGTATTCACATATTAAAATTGTCGGTTCATTCATATTATAGTCTAAATTACAATTATATAATAGGTATTAGGTAGGTAAATTAAAAAATTAATTATCGATTTTTCAATTGCTCAAATTACGAATCGATTATAAGACGATAGATTTACCTATTCCGTACATAGACGTTCCGACAAGTCCTTGGAGCGTCCCTTCAATGCCTGCAGGTGACACCAGAGCCGCATATGAAATGGCCGCCGAATACGATAACGCGAACACCATGCCATTGAGTATCTCAACGGGTAATGTCCAGAGGGGATTTCTGATGATGGAATACATTAAGAATATAATCGTGAACGTGAAGAACATCAACGAAAACACGTTCATGTGATTCAACCTTTTTAGAATATAACCTATAAAAGCAAAAATTCGCCGAAGTTTAAAAAAAATAACTCCGCCATAGAAGGTACAAAAAAAAAAAAAAATAGTAATACGACTTACTCGATAAGAAAAATGACGGAACTTCACCACCGATACATTGAATAATCAAGGAAATCCCTTGAATCGTCTTTATCCATGATAGTTTATCGGGGTGATAAAACGTCAAATCTTCCAGGTACCTAAATTAACCATATTACCAGGTATAGCAGGTTGTTTATTATATATCTATAAATATACAATATATAATAATATAAAATAGCACGAATATTATAATATTTATCTTTTAATGTACTTTTTACTTTCAACTGAAGTTTAAAAAAATTTAATTAATTTAATATAATATAATATTATAATACGTTTACAAAATACAACGGTTTTTTAATAATATTATTACAATAATTTTATTTATAAAATAATATAATTATTATTTAATTAATATTATTCACCAAAATACGAAGTTCCATATGAACGAAATAAAAAATCCGAAAAAAATAACCCAAATGAAGAACGCTTGTACTCTATATTGAGTAAACACTTTCTTCACATCAGAAGTATTTACTTCAATGTCCTCTTTTTGTATGACCTGTAAGAAAAAATATAATATTTTTATTTTTACATTAATCAAACAAGTAGACACTTATATAAGATTATATTACATTATTATTTATGAAAATAAAAATTATAGGTATGTAAACTATACTATCCGAACATAATTACAATTACAATTTTTTAACAAATATACGCAATTTACACATATTATGCCCGAATAGTAAATAATAGATAATTATTTAATTTTTAATTTTTTAAGATTAATATATTTTTGATGTATTAATATGCGTTTAGAGTTTAGTCATTTATTATAATATAGGTAATTAATATATTTAATTAAATCGCGTTATATTTTTATAAATAAATTAAAATTTAATAAAATAAAATTATTGTACTTGCCTTAATTTTTAACACCACATATAAGTCTAAAACAAAACATACAAACGCAATTACAAAAGCAGGCGTATAGTTTTTAAACTCTTGACCTTTGCTGTACCAGTCTACACATGCACCGGACAAAACGGCAAACAAACTCCAACCAATTGAACCCCATAACCTCTGTTTTCCATATTTATGTTTTTCTTCACCTTATTAGAAAAAATATAACCACGATTCAACTAGACAATATTGTGTGAATATAATGGTTATAACTTATAATTATTTGCTTAACAATAAATAATAATAATTATAATAATATTATATCAATTGGAAACTAATAGGACGCGATTTATTTATCAATGATACATTAATTAATTTTTTAGTCTTGTTTATTTATACATTTGATCTCGGAATATTTTCTGTATATTATAATTAACGATCCGACCAGAGCATCTCGAGTCAAGTTTTAACATTAATATAGTGTAGGATTAAAATGTAAAACTCTTATAATTTGCCGATAACAAAAATGTAAAATGCTTTCAACCGTTTCCAATTCAAATAAGAATATTATGTAAATTATCCGTATATCATATAAAAATAAATAAAATGAATTTATATAATCATTACCTATATTATATCTCTATAATAATAATAATAATAATAATAATAATAATAATAATAATAATAAT
>JAIUCT010000007.1:11856404-11902231 GCA_021307375.1 Tetraneura akinire
ATAATAATAATAATAATAATAATAATAATAATAATAATAATAATAATAATAATAATAATAATAATAATCTAAATAATTTAATCACGTGTTCGACATTCCATTCCATTTCACTTTTTTTTTCAAGGTTGTCATAATTATTAAAATTAATAAACTATAAATATGTAATCGAGTGGTATATTTTTGAAAATTATTCTTTTCGACCATTCGATTTTATTTCTAAGTGAAATTATAAAAGCCATTCAGCATTATACGATTAAATACGATTAAAAATCTAAAAACAATTACTGATCGTATTTTCGAGAAATAAAAATTTAATAATATCTTCATTAAGAATATTTTTTTAATTGAAAAACTTTTAAATAGCACTACACATCACATAATATATTATAATGATCTAATCGTATAATTTGTATGCATACCATACCATACCATACCATACCATACCATACCATACCATACGTTTCTAAATTTTTTCCTACACAACAATAAATTATTATTATAACATATCTAACATATTTATTTTTATATGATTTAAATAAGATTTTTAGTAAACAAATGTCAAATTATAATTATATTAAACAATTTAAATAATTTAATTAATTTTGTATATAAATTATTTTAATTATAATAATAAATCCTAATGCTAATGACCAAAAAATATAATAAATGAAACGCACAGAGAAAATAGCCATGGCTAGTTCGTCCGGTCGAAATCATCACTCCTATAAATATTTTTTTTTTTTTAATAAATTATTGTCTATATAACGTTTCTGTGTCGGTGCGTACGCTTAACCGTATACTAACATTTTATTTATTTATTTTTTCGAATTCTATTATTTTAAATCATTCAATATTGTGTTATTTATTAGGTTAAATATATTTTCAATGACATTACAATAATGACCTCATGGTCATAGACGAATAAAACGCATAATTTGTATGCGGCTTTGTACTGCGCAAAATAATAATATCGTCGTGAATTAAAATTTTTCCGATAACAGCGCTACGTTATTTCAAAAGAAAAAATAATATCCCGACGATAAAGAACAACGCACGTGCGATTAATCCGCTCGTTTATGAACGTATTATACGATAATTATTATATAATTTATTGTTCTATTTAAATATAATAAATAATAACAATACAATAAAAACAAACGTTATCGTAATAACTAATAATAATAATAATAATAATAATATTGCTATCGGAAAAATATAGAAAAACGTATAATGCGTCGAGAATCGAAAAACGTCCGCGGTATGCGCTCGGTATAATCTAACATTCTAATGTTTGCATTCTATTATAGCTGATACTGATAATAATAATAATATGATTTAATATTACATAATATACACAATAATACACAATTTACACATATTGTAACCCAATCATCGTTTTACGAGTATTTTTATTGTAATAATTATTATGTCATGAACTCATGACTCCTGAGATGTAAAATTTCACGTTTCTTAAAACTTGTTCAAACGTTTCGCGTGAAAAGTTGAAAATTTTTTTGTAAAAAAAAAAAGTCGATTTATGACATTTTTTTCATATTTCAATAACACGCCTATCTATGTACGAGTACCTATACGTTTGGCTGTGCCAGAACAAATATAAAATAATATATTTTACTTTGAAAAAATGGTACAAAACATTTTCCCGAACATTTTATTAATGCTATAAAAATAATATGATACCTATGCAAATAGAAAAACCGCATTGTTTCAAAATATTTGAATGAAAATTGAAAAACATTGAAAAATTTTCATTTCACAGACCATGAAACTTTTCAAGTTCGTAACACGACGTTTGGCATAATAATATAGGCATAATATAATACAGGTACTCGTATACGTTATATTATCATACAATATTATGTATACAGAGCGATCGAAATATTTCACGAGGGAAACGTTCCCGACACTCTGTATATATACTTATCTTATATATCGTAGATAATATTATTATTTTTACCCAACAGGTCCATGCAAATGGTGTCCTCCAGAACGCCCTTGACCATTCCGTCGGCGTTTATTAGCGCGACGGTGGCGAAGAACAACCAGAACAGCGGAGACTTGAGCACGTGCATATCATTCATCTCGCCATTCGACTCCGTGCCGGGTATCACCGCCAGCAGGACCACCAACAACACGACCAGTATCGAGCTGATGATGAACACGGACCGGCGACACTTGTATTTGTCCGTCAACATGCCGATGACCGGTTTGATCATCAACCCGGGAATCGGCTGCATCATGAAGATCAGACCGACGATGAACGCCGAATAGCCCCGCTGTTTCGATATGGTCGGCAGGAACGGAGAAAACGGCGCGTAACCTGAGTCATAAGGAGTGCGAGCGTATTATATTCTTAATAATAATACAGGTATAATAATAATATAATCGTATAATATATTCATAAATCAGAGTTTTTCAACCAGGTATTAAGATGGTTAGGTCCAGACACTTTCAGAGAGTTCGCAAAATTCTATTGACCAGGAGTCATCGCATCGTTGGAATAACCATATTATTTAAATTTCTAACCTGACGTTTTGTTTTACAAAATTATACCATGAAGATTAAAGACACACTAGTAAAAATCGACTAGTTTCTTTTTCGATTTTTGACAGCATATTCATTTAGGTTTTGTCACGACACGCCATTCACATCGTCACAACTTAGTAGGTACGGATTTCTAGGCGTGGCTATAGCCGCGGCGATTTTTGGTTGCAACTAGGTACAGTTTCTTATATGCGCTTTTTACATATTATGTATAAATTATATAATATCAGTTGATTATTTACAGTAATAAGAAATAATAATTATTTTATTTTATTTTTTAATCAAAATTATCATTTATTGTATTAAATACGTACAAACGCGATAATATTAGGTTTTATGCATACGAATTATTATTAAACTATAATTAAATTTAAATCAAAGCTCTTTTCTTTTTTTTTTTTAACTTTTCCGTTATTAATCGACTAATCGTTATATAATTTTATGTACGAGTAGTTTGTGTTATTCAAAATATTTGTGGAAGAAGATAATATTCATGATAATATTCAAATACGGATAAACAAAATTTAACTCTTTTCGATTAATCCGATTTCGAATAAAAATAATAATTATAATAGCAAAAATATCCATCAAACTAATTAGTAATTATCATATTATAATTCTAGTCTAAAATTTAATATTATTTAATAATATGCGTGAAATTAATAATTAACGTTGACAATTTGAATAAAATTCATTTGGAAATAAATGTCATATTATTTTGCTACGAGTCGGGCCGTGCACGCTGTCGCGGTACACTGCTTCTCGACCAGTGACCAATGTCGGTCACCGTTGTTCGTGTTCATCCGCGTATAGGAAACTAATATATTATACACATATATAGTAACAGTAATTTTCAGCGATAATCGTGCGCGTACGTTATAATATTATTTATAAAAAAGAAACGTGAATAATGAAAAAAAAAAAAAAAAAATGACAAAAAAGCGTCATTTTATCGCCGCGCTTATAATAATAATAATATGATTACGTAGGTATAAAGGCCACGTGTCCGTGACGATTGAAATAAATAAAACATAATATAATTAATTATAATATACGGTTATGATCGTTCTTACCGCCGATTCCTAGAAAGTAATGGATTTTCATCATCAGCAGTTTTCTGTTCACTTGGAAGTAAGGCATGTTTCGTCGTTTTTTTTTATAAACACCAGTATAATATTTTATAATTTCACGTACGATTTTTTTTTTTTTATATATATATATATAAGAAACAACGATAATTTTACGCGTTTTTTCGCGATTCTCGCTCCGACAGTCGGACGTGATCCGGCCCACACGCGAATAATAAAATATAATAATTATACGTTAAATATATTACTTCGTGTATTATGTTTTAATCGTTTTACGGCCGGCAAAAAGAACGAAAGTAAGTAAAAAAAAAAAAAAAAAAAAATTGACGAAAATTAAAAAAATAACAATTTAAATATAAATAAAATATACGTGATTTCGTGTTATCAGCCGGGCGATGTTGATGAGCGAGAACTAAATCCGAGAGACTGTTTTAACGTTATAATGATTATTAAAAATTATTGTGATGTGTTATTGTGCGACCGTCAAAACACGTATCGAATGATACAACAGAGCGCGTATGACTCCCTGCGAAGCGTATAAGAAAAAAAAAAGGAGGGCGTCAATCGGTCGACAATTTGTTATTACTATTTGTACTACCTAGGTATAATTTAGGTATAATACCGAGTTAATATACCAGTACCATAATATATTATTCGTCATATCGTTTGCGTTCTTAAATTTCATTTTTTTTTTTTTTTTTTGATTTTACAACGTTAAGACAATTTTATTCTGACAAGGACGACGAATGCGTCGTTACGAGTCGTTTCGTTTATACACAGCGCAATTTTTTTTTATTGCCAAAGTACGAAACACGCTACGCACAAGGCACGACATACGGTTAATGCTCAATAGAAAAATAATAATAATAATTAGAAATCAAATGACATGCAAAGCCTTGTCCAAAAATCAGCTGTAAAAAATCCAGTTATAAAAAACCGGTTCGCGCGGCGGCATTGGTTCATAAAATATGCCGAATAGATAATATTTATTTTTTATTTCTTATTTACCTACTTGTAATATTATTTTATACACGCATCACGAATCCCGAGAAATCGTTGGAAAATTATTAAAATATTAATAATATTATTAATTATCACCATTACCAACCAGTATTCGACAAATGATTACAAAACAAAATATTTTTTATTCTCTCGTCAAACCGTGTATTCTCGATATTTCTACAATTATTTAAAAACGCGTGTATTAAGACCACATGTCACAAATTATACTTTTTTTTTTTTTTATTAACTATTTCAAACATTAAATAATAACGACTGAAGGTTTTATTATCAAAAAATAAATAATTTTAATGACTTTTCAATATTAAATAACAATAAAATATTGTTTGTTTCGTGCAATTTTATTATTATTTTTTTAATAATAATAATATTAAAGTCCGTCGGATTTTACTGGAATCGTGTTGAAATCACGGTTCGCCAAATCTTTGGTTAATCCGAAATGATTGCTTATGACGTTCACTATGCATAAAAACGCAGAAGTGCATGCGATAAATCGAAAAAGCCACAATCCACCGTGCGTTTGAAATAGATATCCACCGATTAGACTAGCGAATGCTTCACCTGAAAAAACAAACGTAAAAAAATAAAATGTAAATTTTTTTTCAATTTACGATTTATTATTAACTTTTTACAGTTGGTATATGCATATTAAAAATAAAAAATAAAAAATATAATATTATAATATAATATTTACATACTAATTTAAAAATAAAATAAATTAACAAAGGCACAGTTCAAGTTAGACGTAAAAAAGAAAATAAAAAAACAGAATTTGCATGTAGTCGATACTCGGAACGATTACGAAAGAAAAAAATTAATTTGATCGAGTAACTATTTAAAAAAAAATTGCTTATAAATTTAAAACCATTACTTTATAAATAAAATATTAATTATTTGAATCATTTTACTTTTTGTTTTTTTTTGAAATTGTATTAATATTATTTTAAAATATTTTTGGAGTACCTATATAGTTTATCTATCAAATAATATATTTCTATAGATTATATAGAATAAAATATATTTGGCTATTAAGTTATAGTTTATACCTATGAAGATATTAATTATTTTTATATTTGTATTTTTTAAATATTGCATTAATAATATAATTTTAACATATTATTGAATAGTTTAAATAGGTATCAATTAATTAGTTTTTTTAATTATTACATTTCTACACTACACATATATTGGAGAAAATTGTATAAAAATAGTTATTAGCTTTAAAATGAGTTAAAACATTAAATTAAATTGTATTATTTCTTTTGGACACACTTTACTAATTATAGAGCGAATTATAGTTTTAATTATCAAATATATTTTTACATACATATGTAAAATTAAAATACTGTAATGTATTTTTTGACGACATACCGATAAAATCAACGAGTCCCAAAAGTCCTATTATAGTGTTAATAGTTTCTGGAGGGGCCAAGATTTTTGCGTATGACATTTGAACTGAGTATCCCAACGCGTATGATACACCATTCAACAGCTCGATCAATATAATCCAAGTAGGATTTGATATAACTGTGTAGAAAAACATTCGGAAGGCCGTTGCTCCCAGTACCAAGGCCATACAATTAATATGTCCCATTTTTCTGATTATATATCCTGACCAGAAATAAAATGGTATTTCACCACCGAAACATTGTACGCCCTGAACCAATCCTTGAAGAGTTTTTATCCACGCCCTTTGACTTGGCTCGTTATTTACTAAAACCATGTCCTCAATATACCTATAAATTATCACTATTTAATTCAATACGATTAATAGATACCAGTATAATGTAGGTTATCAGATATTCATACAAAATCATATTTTGTTAAAATTATGCATTAGCATCTTTCATTATGATTATTTGAAATTTTGAACAATTTAAAAGTTAAATTTGTTTGTGCTTCTAGTCAACACCAATATTTTCAATAACTGAATATATTGAGAGATTATAGTATGATTATTTAAAATATTCAATTTAATCAATCGTTCCCTTTTCTTCAAACTATTTTCTTGAACTAATATCGAAAAAACATTACTTAGCATTTTTAAAAGAAAATAATTTTTTTTTTTTTTTGTAATACTTTCTCTATTTCACTAGTATAGATCCATATAATATTTTCTACTTCTTAAATTGTATCTTAAAACACAGTTACTCAATCGATGTCTTCCTTTCTGTAATTATTTTACCATTATAAATTGCATTAAGACAAATCAATCTACGATCCTCATCATTTACTGTTTATCCGATTTTTTCTCCATCTTCACATTTCAGATATTATATAGAAATAGATATTATGATCCATTTCATATCTTTTTCCTTCTCCTCCTAATGTTATACTAACATCTTTGTATTATTTATTTGTAACTTTTTGTATTAATTACGTATTAACATTAGCCATAATATAATTAAAAAATAATAAATTCAAATCAGTTCTTACCAGAACAGGAAATGCGTGATAATCGAATGATAGAATGCGTTAAAAGATGACCATACGTAAAATGCTATTACATGATATTTAGTAAACAATTTATAGATGGATTTGCTTTTGCCTTTGACTTTTTTCGATTCAATAACCTTTATACATAGTTAGAATAAAGTTGATAATTGTATTATTAATTATAAAAGAAAACATAAAAAATTATAACATACGAGTATGATTGTATTTTACATAATATGCTCTAATATAGACTAAAAAATATAATTTTAATGATCGTACCGTAATTTTCGTTGAGACAAAAAAATTACAAAGTGTGAATGTCATACATGAATAGAAAATTAGTGAATAATTTTTTTCCTGTTTTCCGATACTGATTAAATCTATTAGCCCTCCAATCAATATAGAAGAAATTCCCCAACCAACTGACGACCAACATTTTTGTTTTCCGTAATCTTCACTTTCATTTCCTGTGGATAACGATATTTTATTATTAAATGAATACATAATATAATATTAAATATTAATTATTAATTATTCATTGTCGAAAGTTTTACCTAAGAGATCTAGGCAAATAGAATTTTGTAACGTGGCCACAATTTTTATACTTGAGTAAAATACGACTATGACAATAAAAAAAATCCAAAATTGGTATAATTTAAGCACGTTTCCTCTATTGTCTATGGCGAAACCAATGTCCATAATTACTTTGCTCGAACAGTTAGTTAATCGACAATTTCTATTAAAATTACGTCGGCAATATTTTGTCCGTGTATTAGCATCATCATTATAGTCATATTCCATGGACAGCACATTAAAAATATACGAATTTCCTATCTAACACAGTAACACCGGAAATATGCATAAAATAGTAATATAGATTTTTATATTTTTTCCTTAAAATATTGACACTTTAATATTATTATTTTTCGAATCAATATTTTGATTCAAAAACTATGGATAATTTTTAAATTTAAGCCACATTGACATTAGCCATGGATTTTGACTAATGTTATTAAAACTACATAATATTAATATTATTCAGTTTATGTTAACATTAAACAGTGGATTTTGAATAATGTTTTTAAATTGCATACGTTACATTTACCTTTTTTTTAATATATACTACACTACTACACACTACAGTCTATAATCAGAGGCAGATTTCCTAATAGGCACCTGCCTATAGAGCTGCAAAATTTTCAGTACTTTAATTAGAGGTATTTTTATAAAAAATAAATTAAGTTGAATTATTCTTTTTAATTAAATTATTTATTATTTAATTAATTAAACTTGAAAATTTGATATTCGATTTCTACAATATAATATATATTTAATAACAATATATTATTTATAAATTATAACTAATAAACAAGTATAAAACCAGAAAATATCAATTTCATTGAAGAAGACAATAGCTACGAGGGTCGACCGTAGTAAACTGATGTCATTATTTACTTCTTCTTCTTCTTTTAGTTACGGCCCTTAAGACCATCCTGAAAACACTAAGCTTTGCCACCTATCCCTGTCCTCCGCTACTTCTCTCCACTTGACACCAGGCTCTATCTTTTCCACTTCTTTCTTCACACCATCTTCCCATCTTAACTTAGGTCTACCTAGTGGCCTTTTCCCATTAGGCTCTTCTTCGATCACCCATTTTACTGAAGTACCCTGTTTGCGCCAAGCATGTCCTGCCCAACTTAGTTTCCGCTTGGTGATCTCTCTAACTATATTCGGCTTCTGGAAAAGTCCTTGGAGTTCCACGTTATGAAGTTTTCTCCATTCATTTGTTTGTCTATCGTATATGGGGCCAAAAATTTTCCGTAGTACTTTTCTCTCGAATATCATTAATCTTGATTCTTCTGTTTTTCTCAGCACCCAGGTTTCTGAGCCGTAAAGAGCAACTGGTCTTAGTAGAGTTGTGTACATTTTGATTTTTAGGGCTTTAGATAAGGCCTTCGATTTCAAGACTTTTTCAAGTCCATAAAATCCTTTATTCGCTAGTTGTATCCTTGTTGACACCTCTGTCTTGATGTCGTTATCCTCCGTTATCATCGACCCTAGATACTTAAATTGAGACACTCTTTTGAACTTGAGTTCTTCAATTTTGATATATTGTTCCAGACCGCCATTTCTATTTCTTCGGCTAGCCTCAAGGTACTCTGTTTTTTCCTCATTAACGGTTAATTATTTACTAGGTACCTATATAGATATGGGTAAGATTTTTATAGATATTTGGAAAAGAAGCAATAGTTCTAACTTTTATGTTGGTAATAATATATTTTATATTATAAATTATAATACTCGTATTATTAATATATTAATTTTTTAAATTTTTTAAAAAAACTTTTTATTTTTAAAATTTGAAGATTGACAGAGTAACAGTTTATAGAGTTGGTATGTAAATTCGTATAATAATTTTGATGTATCGGTCTCTTAATATAATGAAAATGTTGATTTTTTTTATTTTATTGAAACTATGATATTTTTGACGTCATTATTTGTACTGATTTAATCTATTATACCGTGGATTGGAATAAAAATTATATTATCAATATATTACAATATAAATATACCATACCCTAATTCGAGATGGATAATTTTCATAGATAATATAATAACACGAAAAACATAAATAATTTTATGTTTGTTAATAATTAATAATACCTAATTATCAATTACCTAGAATTTAATATTTAGGAATTAGGACTATTCTTATACGGCTATTCCTATTTGTAATATTATATTCTAAAATCAAAAATTAATAATAAATACCATATTAAACGTAATATTATATACAATACTATGTTTAAACTACTGTAGTATGTAACTACTGTACCTGTCTTTTAGATTCTGAGCGAAGCGAAGAATGTATTGGTTTTACAATGATGTGTGATTTTTTCTTTTTTTCTTTTTGTTTTTTATTCTGAAGACATTTTTACTACCCGAAATAATGCTCCGATTATCACGAATAGGGTATGTTTCCGGTAGCAATGTGGATCTAGTTGGTACTTTATTTAGGTCATTTTTCGAATTTCTCAAAATTGACCCTAAGCGGTAGAAAAAACATCGAAAAAATTACGAAAAAGCGGCATTTTTTACGAAAAATGGAATTTTGACGAATTCAATTTCTATATTTCACGATAACTCGGGCAATTTTTAAGATAGAGATTTGAAAAAAAATTTGGGTGTTCACATAGCTACTATATTATATATGTGGTAACATTTTGGAACCATTTGGTTCATATTTCTACAAAATATTGGACTTTGAATATTTCGTAAAATTCTCGTTTTTACGTATATAATGTTTGATAAAATTGTCAATTTTGGGTATTAGGGTCTGAAAATTTTACTGAAGTATACTTACATATTACTTAATATCATACCAAAATATTATAAAAATCCCTAATCTCAATTTTTTTTTATAGCTGTTTTAAGTTGATATTTTTAGTTCAAACGAAAATTATAATCTGACTGAACTTCGCTCAGAATCGTTTTTACGAATGCAATGGTTTATCATTGCATTCAAATTATAATTAAAATTAATTACTATGATTCGCACACCTGTATCCTGTGCGGCAGGAGTATCAGCTCATCTTTTTTACAATGAATTTATTATTTAAAAAATATAATAATATGATCATCTTAAATAAATATTTATTTCTTAGTGAAAATACTAAATCTATTTACCTAGTTCAATAAAGATAATTTAAATATAAAAATAAAATAAATAAAAAATGCATGACGATAGCTATAAATTATTAGATAATAGGTTAAGTAATAAATTTCATTTTCAATATAAGTAAATTATATTTCAATCGATTTAAATTCCATACTTTCTATTTGCTTCTTATATTCTTATAGCTAATCATATTTAAGATTTTAAGAATTAGAAAGAAAGATTATAATTTTAGGTACTTCTTCTATTTATTAACGAGTAACAAGTATAGAGTAAAAGACATGGTAATATTATTAATTATTATCATCCATTAAATTAGTTAGCATTAATATTTAATACCGTAATTGATCCGTAAACCGAAGTAGGTAGGTATTATAATAATTATATATTTTCATGTTTTTTCTGTTAGTAATAAATTTTTATTGCATATTATGAGAATCATATATTTTATATATTATGATTTAATAATATAGGGTAAGTATCTTAATTTATTTACTGTAGTTGGTGGGCTCTTGTAAGTGGGCCCAGTGCAAAATGCTCCATTAATTGTACCTGCATACATTTGGCCCTGTATTTTATTCCTTGATAAAAAAGCGACAATATTTAAGCGCATATAGCCGCGAAAAAGCTAAATCCGCCTATGTCTATAATACTGCTATATAAATATAAATAAATCATTTCTATCAATTGTAGAAACATTAAATGAGTAAAAATATAAAATTATGTTTTATTAATTTATCTTATTGGTTTCAAAATAAATAATATATTTACTCGTTTCGTGTCATTTAGTTTGAATGTAATGTTGATCAAATCGCTGGCATTTGGATTGTCAATATTTACAGTCATTTGGTGACTACTTAATTCCGATCGATTATCTGATTGATTTGTTTCGTATTCATATTGCCTTATTTTTTGACAATTTAACTAAATAAAATTAATTAAATTTAAACGAATAATTATTATAGAATATAAAATATTATTGTCTTATTGTTTTAATTATTGCTACGGTGTATTGATGTATTATACGATTGTATACGATTGTTTTAATTACAGAGTTTGACATCACTTCGAGCACATTTTATTCTAATTGTGCGCCTCGTTTTTATTTGTTTATTTTTATTTAATATTTCAATAATTACAATTTAACAACGTAAAATGTGACTAAAATTAACTGTTTTAAATTAATATCGAAATGAAAAATTACGCATACTCAATGAAATGAATAATGATATAGCTAATTAATAATCAAAATTTTATTTTAATTATATGCCATAGTGGTTTGCAGAACTGAACCAAAAGTACGATGGTATATCTTATTTCTTTGGCTATTAATCTATATATAATATTATAATATAATTTATATTTTATCAATAATATTTATTACATCTTGGAAATCACGTCTTGGAGCAGTCAACGATTTTTATTTTCTAATAAATATTACTTAGGTACTATTTCGTATTAACCTAACCTAACTCATTATGTTAAAATAATATATGGCCGTTTATTAAATATTGCACTAGTTAAGTGTGAGTTGCGCTGTGTATAACCACCAAATTTACATAAATTGTCACAAATAGTTATTTAAATTCACTCATGAGGCATATTATAATAATATAACAAACAACATCTAATATTTTATATACTATTTGAACTGCATTTAAAAAATGAATGAAAAAATGATTATCTATGTTAATACTTCTGTCAGCATTTTTAAGTCCTTATATAATAAATATAAAATGTTGATTGTCATATTTTTTTTATAAAAAAAAAAAAAAACCAATAACTAGTTATAGAATTGATGACTTAAAAGTGGTTTCATAGATATTTTTTAATTATTCAAAATAACTATAATTATTGTTATTGCTTCGATTAATTAGTCGTTATCAGTTCTATAAGATTTAGTCCGATTTTGATTCGATAACTATTTATATGGATCCAACAGCTTTATTGCATTTATAACACAGAAGTTAAATATTTGTGTGATAATAAACCGAATTATAATTTATATTCCTTTAATATTTATTGTATAATGTTTGAAAATTGATTGAAGACGAAAATTGAAATTTTGTAATAAAATAATATTATTTAAATTTAAATTTAAATGATATTCATCATATGTGATTAATCACATCATGATTATGTCTTATCGATTAATTATATCTTATTAAATAATCAGCCGAATTATAACACAACTACAGAATAACTGTGACGTAACAATTGTCTTCGTTAGTACAAATGTTTGTGTAACAACAACAGTCCACTACTTAATTGATTCGTTACATAACTTTATCTGGTTGTTTATTGAGCAGATACTATAGCTTTTCGAACTTGAACATAAATTGATTGTGTAACTTGGCATCTGTCATCTAAATGGATTATTTAAAACAGTAACACAATAATGTACAAATAACAAAATTAATTCAGAATTATAAAATATATTTTTAGCGTAATTATGGTAGTAAGGTTTTGAATACCTATTAAAAATTCGTTTAGCATTATAATATCATGTCGTATTGTCGTGTAAATATTGGATAAAATGTATACCAAATCGGTTATATTATTATTAATTATTATAATATGCCTTATTTATAATAACCTCACCTCGCAAATGATCGTATCGTTGTCGTTTTTACCGAACGAAATCGTCTGCATAATGCTGCCGCCACCTTCATCGCCGATGACCAAAACGGCTTCTGGGTCGCATTTCAACACGGCAATCGTTCCCGATGGTAATTTCGGCACGAACATGAACATGACTGATACTAAGCTAATCGTCAACATGGCTGTCAGATATAATATCCTCTTCACGCGGAATTTGTCGTTGATGATGCCAATAATCGGCGTCTCAAACATTAATATCAGCGACACGAACATCATCATCGTGCCGAATGTATTCACGGAATATCCCAACTGTCTGGTCCATGTGGACATAAATCCTGCCATGGGTCCAATGCCTACACGTGAAATAAACACAATATAAAATACTAGTAAATATAACCAGACAGATTATATAATTCATAAATGAAAGTCACTCTAATACTTCAGCTAATATCTAATCTACGGTTAAAAACAATATTTCAGGAGTCGTAAAGACGAGAAATTTACCTAACCTGACCTAACCTAACCTGACCTAACCTAACCTTTTTTTTTTCATATTAAATCAACGACCTGAAGAAACTGCTTTCACATTACTTCCTCTAAAAAACTTAACCTACCTCCTAATTTGACTTATTTTACATGTACTCGTAAATCGACAACTGAGGTGGTACTGAGTTTCTTCATTTCATCCTCCAATCACTATCTTATTTATTTAATACTTGCAATGCAATCTTGTGAATCAGCTTAGGCACAGTCCCTTTTGCTGTTCTCCTACATTTTTATACAATACTCCGAGGGGCACTATATCCCCTCTACTTTGGTTGTTTGCCTATAATACAATAAACTTAATTAGCTATTTAATGTTAGCTACAATTGTCTCCGTCTTTCCTGGGTTTTCTTCTTTTTCATGACGTTGTATCTAATTTAATTCAACTTGTACCTATTCACGTTGTACACCTAATCTAACCTCACTCTATAATGCATAATATGGAATATGGATTTATGTAGGTCCCACTTTCTTCGGGCGGGAAGTATAATACTTGAGACTACCACCACTACGAGAATTTCATCCGGTTAGTATTTTGTTTCTACTATTATTTTCAAATTTTTCTATTTTCGCAAGCAATAAAGAATAATAGTTAAGCCCGGTGCCGAATTTTTAAATACAAAAACATACCTAACGGGAGAAACTCTCACGCCTCACAGAATAGTCCAATTTCGATTATTGTTTTTTTTATTTGAAAGATAAAGACCTCCTCTTACAGAGCGGATTGAAATCCAATATTCAAAATTTAAATTACAATAGTGGTAATAAACATATTTATTTTAACCTTATTAAAAAAAAAAAAAAAAAATCAGAATTCAATCCGCCATGTAATAAGTTTTCTTCTTTCAAATAAAAACACAAAAATTAAAACAGGAATATTCTTTGAGGCATGAGAGTTTTTCCATGGTTTTGTCATAAAAATAATGATCGTACAATAAACTCATTTACTTGTGCGTGGTATTATTTTTGTAATGTATTAAAACTGGAAACACACACTTAATAATCATATACACATTAACACAACATCGAATCGTTCGTCACCGATCAGTATGTTAAGAAATTGCCTGAATTTTACTCCTTAATAAATAGTAGGCACTGGTACCCTTAGATCATTGGTTCTCAACCTTTTTCGAATTGTGTCACCTTTATTAACAATTATTATATATTTGGTCACCCTACAATCAAAATATAGGTACGGTAATTATACGTATTAATGTATTGAATATAAAGGTCTTTATAAAACAACAGACGTTATTCCGACATAATGGTCATTAACACAGTAAGATTTTATTTTAAAGATATGAATTTCTCTTATTTTTTCTTAGAAGTACCTTGATTTAGGGGATACCATTGATTAAAACATTATGTACACGAGTGTATATAAATATTATTATTATCAATCACTTTGCGTACATTTAAATATAATATAATATTGCGAATTAAAATTAATTTAATCGTCAATTTAATAATTGAAATAAACAATTATTTTTTAAAATTTTTTTTTCATTACGATTAAAAATAATTAGGTATACGTTTCATTTCTTCGTGCGTGTTGTAGGAGTAAGGGTATATTTAACACATTAACATTCCACCCAACGAAATTATCAGTGAATATAATAAAGTAAGTAAATATATAAACAACTATAATAACATTATAATATTAACATAATACATTATGCTATATTAATAAATATAATATTCATTACATATGTTGTAGTTATAGTATAGAAATAAGCGTATAGTCTACATGCGTAAATTATTATTGATAATGGCAATAAAAATATATTATAATATGTATTGATTTTATTCACGTCAACAGAAAATGATTATTATATAATATCATAAGATAATAAAATATATTATTATAAAAAATAAGATAACAATATTAAATTAAATTCTGAGTCGATTATAACTGATCTATCCTAAAAAATATATTCTTAGGTAACTATATAATAAATAAATTAATGTAAATTTTTCACTCCGCACTTCTGAAGATAATAATTATATTTATTAAATTTTTATATTATTAGGCACCTAATTCATTTCTATATATATATTATTGTATTTTAATTTAATTTAATATTATCATTTAATATATTATTTATCACGAACGTCTAACTATCGCACAAAATATAGACTAAAATTATTTATTATTTCTATATACTTATATATATATATAATTTTTTGCTAATTTCCTAACAAAATGGAATAAGAAAAAAAATTACAATTTAATATACAAAATATTAAATATAATTAATATAAACATTCTAATTTGATTTTCTTCATCAAAGCAAGCTAGTCATTTACATCAGGTTCGTTTATATGATTTTCACATATTTCTCTATAGATAATAGACAACAGTAACATTAGATACATAATTTAAACTATTCATAAAATGAACGTCGATAAAACTTTATCTTAATCTGTTTAATGTTTAATCACAAAATAAGATAATAATTTATAATATATGTACTCGTATCATAAAAAAAAACACAATGAATTATTATAGTAGACAACAATCAATAGGTACTTATTTTATATAAAATATACTTATTAATTTATTACTACTTTATAATTTTTTTTTTATATATATATAAAATACAATTTTTGAATAGTTAAAGTAACCTGATTATCAAAAAACAAGGGAAAGGATAAAGGTATGAAGGATAAAGGTGTAAATAGGAAAGTGTTGAATTTCAATTAAAATTTGAATGCAATGATAATTCATTACATTCGAAAAACGATTCTGAGCAAGTATTGTCAAATTTGGGTACTTAGGTGACTCATTTAAAAGTTTTATTGGCATTTATATTGAACGTAGAGACTGATAAATGTAAGAATTTTAATCAATACATATATTATTTGATGAACTTCGCTCAAAATCGTATTTCCGAATGTTATGATTTATCATTGCATTCAAATTTTAATAAAAATTCAACATTATCCTGTTTAAACCTAAATCTCTTTCACGCATGTATCCCTTTTCTTGTTTTTTATACTTTAAGCAACTACAAAAAAAAAAAAAAAAAAAAATTGTAAATGTAATATTCACAATAGCTTGGAAATGAGTATAGTAAAATATATTTGAGCTTCAATAAAATTTTCTAAATTTTTGTCAATTTTATTTAACATTATTGTAAAATATTAAAATATTGAAATATAATCAAAAGAATCTATATAAATACTTTAAATATAGATTTGACCCAAATTTCAACTTTAAACACCTATAAAAGAAATTGATACTTGAGATTATTCCAATATTTTGGAATTAGATTAACCAATATGTAAGTAAACTTCAATAAATTTTCAAAGTTTTTTGACTTTTATAAATCATTATTGTAAAAGTATTGAGAAATAATAAGAAGAATATTTTATACTAGTATGTATTCTTAGATTTTCGATTACACTAAAAATTTCAATTTTAAACAGATATAAAAAACATTTATACTTGAGAGTTGAGATTATTACAAATTTCTCGATTTTTGAGAATTGAATTTTTTTAATTATATTTTTTACAAATACTTACTCACAAAAAGCATGAAAAAACTCAATTTCATTGGTAATAATTTTTTATTCACGTCTGGTCGCCACATGATCACGAAAAGTTAGGCTAGTTTTTAAATTAATAAGAAAATAATTTATGGAATTCAAATAAAAATTTAACACTATAAGTATAGGTACATATAAGTATATAGGTATATATTTAAAAATATTTCAATAATACATATTTTGATTTTTAAAAAAATATCACAATAAAATGTAAATGATCCATTACCACAATTAAATATTTTGTTAGTATAATAATGTAATTTTGAATGCGTAAATCAGAACTCTTTCATTATGGATGTTAAAGTTAATACTAAGTAATAAATGTTATTAATTTGTATACCTACTTCAAAATACTTAATAGTGTCAAATTGGGATTAAAAATAAATTTACGTGATATTTCATATCTGTAGACGTAGACCTCATTAATAATGAATTAAGATTTATAATAATAATAATATAATTATTAACATAAAGCTAACAATTTTATATCACAAGATAATTATTAGCTAATCATATTTATAAATAATGAGTTATTTCTGTAGATGTATACGATTTGACATTAATTATTCCGATAAATTGTCAACAAGTATTATCTGAAACATAATAAACGCAAATTTATTTTACTGGCACAAATCATAAAATTATATTATGTTATAGAAAATCGTTTCTAGTTAGGTACCTAATCATATAGTTTTCGTTTTGTTAACCATGATGACATTAACCAATGTATTTTTTATTATTATTATCACGTTGGTACATTTATTGATCGTACCTAGTTGTTAAATGATATTAAATTCACAATTTTTATGATTTTAATTTTATATAATATAATATAATATATATTATATTTATTATATTATGTATTTATATATATATATATATGTGAATTTCAAAACTTTTCTATAAAATATAAAATAATATTTTTATTATTTCCAATAAAAAACAGACGAGCTGATACTCCTGTCAAATGGGAACTATAAAGGTACACATATTTATAGTAGATATATACTCGTAAATGAACACCCTATAAAATTTTCTAGTCTCTTACTTCAAAATTGACCGAGTTATAGTCAATTATTGAAATCGAATTCGTTGAAATTTCAGTTCTCTTAAAAAATGTTGTTTTTCGTCATTTTTTCGTCGTTTGTTCTACCGCATGGGATCAATTTTGAAAATTTCGAAAAATGACCTAAATAAATATCCAACTACATCCACTTTCCAACTGGAAACATAATATGTTATTATTGAAAATCTGAGCATTATTTCGAGTAATAAAAAATAATAATAATAATCACATATCGTTGTAAAACCAATACCTTCTTCGCTTTCTTCAGAATCCAAAATTAATAATTTGAAATAATGTTGATACAACAATAATATATTGATGAGAAAATATTAAGACTAGGATTAATGGATGTAATAATGATTACTGGGATGTAATATTTTACGTATATTATTATCAAATAGATAATAATTATAATTAGTAATCATTAAAAAAATACGTACATATTTGTAAATAAAATATACAACAATTTTAAAATATTTAATGTGAGATCAACTCATTAGTTAATAGTTTAATACTAAAACTTTGAAAATGAATGTCTTATACTTATAATATTAAACTTTTATTTTACTAATTTACTATGTTAGCTCGGTTAATGGTTATTCAATATACGAGTAGTTATACAATAAAATTTTTTTTAGTTTTAGATTCTGAGTGAATTGTAGAATATTTTGGTTTCATAATGAAGTGTGATTTTGTTTTTTTTGTTTTTATTCTGAAGACATTTTTACTACCCGAAATAATACTCCCATAATCACGAATAGCATATGTTTCCGGTTGGAGAATGAATATAGTTATTTAGGTCATTTTTCGAATTTCTTAAAATTGACCCTAAGCGGTAGAAAAAACGACGAAAAAATGACGTAAAAACAGCATTTTTCACGAAAACTGAAATTTCGACGAATTCGATTTCAATATTTTACGATAACTAAAGTAATTTTGAAGTTAGAGACTTAAAAATTCTATTAGGTATTCACATAGATACCACGTATATGTGGGAAAATTTTGGAACCGTTATGTTAATTTTTCAATAAAATATAAGACTGAATATTTCGTAAAATTCTCGTATTTATGTACCTATATAATGATTGATAAAATTGGCAATTTTGGGCTTTAAGGTCATAAAATTTTACTGAAGTACGCTTACATATTACTTAACATCATATCAAACCACCTTTTGATTCAACCGCCTGTTAAATTCCACCTGTCCTGTTGAATTTCACCTACTGAATGTCACCTGCTGTTGATTCAACCACCTGTTGAATGCCACACGATCGTATACAAAAAAAAACTCAGAGTTCTTTTGAAGTAGAGGGACGCTTGCTACGCCTACCGGCTTCGCTCACTTCCTCAAGCGCCGCTTTGCGATAGTTTTCGTGATAATGGAGCTACACCCCAAGGGACTACTGCATAGATCTGATACTGGTACGGATAGGAAGTGATTTCGTGTGACCTAAAACCTTGCTCTTCGCGAGACCATTGGATATTTACTTATATATTCTGGTCAGATAAAGTTTGGAAGTATACAAACACAGCGACATTTTCCATCAACATACGTTCCGGATTAATACGGCTTTTATTTTTTTAATTTCGGGAAAAAAACGGTCTGGAAAAATACGTTCCGGGATTATTTAGTTCAGAACTATACTCATTTCTGTCATTAAACAGCCTGATTTCAACATTTTATCCGCGATCAATTATAAAATAAAATTGACAAACATTCCTTGTTTCGTTTGTTACCATACTAAACTTAGATATTGAAATTAAATTTGATTACCAACTACAATCAATATTAAATCATAAGCAATGAAGCAAATACAATAATTGTAAGCCTAACACGCATTTTAACGTTTAAATTTTAAATTTAATACAATAATATAATTTATTAAATAATAATGGATATTATCAGTGTTTTTCATAAATGATAACTATACATGAGTTATACAAGTCATTCAACTAGTATTGATTTCAATTATTAGTTAATAATAAAATAATTTTACACAATAATGCAAAACAATATTTAATTAATATTATAGTATCACGTGAATAAAAAATAAAAAATAACACAATTGTGTGAAAATCCAACAATTATTTTTTCTTTAACATAATGATTAATTTGTTTATAGAAAGAATGAAGTATTGAAGTGGATTTTATAATATATGATATCGGTTTATATTTATTATATATAGATAAATATGTACCTAAGTACAAATGTAGCTAAGTAGAAAAATATTAAACTTAAATTCTATATGAGTGTTTAATCGTACAACGCACAAAACTGGTATAGAAACTAATAGTGTAGGTATTAAAAAAAATTATACCGTACGAATGGTTGGATTATATTAGTCGTTAGGCACTATCTTTACAAATAAACAACCTTTCGTAATCCACATCTATATAGATGATTCATTGTGATCATTATATATTTCAAATAAAAAAAAAAAAAAATCATAATTCTTTATCATTTATATCGCTTTCGGGAGCTTTAGTATTAGTAGTTTTCGTTGGTAGAACGTCAACTTCAGAACTTTTCAATTCTTTAGTCACTCCAAAATAGTTGGTCACTATGTTTAAACAGCACACAAATGCAGAACTGTACGCGAAAAACCGAAACGACCAAACTCCACCATACGAATCAAATAGATATCCACCGAATATACTGCCTATGGATTCACCTGGAAATACAATAACAATGTGTTAAATTTGATGTTTAGACGACAAAATATTATACCTATGTAATAACTATTATTGTAAAAGGCGATTTTCCACAGATTACCTTAGGGAAATGTTTTAACATTTATACAAAAATCTGGCCAGTAAATTATATAGTTCCATGTTAGAACATATTAGTTTAATTATAATTGGTAATTAATTAAAATAATTTCGGTAGATTATCTATCATCTAGTTAATAGAAATTTAATCTATTAAATAGAAAATCTATTTGAAAATTGCATAAATACAGTAAAAATTTGTTGAAAATTATTTTTATTATTTAACTAAAGAAAGATAAGTCGTAATTCATAAGGCTTGAAAATACATACGTGATTATATTTTATAATTGTTACTTTGATTTTTGACTTTAAATGTTTACGTTTTATTAAATGTATCAAAATAATATTGTCACTAATCTATTATATTTATATTTGAATGAATTTCATTTCATTTTTCAAATTTTGTTTTTCGAAAACGATGATTAATCATTTATTTCTAAATTATAATTATAATAAATTATGATGCAACACAACATCCTTCCAATTTTCATCACTATAATATCCTACCCATCAGACACGTACCTGTATATACAATGTTTTTAAAAAATTATACTAGTGCTCTACAAATTATTTAAGAAATTACAATGTTAGAACTTATAAATTTATTATTTATGTAATCAAATATATTTTAACCCCCCCCCCCAAAAAGGGATGCTGCAAATTTTGTTAATTAATAATCATGAGTATTAAATATTGACATTTATAGTAAATTTTATATACCTACAATTATAAAATTAATATTACCTATGAACCACCCAGAATTTTTATATATATATATATATACGTGCCTGTTATCCATACTTCTATTATGTCGAATAACCTAACTGAAGAATAAAAGTAACATAGAAATTTTATTTAAAAAAAACTGAAACCAGAAAAAATAAATCATATATAATTCAGTAATATTATTTAAACATTTTAAATATTAAAAATTAATATACCTATAATTTTTCTTCGGATTGTATTATTTTTTAAATGCAAAATGTTTAATTTTTAAAAACTATGACATACAGTATAAAATGTTAATAAATAATTTTTGTAACCACGTACCGATGCATTCAAAACACACGATAAATGCTATTACGGTGCTTATGGATTCGGGCGGTGACATTAATTTTGCATATGACATTTTCACGGCAAATCCTAACGCATAAGATACGCCATTTAACAGTTCGATTAATATGATCCAAACTGGATTCGAAATAATCGTATAAAGATACATTCTGATGGCCATGGCTCCTAACACCACGGCCATACAATTAATATGTCCTAATTTTCTGATTATATAACCTGACCAGAAAAAAAACGGAATTTCTCCGCCGAAACATTGTACACCCTGGGCTAAACCTTGAAGGGTCTTTATCCAAGCGTGTAGATTTTGATCATGATTTTCTGAAACCATATCCTCCATGTACCTAAAGAAAAAAGAATAATACATTTACGGTTTAGATTATAGATAAGAGATAACACAAATCATTGCTGTTAGTTGACATACTAATGTGAAAAGATCATTTTATAATATTATTATGACAAATTAACAAATGTACCACAATAGAAAATGTGTTATTATTGCGTGAAGTAACTGAGCTATTCCACACCAGATGAAAAACGCGATAACATATACTTTGAAAAATAGTAAATATACGTTTTTCCATCTGCCCTCGGATGTTTTCGTTTCGTTAACCTTTATAATATAAATTTTAATAAATTAAAATTATAACTATACGAAGTACAATCAAACGTACTTTTATTTTAGATATAACAAACAAATTGACAATGGTGAGTATAATACTAGAATAAAAAATTGCGGAATAATCTTTGTCCTTTTTATTCACACTGAACAGATCGACGACCCATCCGAGAAATATGGTGAAAAATCCCCATCCGATAGATGCCCAACACTTTTGTTTTCCATAATCTTCACATTTGTCTCCTAAGAGGAACATAAAACTCAGTCAGATCCATATAATCTTAATTTTATTTTGTTCATATATTTATTAAATTTTTTTTGCATTTTTAATGTTTTATACCTAATGCGTTAAGACAAATTGGATTTACTATTGTAGCCGATGTCACGATACAAACCCAACACGTAGCGACCACCATGAAGAAAATCCAAAATTGGTATAAGTTAAGAACGTTCCCTCTGTACGTTGTAGGAGTCGCAAAATCCATCACGGCTGCATCAGAACACTGTTTTACATGGCAGAGTATTTTTATACGACACTGACAAGATAATGGCATTTGAGTGCCATTATGTTGGACGGATAAAACACGAAAAACGTACGAATTTTCGATCTATAGCAAACGCATAAATGTTATGTAATTTACGCAATAATGTATTATCTATTATAGTCCAGTCGTTTAAACTTCAAAAAGAGCTTTTACCGGAAATTATTGAAACTCTGTAGAAAGTATGATGATCGTGGCATTCTGATTAATAAAAAAAAAAAAAATAAATAAAAAAAAAATAACCATTTCGAATTTTACGCGAGATTCTTATTATTATTTTAAATTACGTCTGAAAACACTAATTTTCCTATAAAAAAAACAGCTCCATACAAAAATACAGCTGACAAAATTTTCAATAAATATACCTAACTATATTTTTTTTTTATAGCACGAACAGTTAAACGGCATCCATATCCGTGCGTTGTATTATTTCACGTGGCGTGTTATTCTCGTCTATTCTTAAAAACATAATATTTACATAATATGTTTGGTATACCTTTATTAACATTTCTTATTCTATATTAAAAAATAGATACATATTATACATATTTCATTTTATTGACACACGTGTTGTATTGTGCATATAATATTAATTATAAATTATAATAATACACGCGGTCGATAATAGTATTTTAGAAATATTATTTTTTATCTAGTCATTTTACCTAATTTTATAATATTGTTAATGGTGTTGAACGTTAGTAGTCTATATAGCTGGTTGATTGATCATATCATTTATTATCAATTTATTATCATATTATTTATATATTATTTATTGATATATTCCATCTGGTTCGATAATGATTTAAAATATTTATACTTAAATGGTTTCGCGTCTCATTCATATCCCCATTTCCGAGAGTAAATTAAATAATTTTAATACCACCCGGTGTATACTAAAAGACACTAAACTTTCTGATGAAACTCACGAGAAGCAACAGACTTGTTGTACCTATAATATAGCCATTATAAAAAATTTTCAATGAGAACAAGAGAAGAAAGTATAATACCCATTATTGATTTTTCAATGAACGAATTCGATGAAAAACTAAAAAAAATATTTCCAATACGAGTTGTCTACAAATCGCTATATTATTTGAATCCTGTATAAAATGGACAGAAAAATACGATATCGTAAGATTTATATATTCTTCGAAACCCAAAAATTTTAAATTTGACAGTTCATTTGATAGATGGAGGCATGATGGAGATATTATTTTGCATGGAATTATGTGGCAATCAAATTTATAACTTTTAAAATATAAATATTACAACTATTGCAGTAGTCGATCTAAAAAATAACAAAAAATATTTTGGGACAAAATGCGCGTTTAATTTTTAATGAATGCTCCACAAATACAAAAAATATGGAACGTAATCGACGTGCGAAAAATAATTCGGCAGATATATTTTTTGTTCCGTTGGGGAAATGATTAAATGATTTTATGACTATTATAAACACCATTTTATCATCAAAACAAGACTTAATTACTAAATATGTTATCTTTTAATTTTATGTATTAATATTATAACTCATTATTTTATTATTCATAATAAAAATTCGTATAAAAAATGTAAATAAAACATTATTAATTTATATGTGAAAATTGTTGTGTTAACTGTGCGATACAGATATTATACAAACATTTTGTTTATTGATAAAAACATATCTACCTGTATAATTATGTGTGTGGTAAAAACGTGTGTAATTTAATTATTGAATTCGATAAGTAGAGATATATATATATATAAAATTACAAATTTTGAATTGTAATAATAGAAATGTTATCCATATTGTACATTATTATACATTTGTTTACTATAGCTATAAATAAGTTACAAATAATAAAGTGTCAAACTGTCAACCGACAACAAATAATAGACATAAAATTATAATGTGAATGTTACGTATAAAATAATATTTCTAAAATACTAAATACTAAATATACTAACTATTATAAAAATTTAATTTTACGTTATGATTTACCTATCTATAATATAATATATAGCATACCTATAAAACAATACGAGCAATATTTAACTATTTTGCAATAATATGTTAGATACCAGAAATAATTAGGTTATTATAATATATGATAACAATTTTATAAAATTACCGATGATTTTGGTAAGATTATTATAAAACATAGTTTAAGTAGTAAGTACTTATTCAAATTGTCTATAGGTATAATATTATGTACTTCCCAGACATTTTATATACGATATCCAAGTGAAATTAGATATAATTCCTCATAGCGCATTATGATATAATATAATGTCTAATTAAGTTAAGTAGGTAATACATCAATCACTCACTATCAATCAGTTTATTTAATAATTAATTATTTAAAAAATGTTTGATGTCATTTATATTTTATTAAAATAAATTTATTTATTTTATTATATTTTATATATATTTATATTGCAAATTTAAAACATATTGTAATAATTTGTATGTTATTATAATCATATTGTTTTAGTGATTATGATATTCAAAGTGTTATCAATACTTTGCCTAAATTCGTTTTAGCATTCTATAAAATGTCGATAATTTATATACTAGATAATTATTTTTTTTTTATATATATATTTGCTTAAAGTCAACCGTAATTTTATAAAATGTTCTTTTGACTGTATTTATAAAAATAATAATAATAATAATAATAATAATAATAATAATAATAATAATAATAATAATAATAATAATAATAATAATATAAAATATTATTATATTATAAATCACTGTTAATAAGAGCAACACAGTGTAAATAATTTTATGTTTCCGAAAATACACGTGTGACAAGTTCCCTTTACATTGCGCCTATATAATATAAATATAGATTATTATTATTATTTTTATTTTAACTGTGTCAAATATTACAATACAAGTATGGATTTCGTCGTTTACCTGTTCAATCTACAATTAAATCGTATTTATTTATAATTTAGTCAACTATACGTTATTTTTGTAAAATAAAATTGATGTTTTTACGAAAATTTGAAAATAACTAAATAAAATCTAAGATGATGAAAACTTTCGAACCTCGGAAAGATGTGCTACTTTGTTTTTTTGGTTAATCAGAACGTCACGCACATATTCTGCAAATTTTTAAATACTTTCCGAATTAATGCAGGTAAAACACATTGAATCATTAGAGGAATACGAATGACTAATCAACAAAATATTATATTACTCGTTCTGTGTCGTTCAATTTGAATGTAATGTCAATTGATCGGTATTTGTCTAAATATTTAACACCATTATCAGTTTCAGCCATCAAGTTGTGACAAAAGTCAGATTGATTTTTCAATTCAATCATTTCTTCGTCATAAATTCTTCTATCGTCGAAACAGCTAAACTGAAAAAAATAATTATATGTATACACATTGTTAACAATAAATTTAGATTAGAGAGGAAATTACGAAAAATAGTTTATTGAATTTTAGAACTTTATAAAACAAAATCATTACCTATTTTCAATTTTATTTTTTTTACGTCGCTATATTATATTTTTTTTTTTTTTTTTTTTTTTTTTTTGTATAATTTTTGGTCTATAATTAAATGAAAAAAAAAATATCTGAACATTTGTTTATAAAATAAAATGACATTTATTCGTTATGTAAATATGTAAAATTATAAACTAAGAAATATACCTATTTCAGATTTCATTTATAATTCTAATCTTAATGTATGCTATTCAATTTTTAATTTATAATAAAAAAATAATAATATAATATATATATAATAATAAAATTTATATTCAAGTATGGATGATATTTATATGGTACGGAATACGGATGAATAAGATATTTCATGATAGATTTGAAGTAATATAAATTATTTCATTCGAAATGATACTTGGGATTTCTCTAATATTTTGATATCATGTTAAGTAATATGGGAGTATACTTAAATAAAATTTTTAGACGATAAAACCCAAAACTGCCAATTTTATCTAACATTATATACATAAAAACGAGAATTCTTCGAAATATTCAAAGTCCTATATTTTGTAGAAAAATTAACGTAACGGTTCCAAAATTTTACCACGTATAATATATAGTATCCATGTGAATACCAAAAAATAATTTCAAGTCTCTAACTTTAAACTGGCATGAGGCATCATGAAATATTGAAATCGAATTCGTCGAAATTTCAATTTACGTGAAAAATGATTGAAATAATTTTTTCGGCGTTTTTTCTCATAGGATTAATTTTGAGAAATTCATTAATGACCTAAATAAAGTACCAACTAAACATATTCTATTCATGATAATTGGAGCATTATTTCAGTCTGAAATTTTCAGATAGGTAAAAAAAATCTTCAGACCTAAAAAAAACACACACGTCAATGTAAAACAAATACATTTTTCGCTTCGCTCAAAATATAAAATCCAAAGTATAAGTTATTGAATATTATAAATATTGGATACATTTTTATAAACACAAAATTTAATGAAACTATATATTACGTAGGTACAAGTAGTATAAGTACAAAAAAACACAATAATATTATAATAAACGAGTAGTCCACCTTGCAAACTATTGAGTCATCTTCACTGAGTCGAATTAAAGATGTTTTGTTGTTCGTACGAATAGTCGGCAAATCTTTCTCTGAATCCACGATGAACTTGGTTGTTTTCGCATCACAATGATACTCGACGACACTCTCAAGAGGGACTTTTGGTACCATCAAGAATAGAATTGACATCAATGTGATTCCTAATATGGACGTCATAAGGAATATTTTTATTATGTGGAATTTATCAACGATAATTCCTGATAAAATTATCCATATAGTTGATACAATCGACATGACCGTCATCATTGAACCGTATGTCGTTATTGAATATCCCAATTGTTTTGCAATTGTTGGTAGAAATCCGATTAGAGGACCCATACCTAAATATTGGAAAAATACAGTTAGAAAATTGTGTACAATGCATGTTGAAACCCCCTGTATGCTCCATATACAATGATAGGTAATATTAATAAAATCACACGTGGGTGTCGCGAATTATATGCATATACTTATGTAAATTACAATATTGTGAAATTTATTATTAGAATGTTTAATGTCAAATACTTACTACGGGTATTTGAATTCTACGAGAAATTTATAAATTGTTCAGTGTAATAATATACCCATTGCAAGTATTATACAATTATTATTATGGGGAAAATATTAGGTATATAATATTATACAGAGCGATCAAAATTGTATGTTACAACAATTTTCTCTGTAAATAATCGAAAAAGAGAAAATTTTATAATAAGAAAACCATTTAGTTGTATAAAAAATAAAACTAAAACTATATGTATATTAAAAAATTGTAAATGCTCTTAATTTAGATGTTGGGATATTTAGATTTAGTGTTTCAGAATTTAACTTTTGAAAATCAAACGGTATACTTAACACATTTTTTATACATACATCATATTATAATATTATTTTTGAAAACAATTTTGATGGTAAAAAAAATTTATAATATTCAAAAGTGTTAATGTTGGAGTGATTTGAAGTTTCTTTTTTAAAGGCGTATAGCATAAAACAATATTCCATATGCGATTCTAGTAGGTTCATCACATTTACAGGCGCTTCTGTCTTGTATGCGCGTTTAAATTTAAACTGTACTACTTGTATAATATTATAATATATAAAATTTTAAATTATTTCCACATTGAGAGTTTGGAATATTAAAAATGTTTTCAAAAATAATGTTATTTGATGAATGTGTACCATTTAATTTTCAAAAGTTGATTCTTGATCCCTGAAAAACACCCCATTAAGAGCATTTACAATTTTTTAACATATAAATAATTTTAGATTATATGAAACTAAAATATGGTTTTCTTATTATAAAATTTACCATAATATGGTAAATATTACTTCGAATATATTTACAGAGAAAATAATTATTGTAATATAAAATGTTGATCACTCTGTATTATGGGTATATAGTTGGTCTAAAATCATTGAGGATATTATATAATGCTAAATACCACTATAATAATATTGATTACTGGCATAGTTTACACAAAACAACTAATTAAAATGCGTATAGAAGAGAATATTTTATCTTATTCAAATTCAATAATTTATAATGTAATATAAAAATTAATATTCAATTGACCTTATTGGCCATGGTTATAGCATGAGATGAATTGAATAATAATTGAATTTTATTATAATATATACCTACCAGGTAAAACTGAATGTTCTTCTTTCTACATAAACATTTACTGTATATTTAATATTTATAGATCATATATCACGAAATGAAACTTTCCACATTTGTATAAATCAATGTATTGGTTTTACAATGATATGTGTCTTTTCTTTATGTCAGTAAACACTTTTTCTACCTGAAATAATACTTCGATTTTCACGAATAGCATATTATAAAGTGAATGTGGTTGGTCCTTCATTAGGTTATTTTTGGAATTTATTATTATTGTGCCTATGTAATAAAAAAAAAAAATACCAAAAAATGATGAAAACCATCATTTTTTATAAAACTGAAATTTTGACGAAATTGGTAGGTACTACTCGTATAATAGTATTATTTAACCATGTTTTGATTTCACATAATAAAATTAAAATTAATTTAATTAAATTTAAAAAAAATAGAAATTACACTAACCCTTGTTTCCACTACCTAATAATAATTATTCTAATATAAAATTAATATTTATAAAATACTCAATGAGAAATAGAAGAGCTGATAATCCTGCCGCAGAGACACAAATGTGTCAATTATAGTGTTTAATTTTAATTAGAATTTGAATGCAATGATAAACCATTGCATTCGAAAAAACGATTATGAGCGAAGTTCAGTCAGATAATGTAAATATTGATTAAAATTTTGACATTTTTTATTAAATATTTAAAACACAAAATTTTATCACACGTATAATACATAAATGAACACGGAACACCCTATACAATTTTAAAATCTCTAAGTTAATATAAATGCTCAGAAAATCCCTCGTCGCCTAAATGCCCATATCATATACAGAACTTCGCTCAAAATACTTTTTTCGAATGTAATGGTTTATCATTTCATTTAAATTCTAATTAAAATTAAACACTATGATTTGCATACCTGTATCCCTGCGGCAGGATTATCAGCTCATCTTTTTTATACGTTAAACAGATATAAAAAAAAATGTAAATTTAATAATTCTCAATTAATTGGTAATTAGTTAAGTAAAATGTATTTAAGCTTCAATAAAATTTTCAAAATCTTTGAAAAAAATTTTTCACATTTATTTAACATTATTGTAAAATATTGTAATATAATAAGAAAAATCTATATGAATACTTTAAATATTGATTTTATTGAAATTTCAATTTTAAACACGTATAAAAAAAAATTGAGTCTTCAGATTTTTCTAATATTTTGGAAATACGTTAAGATGTATATCAGTATACTTTAATAAAATTATCAAAAATTTTCAAAAAAAATTTTGGTTTTCCTATTATTTTTTATTTTAAAGGTATTGAGAAATAATAAAAATAATATTCGTATGGATTTTAAGATTTTCATTTAAAATAAAAATATCAACTTTAAACAGCTATTAAAAAAAAAAAAAAAATAAAGACATGGGATTTTTCTAATATTTTGATATGATGTTAACTAATATGTAAGTATACTTCAGTAAAATTTTCAGACTTTAATATACAAAATTGTCAATTTTGTCTAACATTATATTATACATAAAAACGAAAATTTTACGAAATACTCAACGTTCTTATTTTGTAAAAAAATTAATGTAACAGTTCCAAAATTTTATGACATGTATATAGTGCCTATGTGAATACCCAATAAAATATTCAAGTCTCTTACTTTAAAATTGTCTGAGTTATCGTGTAATATTGAAATCGGATTCTTCGAAATTTCAGTTTTCGTGAAAAATGCTGTTTTTTCGTAATTTTTCTTTGTTTTTTCTATTATCGCATAGGGTCAATTTTAAGAAATTCGAAAAATGAACCTAAATACAGTACCAACTACATCCACTTTAAAACCAGAAACATATGATGTTCGTGAAAATTGAAGCATTATTTCGGGTAGTATTAGTGTCTACATTCATAAAAAAAAAAAAAAAAAAACAGAAAAACAGAAAAAAAAGACATACATCATAATAAAACCAATACATTTTTCCCTTCGCATAGAATCTAAAACAATCTAATGTATTATAAAAAAAGTTACAATAGTTATTTAAAATCACACTAATAATGTAATTTATTGTGTTAATCCTTAAAACGTGGTTCTATACACAAGGCTTTAGTTCTGCATTCGTGTAATATGATATGTCTTTCTATTTTTTTTAATTACATACCATTAAAAGGGCAAAAAAAATCCAAAGCCAAAAATCTAAGTATTAAGTTCAAAAATTTGGTCTTGTGAAATATTTTACTATGTGTTTTATGTTTACGTGATAAAAATTATAACAACATATCAAATATTTATCTCGAAAAACGAACAAATAAAATACTTATACTACTCATAAACATGGTAAAAAATAAAACACAAGGTGGTATACGTATGAGCAAATCTACGTAAACAACAAATTAATACAATAATAAATTATTAAATTAATATAAAAAAAAAATAAATATTGATTAGTGTTTGAAATTGATTAAAAATTAAATTGATAAAATAATTGATTAAATACGATTAAAACAAGCTGTAATGAACTAACGACCAATGAGAAAACAATAAACAAGAATATGAAAAATATTAAATACGTAGGCAACATATTATGCACACGTGTGATTATAATAATGTAATATTTATTTATTCTTAAATTACAACTGATATTTTTTTTTGTTTTATAATAACATAAAAAGATAGCACCACATAATATGTTTTATTGTATATGTTATTTTATTATAATATGTTTTATAAGTATTGAAATCAGTATTCTATAGAATACCTAGGAATTTTATAGAATGCCATAAATGATCAGGAAAAGTATGAAATGTGTACATTGATTAGGTATTCTATAAAATACCGAACTCCAAGTATAGGCAATGTATAAAATTGATATAAAGTTAAACAATTTATTAGTATATTATTGTGGGAATTTCAGTTAAAACAGCATTTTCTAAATGGATCTAAATGGGACATCTTAGCGTGGCCGTATTGGCGTACAAAAATATAAATATTTAATAAATGCCAAATGGTATAAGATAAGATTTAAATCATCAATAATGTATTATCAATAATATAATAATAATTTAATTTAAATATATGCAATAAAAAGTAAAAATTTAAATATGTATTGTAATGTAAATATGTACAATAATATTGTTTATTAAAAATTTTAAAATTATAAATACAAAAAAAAAACTAGTGTAAGCTGGTTTCGCCTTTCGGCTCTGTTCACTTACTCAACACTCAAGGTCATTTTTTTTTAAGGATGGAGCTACATCTCCAGGGTCTAAAAATACCAACCAAATACCTATTTGTGTAAACCTGATAATGATGAGGATAGTCAAAACTCAAAAGCTTTGCATGACCAAGTTATCCGGTTTCGAAGTTATATTCATAAAAAATGTAAAAATTTCACACTTTGCCTAATAATATATCAGGTGACCCGTCATTTCGACGCACGTCAAATAGACGCGGTCATTTCGACGCGAAACAATTTGACGCATACCACATTTCGGCGCATGCAAATTTGACGCATTACAATTTGGGCGCAATATCATCGCCATATTATTTTTTGTCCGCATCCTTCACGTTCTTAACACAAAGCCATTGTTTATAAGAAGATCTTGTCCTCGTTGGCTTTTTATATATTCCAAAGACATTTTTTTTATATTAAATATTACTTTAATAAATTTTAAAGTTTAAATTTTAAAATCTAATGTGTCGTACTGTCGTCGTTGTTGTAAATAAGTAGACTGATGTAGTATGTAGACGAATATAAGTTTATCATTTTGATATCCAACAATCCATAAATAATAAAAATGATAAGGTAACAGTTACGTATTGTATTTTATAGCGTTATAACCATTATATATAATTAATATTATAAAAACATAGTTTTAATATTAAGCATTATAATAAAAAAAATAATTTGCGCCGAAATGTGGTATGCGTCAAATTGTTCCGCGTTGAAATGACCGCGTCCATTTGACGCGCGTCAAAATTTCCGCGTCGAAATGACGTATATCCAATATATCATTAGCATAATAGCATTCTACCTAAGAATTGTATAGATTTCCTTGGTATAATATGAAATAACATTAAAATTTCATAGATTGTGAAATAGTACTAAGGATTCTATAGAATACCTAGGATTTCCCTAGATTCTAGAATGCCAAGATTCAATACTTTGCCGGTAACGTACTGATAAAATTAATAGTTTATTACTCGATAAAAGGTTATCGAAGTAGAAATGGTAATTATTTTGTATTTCTAATTACCTAAAAGTATGATTTGAAAAATAATACAACACAATACTCAACACTTGTAAAGAAAGCAGGGCACGAATTATATACTTAAATATATAATTGATGACGTATTATACGTTTATAAAATTACGTACCTATTAAACATTGATAATGATGTATGAAATTATAAAATACGATAGGCGTATAATTTTAAAATAATATAATATTATGCTGTGATGACTGATAACATTGTAATAATATTTTTCTATATTGTTATCATGCAAGATGCGAGTTTAATATTTATTTTTTCTTATTTAAAAATTATTGTATTATTTTATGACTAAAAATTAAATGCCAATAGTATAAAAACTATATAAATATATTATAATACATATTATGACATATTATTATATTTATTTATTATAGTCAATATTAAATTAAATGCAAATTTGTATTTATTTTGAAAATTGTATTGAAGCCTAAACGCATTTTACTTAACACAGTTCCAATTAATTGTGAATTATTTAATTTACAATTTTTTTTTTTATAGCTGTTTAAAGCATAAAAAGTAGAAGAGCTTATACTCCTACCGCAGGGATATAAGTGTGCAAATCATAGTGCTTAATTGTAATTAGAATTTGAATATAATGATAAACCACTGCATTCGAAGAAAGTATTTTGGGCGAATAGTTCTGTCAGATATGAGCATTTAGTTAACAAGGGATTTTATGATAATTTATATATTGAACTTAGAGACTTGAAAATTGTATAGGGTGTTCATTTATGTACTATATGTGTGATAAAATTTTGCGTTTTAATTATAATATTTAATAAAAAAAAATGTCAAAATTTTAACCTATACTTACATTAGCTGACTGAACTTGCCTTAGAATCATTTTTTCGAATGCAATGGTTTATACTTGCATTCAAATTCTAATTAAAATTAAACACTATATGATTTGCACACCTGTATCTCTGATGCGGGAGTATCAGCTCTTGTTTTTAAGAGTTTTTTTTAATTCGTGATTATACCTACTCAAAAAGCTCGATAGCCATTTTAATATTTATTGTTGAAGTACCTATAGGTATACTACATTATATACTACATACTTACACCTATAGGCTATAGGTATGTTTAAAAACTAAATGATCAATTTACGTGATTTAGGCCAACCCTGAAAGAAAGTCTATTATATATTCTATGTAAATTGTAAAATATACCGTTATCGTAAACGTGTGTATTGTACTTCCAGTAATTTGAATTCTTTTCAGACTCTATTCGTAAAACTTAAAAATTATTATTACAATAATTATTGTAAAATTAATTTTACTGAAATATATTTTTGTAACTTTCATTTAATTTCACATACATTTACCATACAAACCCTATAAGAATAATATTAGCAAATTGGTCTATTAATTGTTCAAGTTCTCGTATTGAATAAAACGTAATAATATATAATATAGCTAAAACTATATTTTATACTCGTCCATAAGCGCAAATTGGTTCAAAATAGTGAGGGAGCTTAAGCCCCTCAGTATAAAAAATACGACCTTATTAATTTGTGACTAATGTATAGAGTACGGATTTTGAAGGCATTTGCCTTTTTTTCTATTGCTCTAAAACGAAGCTATGTCAGCTACAAATTCGATTTATACTACTTAGAATAAAATGCACGACATTTCATATTGCTTTCTTTACGTTTTTTCAAAATGTGTTCTAAATAAACGTATTTGAAATGTTATTTTTTATTTTTATATCAAATAACTTGAAAAAACCTTTGATTGTCCAATGCAATTCCGACGATATAGGTAAAAAAACCATTTTCCTACTCTTATTTAATTTATTTTTCATAAATTATCTTAATAGAATAAATTTAAATTACAGATTAATAATTGTGGAAGAAGGAAATCTCGAAGAAATTGGCTTGTAAATAAATTTATTATAATACATTTTTTTAGATAATTATTTTAATAAACTAATAAATAATAAATTTTAATATTTTTTTTTTTAAAACTCATTTTTAATATGCTTTTTTAAAAGCTTTTTTAGAAGACTTAGCTAGCTTTATTGCTTTTTTTTTAGTCTTTTTTTTTTTTTTTTTTTTTTTGGCTTTAAAATCCGTACTCTATTAATGTATATGTAATTTTTATTATAAACACAAGTTGGGGAACTAATTATTATTAAGTATGCAACCCTGAAAATACAATTCGAGCTTATAATTGTACTCATCACATTATATTTTACAAATATGTCATTGTCGTTATTTTAATCACGGGTAATAATAATAATAGTATAGGTACTTACACGCAAACATAAGAAAATAACATATTTTCAACAGTAACAATTGTCTGTTAACTTTTATGTGAAACATTATTTTTAAATAAATATTATAAATTATTATCGGTTATAATTTATCACCAGAGATAAGTAAAAAAAAAAAAAAAAAAAAACACGAAACGTTTTATCTATATATTATTATTATTATGATACAAATCGCGAGCGTCACGACATATTAATTACATTTAAAAAAAAAAAATATTAACGAGTTTTCGGATAAAACTTTCTGCGAAATTTGTTTTGTGAATTGTTTGATTTTCGTTTATAGTAAAAATAAATAAATTAAATATAGTTGTCGTGAATTATTTGGAGAAAAAGAAACAAAAACAACACTAAATGGGATAAAATGGCGAGATTATAAAAATTTAATTTCCATACCATAAAATTATTATACGTATTATCATCGTCACGCGTGTACTCATTTGTATAAACGGTCGAAAAAAATGGACTTTGTTTTTTGAAAATAATAAAATTACATTGGATATAATATTACAAACGCGATACGGAACTTCTTTATATATTCTACCGCCGATTGTCGTGAACTAAACGGAACGGCAATTCGTTATACGCTTATTCGTAAATATTTTAATGTTATATAAACTTATAATCTATATTATTTTAATGCGTTCTACGACGTGTAAACGTTTAATTGTTACGACTAACGATGATAAACAAAACAATATCTAACCGACGTACGGGCATTTTATACAACAGGTATAATCTTCAACGTTCGATAAACGATTTTTTTTTTTAATTAATAATTAATAATAAAAAATAATTATTACCGCTGCTTCAAATCAAAAGGTTATTATGTCAGTCCGTTAAATCTATAATAACCGCGCAGTAGGCCGTTTTTCGAATTTCTCGAAATTGACCATATGCGATAGAAAAAACGACCAAAAAAATGACAAAAAAATGACGAAAAAACGGCATTTTACACGAAAACTGAAATTTCGACGAATTCGATTTCAATATTTCACTATATATCTCAGACAATTTTAAAGTAAGAGATTTGAAAAATTTATTGGTTATTCACATAGGCACTATATATATGACATAAAATTTTGGAACCGTTATGTTAATTTTTCTACAAAATATAGGACTTTGAATATTTCGTAAAATTCTCGTTTTTATGTAGGTGTTTGATAAAACTGGCAATTTTGGGCATTTAGGTCTGAAAATTTAATTGAAGTATACTTACATATTACTTAACATGATATCAAAATATTAGAAAATTCCAAGGTTCAAAATTTTTTTATAGGTGTTTAAAATTGAAATTTCAGTAAAATCAATTGGTATATTTAAAGTATTTATATGGATTTTTCTTATTTTATGTATGAAGATATTATTTCGACCATCAGAAATAATGCTCCGATATTTTAGAATATTATAGGTTTTCAGTAGAAATTGAATGTTGTTGGTACTTTATTTAAGTCATTTTTCGAATTTTTCAAAATTGACCCTATGCGGTAGAATAAATGACGAAAAACGGCATTTTTCATGAAAACTGAAATTTTGACGAATTCGATTTCAATATTTGACGATAACTCGGGCAATTTTGAAGTTAGAGACTTGAAATTTTAATATGGTGTTGATTTATATATGTACCTATATGTGTACCTATATGGTTCCTATATGTGTGATAAATGTTTAATCAATTCCTACATTATCTGACTGAACTTCGCTCAGAATCGTTTTTTGGAATTCAATGGTTTATCATTGCATTCAAATTCTAATTAAAATTAAACACTATGATGAAGCAGGAGTATCAGCTCGTCTTTTTCGATGAAATTTTAATATTCGAGTAAATACTAAGACCCCTCAAAACTTTAAACAATATTCTATACTCCGTTTAATTTCAATTTTTTTTTTTTATGTTTTACAATATTATAAATCGTAAGTTAATTTTTACATTATAAAATAATAATAAATATTTATATTTAAAGTATCGCAATATTTTAATTATATTATGTTGGTTTATAACTTTACAACACGCCCTTCACACGAGGAAAATAAAATTGCATCTAAGTACGCCGCACTGCTCACAGATAAAAAGAAATAATAATAATATCTTATTCGATACGTAATAACTAATAATGATGTACTTACGCAAAATTACTGTTCATGGTCGGTAATTCAAAAGAAATGAAATTAGTTTATTTCAATCCTTATTATATTTTAATTGACTCGATCAAGTGGCATAGTACGCAGGTTAATCGCTATGAAAATAAAATAATATACGTATTGATTATATACGTACTTTATTATATTAATTAGATATTAAATTATATCATTAATTCCGTTCGGTTTGAAAAAAACACATTTTACTATACGTTTCATAATAATATTACGAATACATTAATATTAATCTGCAATAGGCCAATAGGTTGATACTAAACAGGTATAGGCGTTTATATAGGTCCATTGATTTAACATATCCAGGGGGTTTTAAGAGTTCAACCCCTCCCTTTGACTTGAAACAATGAACATGGTTACGGTTTATTTTAAGCATGTAAAACTGTATATCTATGTATATGAATATTTATTGAACAACCCCCCCCCCTATCACTCATTTCTGGTTACGCCACTGACCGTATCGTATATAATAAAATATCAGCAGGACAACAGTATACATCATAATTCGATATGTAAATGGCATGTATCAGGGATGGGTAAGTGAAAGTTAGTAGGGTGCCAATTTTTAAAATTTTAAACACTTGCGGGCAACATCATAAATTATTTAAATATTTTTATTCTCAAAAATTATATTCATAATTTTTTCACGTATTTATATATATATTATATTATATACCTATATAATATATTATATATTACGGGCAAAGTAAGAAATGTACTTTTAAAAGTATAACGCAAGTAGTTTTAAAACGATTAAGTTTTCGAATTTTTCAAAAAACCTAAGTACCTAGTTTGTAGTTTTCAAGTGTAAGGAATATCTCGATTCGCATGTCGACTTCCTTAAGCGCGCCTTTTCTTAAAGATGGGGTTACGCCCCAAGGGACTACGGCATACCTATCTAATACCTACTCCATAAACCTGATACTGGTGTGGATAGGCACCTTGTGTGATTTAAAACCTCGCTTTGCGATACAGTTGTCAATTTGTCATACATTGACCATTAAAATTGGGCATTTCTCATTTGACTCGAAGGCCGTAACATATTTATATAATATTATATACTTGTAATATGTATTATGTTTTTTTTATACAAGTAGGTAAATATTACAATTTATAAATAATTTATATATTAATGAAAAAAAAAATTAAAAATTTATATACGATTCGCGTAATATTAATATTTAACAACTTGACTGCCATGAGTCTCTTTTTGGGATCTCATGAACTTTTGCTTCCCTGCCACGGAGTTTTTGCAAAAACTTCTCAAAAGTGATACGGTACTTTTTTTTGAATTTAGTATTTTTAACTAACCATAATAGATACGAGATACTATAGATGAAATATTTTGCTAAAATTGTATAATTTTATACAGTATTATTTTTTTCTTTTCTTTGACTAGAGAGATTAAACTTAAAAAAAATATTGCTGACCGGATAAAATTAGTGCCCATCCCTGGCATATATAAATAATACGATAAATGATAATATTATTACATATTTTATAACACACCCAATAAACGATTATCGGTTATATCGTTTTATTACTTTATACGGATAATAACTTATTGTAAGTAAAAAACAATTTTACGGTACTTTTTATTTTATTTAATCAATAATCATAATTCATAATAATAATAATAAATAATAACAAAAAGTATTAATATTAAATACCTACCTATATAGGTAATAATTTCTATCGTTCGATTAAACAATATCAATATATTACGGTAATAACCGGGTCAAGATCACTGAAACAATATACTCGTATATGCACGTAAAGAACACAAAAATATTAACCGACCAAAATATTGCTGATGATTTTTTTTTACCATCAAGGTGAAATGGTTAATATCGTGGTTCCATGTCATAATATCTCCGAAAAAATATCTCCGGTCAAAATATCTCCGTCAAAATATCTCTAGTCAAAATATCTCCAGTCAAAAATATCTCCAATCAAAAATATCTCCAATCAAAAATATCTCCAATCAAAAATATCTCCAATCAAAAATATCTCTTGTCTTGTACAGGTATATAAATTATTATGAGATGGGATTTTGATAGCCATATATTTTTAAACTATAATAATATATCCACATAATAAGTAGATATACAGGTATAGATCAGAATTCTGAATAGTGATAATTAGGGAACGGATTTGAATGCAAATTGCATTTTTTTCTGAATGTCCGAAAACATTGCTTTCCAAGCAGAAAGTTCATTTCATACATCAAGGAATTAAAAAATGTAATTTTTATTTTGCATTTTTTGGCATTTTAAGACTTTATTACATTTTTAGAGCATTTTTTGACATTTTTAGTGCATTATATATTTTTTTAAGTCATTTTTATATAGAAATGGATAAAATTTGATAAAAATATATAAACATTCGTTCTAAAAAAATAAAAATAAATATTTATTATGTCTTTACCGATCAGGATAAACCCAGACGAAATTGTTGTTGACACGTGTAGTCACATATAAGTTACAACATATTATTACACGCAATTAAGTACCTAAAGATGACATAAGATATACCTATTAATTTTTATTTTTATTGTATTTAAATATTTTCTATCAGATAAGTTTTTCATAATTATGTGTTTTTTATAAGTTTTAAGTTCATAATTGTGTTTTTATTGAACTTAAATACATTTTTAAAGTTTTTTGGGGCATTTTTTTAGTGCATTTTTTTGATATTAAAGCATTTTTTTAAAGCATTAAGTCGTATTTTTTTAGGACATTTTTCTTATGTTTTATTGCATTAAAGTCCGTTCCCTAGTGATAATTAAATACATTTACAATGTTATATCGAATTAACGATTATTATATTCAAAAGTAGTGCCACAACATATATATATATATATATGTATTTTGATTTATTGATTAGAGATGATTTTGAATAAAGTTATTTTAACAGGATTTATTTTTGACTGGAGATATTATTGAATAAAGATATTTTGGTTGGAGATATTTTTACGAAGATATTTTGACCGGAGATATTTTTTCGGAGATATTTTGACCGGTCACCAATATCGTTGTGAACGCATTCGTCCGTATATAATATACGAGTAGGTAATAAATATTATTAAATTGTATTACAATAAAATGCCTAACCTCTAAAACGTAGTTATTTATTATTAATATTACGTCATGTAATTCCATTAAAATATAAAAAAAAATATATATTACGTGAACGTGAGTGTACAGTGTACTAGTAAAATTATAGATTTCTGAAGAGTATACAAAGTATAATGTAAAAAAACTAAAAAATATTAAAAAAATATATTGGCATATTCTCAAGAATATAATTTGTCATTTTTTAACACTTTTTATGATAAATAATATGAAGAGTGTAGTTTAATTTAACAATGTAGAAAAGGAGAGAGAAGTAAATTAATATATTCAATTTCACATATTTTGGTTTTATAATGATGTGTGATTTTTTTTTTGTTTTTTTTTTTGTTTTTTTTTTTTATGTCTGTGTACAAAAATACTACCCGAAATAATGCTCTGATTTTCATGAATAGGGTATGTTTCCGGTAGCAAAGTGGATGTAGATGGTACTTTATTTAGATCATTTTTCGAATTTCTCAAAATTGACGCTATGCGGTAGAAAAAACGGCGAAAAAATGACGAAAAAACAGCATTTTTCGCGTAAAATGAAATTTCGACGAATTCGATTTCTATATTTCACGATAACTCAGGCAATTTTTAAGATAGAGACCTGAAATTTTTTTTGAATGTTTACATAGCTACTATATATATGTGGTATAATTTTGGAACCGTTACATTAATTTTTCTCCAAAATATAGGACTTTGAATATTTCGTAAAATTCACGTTTTTACGTATATAATGTGTGATAAAATTGTCAATTTTGGGTATTTTGGTCTGAAAATTTTACTGAAGTATACATACATATTTCTTAACATCATACTAAAATATTAGAAAAATCCCAAATCACAATTTTTTTTTATAGCTGTTTTAAGTTGATATTTTTAGGAAAACGAAAATCTTAGAATCCATACGTATAAAAATAAATATTCTGAAAACACTTTTACTACCCGAAATAATGCTTATATTTTCACGAATAGCAAGTTTCAGATGTAAAAGTGGATGTAGATGGTACTTTATTTAGGTCATTTTTCGAATTTCTCAAAATTGACTATAAGCGGTAGAAAAAACTTCGAAAAAATGACGAAAAAACGGCATTTTTTACGAAAAATGAAATTTTGACGAATTCAATTTCTATATTTCACGATAACTCGGGCAATTTTTAAGTTAGAGACTTGAAAATTTTTTTGGGTGTTCATATAGCTATTATATATACGAGTATGTGGTAAAATTTTGAAACCGTTTTTTAAATTTTTTTACTAAATATAGGACTTCGAATGTTTCGTAAATTTTTTTTGAATGTTTACATAGCTACTATATATATGTGGTATAATTTTGGAACCGTTACATTAATTTTTCTCCAAAATATAGGACTTTGAATATTTCGTAAAATTCACGTTTTTACGTATATAATGTGTTATAAAATTGTCAATTTTGGGTATTTTGGTCTGAAAAAAAAAATTTCGTAAAATTCACGTTTTTACGTATATAATGTTTGATAAAATTAGCAATTTTTGGTATATGGGTCTGAAAATTTTACTAAAGTATACTTACATATTACTTAACATCATACTAAAATATTAGAAAAATCCCTAATCTCAATTTTTTTTATAGCTGTTTTAAATTGATATTTTTAGTTCAAACGAAAATTATAATCTGACTGAACTCTAAGTAAAATTAAACGCTATGATTCGCACACCTGTATACTGCAGGAGTATCAGCTCATTTTTTTTTTTTTTATTTTTATTATTATTTTACATTATCAATAAATTTAAATCGAATTTTATGAATATTTTCTTTAAATAGGTATTTTTTTTTTCTTAAATCGATATTTCTTAATCGGATAATTATTACGTTTTAAATTAATTATTTATTAAGAATATTATTATTTATAATAACGGCTCCGGGCGTTATAAATTTAACTAGATGGACAAAATTTGTTTATGCTAAGGCTAAGTAGTAAGTCATTCGTAATTCGTATTCAACTAACTTGTAAAAATGTTTATAAATATATAGTTATATAGTAATAATTATGAAAATATGAAAAATAAATAAATTTTTGTAAATTATATTTTTAATATTATTACAAAAAATCGTTTCGTGGGTCGATAAAGATTTTAGAATTCGATGGACTGGTCGGCCCTGATTTATACCTAGGTCTTATATGTAAATCTATATAGGTATTCTATTATTATTATAGTATTATAGTAATAATATAAATACAAAGAATTACGCAAATTTCAAAAGAGCTGTAAAAAACAACAAATCGAAATGACCATTGGCCATACATCATGGTAGGTACGTACAAATCAAATAAATATGGATAGAGCACATTACGAAAAACGTAATTTCGAAGACAAAAATATAACCCAAAATAAGATATTATGATAATATGATATAAAGTAAGATATATTTAAATATAATATAAATATAAATTTAGAACGTTATTCTTCATTCTAACTCTGTCAATTAGTTAGGTTAAACCCAGTCCAGGTTGCCAGGTTAAATGGGATAAAGTAATGGGAAAGCAATAAGTTGATTTAAGTTTAGTATTTACCGATAAACCTGATATCATAACCCCAAAAATCGTTATCAATAATCACAATTGTTGAGTTATAATAAGATAATAAGAAAAGTTATAAGAAAATGTTAACGTTAAAGAAACAGAGGTAAGAAATCACCATCAGTATCATTAGTAAAATGTTTAAATAATATCATATTACCATTATTCATGGCTAAAAATTATTTTACTGACATATATATTGAGGAATAGATAAAAATAAAACTTTAATATAATTATAGTGAATTAACTTGTTTTTTCCATAAAAATATCGACAAGTGTGATGAAAACAAATTGAAATTATTGAAATACACCATTTCTAAATTGTAATATTATTCTTATATTTTATAATATAAGTATTGAGTGTGTATGTATAGTTTTATATAAAATGGGATTTATTATTTAATAATTATAAGTGAGTAGCCGGATAATTAATTTATTAGAATTATATTAAATAAAAAATATTATTATACCTTATGTGTGTAAATATAAAAATTTAAAAATAGGAATTAGAAAATTTTTTTAAACATTTAAATTACAATTATTTATAATATAATAATTTAAGTAGTCTAAAGTTACAAAATACATACAAAATAGCAAAGTTTTAGTTAAAATTTAACCGGTAGGGTCTACGATTAATCTTCATAGTAATATGTTATACCTTATACTAATATTATTATATTACATATCATTATTACATATAAATATTAAACAAAAATAATACATTATTTCTGGCGGAGTTTTTCTTTGATTTTATTTTGATCGTGACCTATTGTACATTTTTTAATTGATAGGTGCATTATACAATTTGTGTATATTTAAATATGAAAATAATACAGTGGAACGTCCTTTCTGATAGGATAAACGATTTCATCATTATAATATTTAATATTATTATTAATACTTATGTATTCAAATTAATTTCAAATTCAAAGCGTAAATATCTATTATCAATAATCACACTATGTGTCTTAAATTAAGTATATTTAAGTATATGTTAGTTCGTAAAATTAAGTATTTTTAACTTGGGCAGTTGGGCTCTAAACATTTGAAAATATTTATGATTTTTATATTTAAACCGAATAGTTCGAGTAGGTAATTATTTCATTTTAAATGAGTAAAATTCAAATAGATATTATACAAAACATAAAATTTAAACTCCTCATGTGAACATATAAAGTGGAGTACTTTCATAGTTTCATCAAAATTAGGGAACGTCATTTTTTTTGTTAATGTATGTTTACTCTTTACTCTATAAATATATTATTCTCTATTGGGCAAAACTAAAAAGATTCACAGAAAAAAATTGTTGATAAAACAACAGAGTATTGTGTACCTAGTAAATTTGAAACACATCGCCAAAATAATTTATTTTATTATATTACTCATACATAATCTATGCATCATATTATGTTAACCAGAGGCGGAACTACATATATACAAAGGCGGGTTTTTCCGCGGGCCTCGTCGTAGAAGGGGCCTCGCCGTATATTTGTAAAAAGAAAGTATTGTTTTTGCACTGAATGGTTATTATTAAAATTATAAAATTTATAGTATAATAATAAAATAATATTATTTGGGTGTATTAAGAACTTTTCGTTTCTTATACATATTGTACTTAATACTTAATAAGGTAATAACACTATTATAATATTTATGTCTAAAAAAAAGGTTTACGTTATCGCATTTTGCATCAAGAAAAAGAAGAATCATAGATAATCATGAGAAA
>JAIUCT010000007.1:11902241-11929341 GCA_021307375.1 Tetraneura akinire
TTCAATTACCTCGTGTTAGGTATGTATTTATAGATTTTTCTTATTTATTTATTATTTTATCATACTTATCATAAGTTAATAGTACAAATTTACTATAATACGTATTAATTACTGTACAATTTAATGTCCTATAACTTAATATATAAAGTTAGAGAATTATAATCTAATTACGAGTTTTCCAGACCTATTAACAACATTTCTTACATTACCAAATACCAGTAACAGTAGCCAGTGCAGAAAGGTCATTTTCAAAGCTCAAATTAATTAAAAGCTACCTTAGAAATACTATGTCTCAAACACGTTTGAGTGGTCTCGCAATGATATCAATTGAAAATGAACGCGCCAAAAAGTTGAACGTGTCAGCATTGATAAAGTCATTTGCACAAGATCGTAGCAGAAACAATTATTTTTATTTAATTTGTATATTATATTTATTGACTTCTTGTTTACTTAATACATTAATATCCTTTTTTAAAATTTCCAATATTAGTATTATACAACTATTCATTAGGGCTAATAAAAATTTTACCCGCGGGCCTCAAAGATTGTAGTTCCGCCACTGATGTTAACGTTTTAATATTTAGCCAATTAAGAATACGTTTTGGAGTACTATACATTATTATAAATTATAATCTAATAATTACAGCTAAGATTTCAGCAATTATAAAATATTCGATTAAAGTGTTTAAAAACAAATTTAATATGCCTAATGGAAAATAAGAGCACAATAATTAAAACGAGTATAAAAACCACTAAAATATTATATATATAAATTTATAGTTTTGTGATCATATACAATAAATTTATACAATATCATATACAATAAATTTAATCTGGTTGTAAAATAAAGAATTATATATTATGTTAATTTTTTTTCGTTGTAACTGGTTAATAATTTTTGTAAGTAGAAATATTAATCGACGGTTTAATCATCCAGGTTAGCGCGGATTATATCATATTTTTACATATAACTATTACCTTATTAATATTATTTTTAAAAATCGTTTTTATTGTTCATTACAATGTTAATATGACTTACTGACGAAACTAGTAAAATTTTTTTGACATTTTCATTATGTTAAATTATTATAATGACTTTATTGTATAATAAACTATAAAATTTTCATTATTGTATTAGTATAAACTCCCCTATAAACTCATACCCACCGAATACAAAATATTATATAAACGTTTATTATAATGTAATAATATTATGTTACTGTTTAATGTTTGATTAACATTTAAAATACAATATAAATAAATAATTACTCGTAATATATCTAATAAATAAATTAAAATATTTTCTAAATATTTAAAATTTAAACGAAAAATATAATAATATTTCATTGTATTAGGTACTATACAAATAATTTTGTAAAATATATTATATTAATATGTACAATTTAAATATAGAATCTATTTTAGTTTCATAAGTAGTTCAGTACTTATGAATAAATATATATATATATATATATAATATACAATTTAAAATCATTTGTATTAATATCATTTGACTTTGTCTAAGAAATTGCGTATAATTAACAAAACACACATCACAGCCGAGCTGTAAGTAAATGATCGGAACAACCATACTCCTCCATAAATATCGTAGATATGACCGGCTAGGATGCCACCCAAAGATAAACCTACAAAAAAAAAAAAAAAAAAAAAAAAAAAAAAAAACAATATGATAAAAAAAAATTACGATTTGTACAATAATAATTATTTATTATTATAAAATTATTATAACAATGATTTTATTACGATAAAATGGTTTTAGTTTGTTTTTTAATTTTAATTTGTCAATAATTTATATATAATTATGTAAGATTTAAACGAGAGTTGAAAATTATTAAAATAAAGTTGAGTTATATTTAAATTTTTATTAAAATTCAAATTAATTGAATTTTTTATCTTTTTTGATTACATTAATATAATAAATAATCAGTTAGGTAGGTACTTTGTAAATCAATTTCTATTAAGGTAGGTAATGACTAAATGATATCTTGATAAAAATAAAAATCGACTATCCATTAACATTATGTAATTTATATGTATATACAAGGTATGAATTTAATGGTGGTATTATTATAGTAATAGTAGGTTCACACAACTTGTACAGTTTACATATTATTATTATATGATTTCATAGAATTCATATTAAATACTTTTTTCCTTTAAGAAAAAGAAAAAAGTCATAGATTTTTGGTTAATTTTAATTTATATTTTTTTAATTTAAATCAAATCTTTTACATACAAAATGTGAAAATCAAGCAACTATTAATAATCAATTTAAATAAGTATGGTTTTTCTTTTTAGTAATAAGAAAAACCAAGATAAATTTAGTGTAAATCTCAAAAATATAATCGTGTTGGTTTTAATATGTATTATTTTATTTTTTTGTATTATTGTTATAAGATATAGTCGCTTCTGTTCTACGACTAAAATCATATTAAATTAACAAATTAACCGAGTCAGTGGTGTATTCACTAGGGGAGTCCAATGGTACTGTAGGGATGCTTTTTTTTTTTATATTATATTTATAATTATTTTGTTATTCTTATTTAGTAAATTTATAATTTATTATTATATTATTATTATTATTATGTTTGAACATCCAAAACACACCCCTGCGTATGTGTCTGATTGTGGCCGTTAACGCTGTTATAAAGATAAATATTTAACCAATGGACAATTTAAAATTTTGAAGTGATAACCTGTTTCCGACAGAATTTTTTTAATTTGTGTTAAATCACGAATTATTCTAAATTACATTTACTCACCTATGCAATCGAATAGTCCAACTAATCCTAAGACCGTGTGCTGTGTACCGGGCGGAGAGATCATCCTTGAATATGAAACAATCACGGCACGACCCAACGCGTACATCATGCCATTTAGGATTTCAATCAATAACACCCATACCGGATTTGTCATGATGGAGTAAAAGAAAAACCGCACCGTATAGATGAATAAAACTAGAGACATACAATGCTCGTGGCCGATTTTTTTGATTATTGATCCGGAACAAAAGAAAATGGGCATTTCGCCGACAAAACTCTGCAGGCATTGCGAAAAACCCTGTAACGTTTTTATCCACGACAATTGACTACAGTCGTATGTCGAAGCCATATCTTCTAGATACCTATAAAAGAGCACGTACAAAGTTGACTAAGTGGTGTCCGTTTTTATACAATACAAACGATTTAATATTATATTAGCTACCAGAAGAGATAATTCATTATCATCGAGCTATAAATACCCAACAATATAACCCAGATGACGAAACACACGACGTGGACGTTCTTCATTAATTTTAAAACATTCTGACAAGTATTTTTGGACGCTTTGAATTCTACGACCTGAAGGAGCATGATATAAATATGCAATGTCGATATTATCATCAATACTCATTATAGAATACAAAAATTAAAAATTAAAAAAATATGATCTATATTGTAAAATTTGCGTACCGTAATGTTCGAAGCGAAAATCAAATTTAAAACCATAAACGACAGGATCAAATAGGATATGGGTGTATAGTTTTTGTGCACGTCATCATGACTAAAATAGTCCACCAACCATCCACATAAGATTGAAACTATACCCCAACCAATGGATGTCCAACATCTCTGTTTACCAAAATCGTTCGGTTTGTCTTCTGAATTATGCGAACGAAAACATAATATATTGAGTTTTTCGATTTAATATTTTCAATATTAAAAACTCTTACCTAAGAGGTCAAAACAAATTGGATCCTGTATTGTCCATATACCAGATTGGCTAATCCAAAATACACACAGCAAAGAAAAGAATTCCCAAAACTCTGGCATGGAGAAGATCATTTGTTGTGATTTCGGTATTGTGGCCAATTCGTTAATCGTTTCATTTTCACAGTTCAATTGACAAGATATTATCGTCGGATGATAGCAAACTGGTGATGGATATGGTGTGCGATTTAATTCGACGTGCATGACTCGAAAATTATAAGACATAATCTATTTATATATATGAAATATAGAACGATATTAAATTATAAATATAATATTATGCATACTACTTATTATTTTTATGTACATATTATAACTAATATTTATACCTACCTCTTTAGCGGTACTGAAATTATGAAAATACAAGTGTACTGTCAAATTATTATGTATTTCCATACTTCTGTTATTAGTAGTATTTTTATTTGATCCGTTTTGCGGATCGTAGTGTTTAGTTGTATTCTTCGACGTGTACATCTGAGTGAGCAATAGATCGATGTTATTACAGTTGAACTAAAATATAAGAAAAACAATTAAATGATTAGATACATATCATTTTCAATTGTGTCAAAATTAAAGCTAAAGTACTTAATTTAATTTATTCAAAAAGCAAACATCAAGCGTGTTGACAATGCGTTATTTATGCAAATAGTTGTACTCTATTATTCAAACGCTGTAATAATTATTATTACTCGTTCAAAGTCGCATTGATTAATAATTAAAATATCCATGCTATTGCATGCAGGTAGGTACATTGGATTATACATGGAAATATACAACGAAAAGAGATTGATAACCATTAAATAGGATATAACTATACTCTGTTCCAAAAGAGAAGACACGAAGCAGTGACCAGTTTTCGTTCGGAGGCGCGCATCCCTCACTAAATACCCACCTACTCCGATAAATGCACGTATGCTCACCAGCGACCTCTGACACCCAGCTCAGCTGCAGCGTTAAAAACCATTATACGACGCGCTTCCCTTGTTGACATCTGACACCTGGCGAATATACATATATAACCTCTCACCTAATAACTATGCACGTGAACATGGCTATTGTGTGTCACATTTTAATTACGGTGTATACCGTATATCGTCGGCAATGATCGGAAATAATCAGAAATAGACTTCGTAAAGCTCACCACGTGAAACAAAAACAGGTGGAAGGAGAAAAATTTGGTACGCGTTGCGTTAGCTGTCATTCGCTATACGCAGAAACCGTGTCTTCTCTTTTGGAATAGAGTATAGTTAAGAATAGATACGAGAGTTGGAAATAATCGGACTTAGATGCAAAAGCTTGAAATTAAACTGAATTTTAAATTTTAATTAAAACATTCAATATATTTATATGACTATACTAAGTGCCACGAGAGAGTGCGACTGGGTGCCGGGTGGCGACCAATACGTGTTCATTTCTCCGCTTCCCCACCACATCAAGGTCGCCTACCGTCGGTAGAGGATATTTAGCCTCCGGAGTTCGAACGTCGGAGCTAATTCGTTTCAATGCGCGTGGCAGTCGCACTCCCTCGTGGCACTTAGTATACAATATAATATTGTGTCTATAATGTACTATGTACATGTACGAAAATCATATCAATCGGACGAGAATTTACATTTGCGGAATAAACTAAATCATCGTACTTGCCGTGATCGTATAAACGTAACGTTTTCAATGGAAAAACTTTGGTACCTGACAAACCAACCTCTCGCTTTTGTTTTCCAAAAGCCGTTTCTTATCACAATTCGAGAGCTGTTTACTGTTATCGGAACGTATTCTAACAACTGTTGTCGTCGCGTCGCAATACAGTCCGACAGATGTCTCTATAGATAATTTGGGCACGGACATAAAGAAAAACGCCGAAACGCCCGTCGTAAATATGAAAACTAGAAATATGTATTTCTTTACGCGGAATTTGTCGACGATGGCGCCGACTACTGGTTTTGTCAGCATGGATACAATACAAAGGCACGACATTATGTATCCAACGGTAATTTTTGAATAACCCAATTGTTTCGCGTATGTGGAACCAAAACTATTGATTGTCACTATACCTGAAAACGTATTATAAACGCATCGTGAATTATTGTAAAAATTATATAAATCGTCATCTTGGATAAAAACAAATTATAAGATTCAAGTCCACTATAATCGAATTATAACTAAAACATACTTGACAAAAAATAAAACACAATAATTATTTACCTAATGAATTAAATAGTCGTGTTATTCGTTTTTAATTTTTATAATTCTAATTATATTTATAATTTGATGTACAAAGTACAAGAGTAATTTAGTCGTTTATAAAATATTTTATCTCTTTTACGAAAGTACCTAATCATGTTTTATTAATTTTATTCGAGTACGTTTTCAATTATTCTTATTCGACTCATAATTTAAAAAAAACGAGCGAGTAAACAATATAATATTATAATTACAATTTTTTTTCTCTTTAACTGTCTATATTTTAAAAGTATAATGTACTTAGTACTTACATCCTGAATATAGAAAGTAGTGCATTTTCATCGGTAATAGTTGTTTGTTTATATTTACTCCCAACATCTTGATGTGAATATTTTTCTTTGCTCGAAAAAAATCAAAAAATATAACACGTAATCCAAAGTAGATTCACGCGTCAAACGACCTATTTTAATAATACGAAGAAAATATTAAAAAATTAAACAGTTAGGCACCTACCTATATAATGTATTAAATTCAATTTCAACATATAATAATATTAATAATTCCCTGTTATATAATTGGCAATACAAATATTAAAAGGTAATTTTTTTTTTTTTTTATCCTCATAGACATATTTTATTGGAATGAAAAGAATCCATACCTGGTTTGTGATCTTTCATCAAATAGTTAAGCATAAAACTAAATACATAATTGTAGGTACAATATACAATATCACGTATTATACAGGTATTATATGAATATAACTACCTATAACAGTATAGTATAACATAATAATTATATATTAATTAATATTATTATGCTTTAATTACTCTTTACTAATGTCTAGATACGCATCTAAAAAGTGAAAAAATAAAAATGTAAGTTTTAAAAACACGTTAAAATTCATTTTATTTAAAAAAAATTTTTACTTTTAATTCCAATCTCTCTTTTCAGAAATTTGTAATTTTATTTTATTTCAATTAACATTATCGTTTTCAATTTCTTAACAGTCTTTGACCATTTATACATAAACATAACTCATACATTTTACAATATTATAAACATAACTACGTGTAACATAAATTAAAATTTTGTGTTCTTTAAAAATTTTGATTTTGTATTGGTATCACCAATATATTATATTATTGATATATTTTACAAACGATTTTTGTTTTTGTTTAATTTTGCAAACGTCTCATTTATGCCAAATATAATTTGGATAAAATTAAAATTTTCTAAATTTATTTTAAAAATTTATTTACCATTTATATAAATATTATTAATATCTAAATAAATTACAAATTTAACATTATAAATTAATATTCGCAAAACACTAAAATCTTGTTTACATAAAAGATAAAACGTTGATAATGCTTTGATAATGACATTTATTTTTAATGTAGTGTATGGATATTGCACAACGCTAATTTTATTGTACGAGTAATTGCATTATTTACATATAATTGCTAATTAGTATTGTAACACATTATTGCATCGCCTACAATGTTATTTTGATTACAACATACACGTATTCCCATAAATAATATTGTATAATATTTTTAATTTTTCTTTATCGACAAATCTATAAATACATTTTCTAAAATAAAATGCATTATAAATTATTATGTTATCAATTTAATTTTTAATTTTAAACAAATATTTCATTATAATATCATACGGTAAAAAGTATATCACACTATATTTGGGTCAATTGAACGATCCCGTTTATAATTCAATTTTCTTAGTGGATCAGTATTATAATTAATCCATTCAATTAATAATTATTATTTCCTAATAACTAAAATTAATTAAATTAAATTAAATACAATTATTATTCCAACCGTAATTAATTCTTGTTATTAACGCCTTAACGAAAATATATCTATTGTAATATCTAATTAGTAATAATTATTATTGTACAAAGACTTACGTAATGATTTGTTTAATTATTTTTATCCCTCATGGCACTAAAAATCTTCTAAATAAAATTGAATGTGAAATTTAAAAAAATGTAAAATAGAAAAACACGAGCATAATTAAATCGAAAATATGTTTTTTGTTTTATTTTTTTATTTTATTTTTTTTTTTTTTTAGTTTTATTATTTCGCGATGTTACCAAAATATTCGCAAATTTACGAACTGTCTATAATATAAAAATTACACGTGTGTATAATGGGTACAGAAAATTTCATACTAATATTGTTCGATAAATATAATATTATAATCAAGGTTCTTAGATAAGACTTCTTAATTAATAATTACTTACCTGTATAATAATATTGTAATACCGTACGGAATATTTCGTTACGTACTAATAAGTATAATAAAATATATTATAATATTATTATTGTTTCGACGAGAACTATTGCCATTTGGATGTTAATAAAAGTCCTACAATATCATTATAATAATTATTACACATTACGAATACAATAAAAATATAATATTATTATGTTTACAAAAATCTTTTAAAATTCTCATAGATCATCGACAAGATGGAAATTATATTTGTGGACGATGATAATAATAATGACAAATATTCTCTAATTATTAATAATAATAATAATAATAATGATATTATCAATATTACCGTAGAAGAAAAAATTACTTACATTATCCATACGTTGGTAAGGCACTGTGCGTCGGAAAGACCCGCGGTAAAACGTTTGGAATGTTACCCTCTGCACCAGTCGTGCTAGTCTTGCTAGATAGTGTCATATTATTATAATATATATACCTGTATATATTATTCGAGATTGGATACGATGATGATATGAATTATTGAAACGATTTACAGCAGTTAAATTATTATAATTATTATTATTATTTAACACGTCTGTATACTAATAAAAAGAACAAATATAATATTCGCGTCAATTATTACGTGATGGATTACTACATTAAAATATCGCCTCGTCGAACATTTCTAATTTTCTTTTAATTTTAAAACATACACAAACATTTTTGTGACGATATTAATTTATTATTAGTTTATTATTTACATTATTAATTATACGAACACTTGGGTAGGCATACGCAAACCTGGATTAAGGCGTCCAGGAGCCCTTGGGGTAAAATTCTGTTGTGTTATGATCCTGATCATTATTTTTACGTTGTAAACTAAAATATAATAGTATAAGGTTAGTATAATATTAATTTGTAAAAAAAATATCATTTTTAAACGCAATTTATAAATACGAGTACAATTTTATATTTCAAATATACGTAAAATAATATGTATTATAATAATAGTTACGAAAATAATAAAATAATTTCCATATTTTTATTTTCATGTCTACATTATTGTGCGTAAGTACGTATATATAAATATTAGTAATTAATAATTATACTTAATATTATTTTTATTTTTATTACTATTGTCTATTTATATTTAAATAAAACATTTTTCCTGGTATTTGTGAAACAATTAATGTAAAAGACATTTTACGCAACATCATGACCATGGAGGCCCCTTTAATTCGACCGAGTGCAGACGTGTTTTGCAGTTCATTTCGATTAACTTTTCCTATTTCCTTTTTTTTTTTTTTCATTGTTATCTATTATTATTTTTTTATCCACACAGTCTACCGTCACGAAGAACTAGAGTTTCCTATGTTTGTAATATTAATATAATATTATGTAGAGTAATTATTATTATATTACAGTAATAATCAACTTATTTTTATCGGTTTTATTTTATTTATTTATTTATTTATTTTTTTTTTTTTTTGACGTCTGAAACATTAATAATAAATAGCACTATGAATTTTATAATAATATGTAAAATTATTTCTGAATTATTGTACATTATACTATTATATTACGTATTATGTAGGTACAAAAATCGTGTATTTTACTCCTAAAAAACAACATAACTTTAATTGCGCTGTTATCGGCGAACGTAAATAATTTGCCACATGTATACCGTATCTACGTAAATAGCAAAATAACATGGTAAATAACACGAGGTTTATCTCGAATTTCTAACGCTCAACTATATCAAAATAAAAATTTATATGTGTATGTATTATGTATAGAAATATGTATAAATTATATTTCACTGAAAACGTGATATGCAGTTAATCTATTAATAATATACGGATTTTTATCTGAATCGCATCCGAACGTGCGTAAAAGCGAGTAACGCAATACAAAAAAAAAAAAAAAAATACAAAAATTTTTTTTTAGTAAATAATAATGATAAATTGATTGTGCAATGATGAATAATAACGACGAATTAATGTAACTTTATTATATAAATAGCTATAATACTCATATATCTTATTATAATAGAAATTATTAATTTGTAATATTTAATAAAATTATTAATTATTCATAATTGCTTTCCGAATGCGATAATTTATCACATTCATTCAAAACTTTTTTTAATACAACATTAACCTTTATAAAACTATGGACCCTGTCTTTTTAGTCATTATTCCTATTATATAAAAAGCAAGGGAATGGATACTGGTGTGGAAGAGTAATGGTTTATCAATGCACTAAAATGCTAATCAAAATTCAACACTATTCTCTTTATACCTGTATCCCTTCCACGCCAGTTTCCCTTCCCTTGCGTTTTATATTTTAAACAGTTACAAAAAAAAAGCAAGGGAAGGGATACTAGTGTGGAAGGGATACAGGTGTAAAGAGAATAATGTTGAATTTCGATTACAATTTGAATGCAATGGTAAATCATTAATTGTAAATTTTAATTATAAAATCTAATTTTTGTCATCATTCACATAATAATTCATGTTAAAAAAGCGTAAAAATATTTCAAAAACGTTTTTTTTTTTTTTTAATATAATTATATAATAAAAATTATTGTTGTTTTATATTGTTATTTTTGTCTACTAAATAATAAAAATTAAAAACAAAGTCATATAAACTAAATTCTTCACATTTATAATGTATATATATTATGCCATTATCACGATAATTATACATATACTGGGTTAGTAAATTATTATTACGAGTATTTTAATTAATTGAATTAAATTATTTATTTAGGAATGTGAATAATATTTAAAGTAAATATAGTAAATTAAATTATGGTTAAATTACCTATTGGTTAAGTTAATAATTAAATTTATACATAGAAATCCTTATTAACTGAAACACTCGGGTAAAATATATTTTTTTTTATTAAAAGTAAATTATTTTAAATTTATTTAATGTACACATTTTTTGTAATGAAATGTTTAATGGATTTATCGAAAAATATAAACAATAAATCTTTGCTTCGCTCAGAATCTAAAATAATAAGATCAGTAATTATTTATAATGTTAAAAATCATTATGAAATTAATCCTTTAATTATATGAATTTAATTTTAATATCGAAAATAATATAATTATTGTATAAATATTTTATATTAAAAATGCAAAATACCAATTTTAATACGACGAGTTTATTTAAATGAACTTAAAAAATTGCCCACCTACTTAACTTTCAGTAACTGGGTAAATATGACGTGAAGAACAGCCATTGATAACGAACCATAGGAGAATAGTCTAAATGTCCATGCTCCACCATATTTTTCGTATAGAAATCCGCCCAAAATACCACCTATGGACGTACCTAAATAATATTTAAAAATACCGTCAAAAACACAATACCTACCTAATATTATGTTTTAATAACTATTAAATATTGTAATTATAAAAAATATCAATCATAAATACGCTTTAAAACATATCATATATTCATTATAATAATAATACGAATCATTCGCATTTATATAAATATAATGTATATTATATTCAGCTAATAATTGATACAATAGTCAATAATGCACAACACTTGAAAGTATTAATGTATCTTTTTTTTGTTTTTTTTGTTTAAAAAAAGTTTAAAGTTAATTGATATTTATATAAACACAATTACATTCATTTAAATTTATTTTTAACTCTGACATTTTTAAAATTAACACAATTTAATATTATAATATATATAATTTTTGAAGATGCACCGAAATAGCAAATAATAAACAATGAAGTAATAAAATAATTTGTAATTTTCTTAAAAATTTTACTTGGTTTAAATATCAATTAACCTTTTTTCTACAATATGCTCAATTTGTGTGATCATGATATACCGATACCGTATATCGAAACGATTTATAAAGTCGACAAGAAATTACTAATTATTAGTAGTAGTAGTGAATTGCGAACGGGTTATGAGAAGAGAATATAAAAATGACTCATATTGTCATACTGAGAAACAGTGGTGTAATTATTGGTCCTGCTTATAGGAGGGGGGATTTTTAACCTATATATTATATACCCCTTAATTTTTTTATGTGCCTATGTATTATATGTATTATATGTAAAAAAAATAGGGAGGGTTTGGGAAAACTAAGGCCCCTCCCAAAAAAAAAAATTTATAACACAAATAAATCTGTGATAATAATATAAAGTATACTGACATAGGCATAGTATGATAATTATTGATTACGTTTGTTACGGAAATTCCGATTACAATAACATAAAACAAATAGTAATATTTGACCAACTACTATTATCAACCCATAGGGAATTCGGTTATTTTTTTACTTATTTCTATTTAATACAGTATGTACTATAGTTTAACATACTTTATAGATTGTGGTAATATTAAATAATTACATATGTACAATGAGCCCGAGTTCAATAAAATAAAATAAAAAATCAAGGGGAAGGATATGACATCTAAATTCCCTCCGTAATTACGCCATTGCGGAGAAAAGGTTTATCTATAGAATTCTAGATAATTTATTGAATTATTACAAAATATCCTATAAATTATACAGAATGTTGCATTGTGCAGTTTGTATTGACTATTTGAACTAATATACATTATGTATTTCTAAAATCTGATTTTTGCATTTTTCAATCTATTTATGTGTAAAAAAAATTATTACTACGTTTAGAGTTTTTATTTTTATATAAATTTTAATAATTGAGTGAATTACTTTTATAAAGTATTTACTTAATAATTAATTTATAAAATTTAGATTGAATAAATATTTTATTATCAATATGAATTGATAAATTTAATAATTTAATAGATAATTAATAATTGACGTTTTATTGAAAAACGCAATAACGTATAATTTAATTGACGGAATAATTCCTAATTACCTAATCGAATATGACATATTTTACATTTCAATTTAAACTACATTGTTTTATATTTTCACTTCACATAACTTTCGACTCTATTATATAATATTTTTTTTTCAATTAAATTTAACTATTTTTAAATATAAATTTTGGTCCATCTCAAAATTTTAATTCACAAAACATTTCTTTTTATAATTTTATTTTTATTATCTACCCACTCAAAAAAAAAAAAAAAAAAAAAAAAAAACAAAAATTTTGACACGTATGTTTATGGGTTTCATGAATAAATCGATAAAATCCGATTGCAAAAAAAAAAAAAAAAAAGTAAAATACGTATTGATTCGAGAGTATAGATGAATACACTAATACAGTGATACACCGTATGTATATAATGTATAATATATACGTACCCACTCCTTCGAAAAGTGCTCCGGCGAATCCCACGAGAGTGCTGGCCGCGTTCGCCGGTGCAATAAATCTAGCGTGCGATAACAACACGGCGTGAGACAACCCGTACGTGAGCCCGTTGGTTAGTTCGATCGGCAGTATCCAAATGGGGTTGGTTATGACCGAATAGGAGAAGAACCGGAACGCGAAAACGAACAGTCCCAGCGACATGCAACGCAACCGACTGATGCGCTCGATGAACCATCCTGAAAAGAACAGAAACGGAAGTTCACCCAGACACTGAGTAAACACGGCTAGACCCTGTAACGTCTTTATCCATGATTGATCGTCACTGTGATACTTCAGAGTAATGTCCTCCATGTACCTGTACAAACAACCAACCGTCACTTCAAAATGTCCAATAACTTTTTTTTTTCATTTATCTTAGATTCGTTTTCGAAAACTTTCTATCGAGATGATAATAAAGAGCAAAACATTTTGTTTTGTTTTTTTGTTTTTGTTTTTTTTTTTTTTTGTAGAGAAATTTCGAGACGCTTATCTCGGTTACGTAACCCGACTAAATGCAACCTAACCTACTGCATTTTTAAAAACTACGTTTTTACACCGAGAGTTGTGGAAATCCTCCATAAAGTTTTCAACACACCTATTCCAAGAGTAAAATGAAAATGAATAAAATTATTATTAATTTTAAAAATATCGATATTTATTTTGTATTATTAATAATAAAATATATAGGTAATCTAAAATATAATATTATCGACTTTATTATATTATAAATTGTTCGAAATTTAATTAAAAGTAACTCGTTCGTTTTTTAGAATAATCGCAAATTTTACCTCATACCGCAGATCAATGATCATAATATCATTATAACCTTTATTGTTGTGATACGTTAAAACTTGTGATTTATAATTATTATAAGGGACGCGTTTTACATATATTTACTAGACTTACCAACAGAGATAATTCCATGGAATTGACGTAAATATACCCAATGTTATAATCCATATGAAATATACTATGACATTGAAATTTTTTATTAAATTGAATATATTTGAAAACGTGTTCGTAGATCCGGTGGTCTCGGTGATCTTCAATGTCATGCGCAAAATTATAATACGCACGTGTAAGTATATTTGTTATCAGTACGTATAAAATATTATAACATATAATATTATTTTATTTTATTTGTTTAGCGCAGCATTTCTCAGAATGGAGGATCGTGAGTGAATCTGATAACGTGTGCAAACAAACAAAAAACAGTGAAAAAAAGTAGAATTTGGATAAATTTTAATTTTAAACTATTATATTGATTTTAAAATATCTTAAAAGTTTTACGTAGGTAGGTATATATTATAATTGGACTTATTCTTATAATTATATGTCATATGGTATATTATAATAAAAGATCTCTGCAAGGTATAGAGGAGTATAGACGAATGAAAAAAATTCGAAAAACTATCGTTTTTAATAGCGAACTTACTTTTAGTTTAGACGCAAGTACGAAGTCACTTAATAAGATTACGAGGCCCAAGTAATAGATCGGAGTATAGTTTTTGTGATAATTGTTAGTGCTACAATAATCAACGAGCATCCCGCCGAATATCGAGAACAGTCCCCAACTAATCGATCCCCAACACCTTTGCTTTCCAAAATCATTGGGTTTATCACCTAAACACGAATATATAATATTATATAACAATATATAAAACGAAATAAAATGGCAAATATAACCATTATAAATAAATAATTATAAATAATAATAGATACACCCACGGGTAGTAATTATACATAAGAAAACTATGCATAGGTATAAAAATAAAATTGCTGCAACACTATCAATCTATCAATAATTTGAATCAAGTATTATACACATCAATATATTCTGATCTTCTCTGTTATATATATATATATATATATATATATATATATATATATATATATATCATATATATTATATATATATATTATATTTATTTATTAATAATATTATGACACGCATTTAATATTTATTATAGAATATCAGGTACCTACCCAAAAGATCGAAGCAAATAGGATCTTGTAGATTCCAAATAATTGCTTGACTGATCCAAAATACACTTAAGACGATAAAAAATTTCCAAAATTCGCTTAATTCAAAAATACTTTGGACATTGTATTTTGGCGTAGTAGCCAATTCCATTAAAGTGTCGTCGGTGCAATCCATCCGGCATCGAGCACTCGCTGCTTTTTGACAAGCGGGCGATACAATTTGTGTTTCGTCGATGCGTATAGATTTCACTCGGAGAACAACGTTTTTATTGTTTCCCTAAATTATATGCACGTAATAATAATATAACTGCGTGAACAATGCTATTTACAATACATAATATATTTCTTGTCGGGCGATCATAATGTTAAACAGAAAATCATACCATCACTCACGGACAGGATTTTTGGAAATATCGTACTTCAAAAGAGTTTTTTTTTTTTTTTTGTTAAAATAACGCTAAAATCACATTATCAACCTGTCAAATTATATTTATACAATATCGTACTTTACCGAATTTGATTGGTCTACGTACACCGTGACGTTGAAGTTGTACGTACTGTCAAACGAGTTGTTCGACGTTTTATTACAATAATCGTTGATAACCCAAGATCTGCACGTTTCGTTACGTAAAGATTCGTTTCTCGGGCAAAACAACTGTGAAACAATCGATATATTTGTCAGACAAACACGCGTTTAATAAATCCCGATTTAATTATTTATTTATTTTATATTTCACCGTGTCTGATGACGAATTTGTCTCAAAATATATTGCCGTTTTGATATCGAAAAATAAATATACCTATGTTATATTTTAAATTATTTTACAATATCGTTTACTTTACATACCTGACAACTTATGTGATGAGATTTTCTTTTTATACGTTTGGCGAGACTAGTGTCGCAATGTGGCAACTCGATGTCGTTGTTCGAACAAATTTTCAATAACGTTGTCGCGCCACAATCTACATTTCCGGCTATCTCCGAAGGAATTTTTTCTACAAAGTTAAACGAAAATGCGGCGAATCCGTTTGACAATATTACCGTTAGGAACAAGATTCTTTTCACTGGAAATTTATCGACGATAATTCCAGAAATAGGTTTGACCAAAATCACTAGAATCGACAGATACATATAAAGAGAACCAACCACCATGGGCGAATAACCGAGTTGTTTGGCTATTGTTGGCCAAAACCCTTGAACCGATGCAACACCTGTAGTACACATTCGTATTCCAGTAAAAATAAAGTCAATCCAACGTTTTATTTTTTTGGTTTTTTTTTATTTTTAGCTTGGAAAAGGTTTGTTTTTGTGTTTGAGGTTATGTTATATCATTTCAGGTCAATTTAGACCTAGAACAATATCATTATCCCTGGCGGTAAAACTGAAAAAAGTTGATTACATAGGTTTGAATCTATGAAAATTTCCTATTATACCAAAATGAATTACTTTTATCAAAAAGCACCATTGCTCATATGGAGTTCTCACTAGTACTCACGAGTACAATATTTTGAGTACTTTTCTTTTAGATTATTATTAAGTGAAGAATGTATTGGTTTTATGATGTGTATCTTTTTTATGTCTATAAACACTTTTTCTACGCGAAATAATGCTCCAATTTTCACGAAAAGCATATATTTTTGGTAGGAAAGTTGATATAGTTGGTACTTTATTTAGGTTATTGTTCGTATATCTCAAAATTAAGGCTATGCGATAAGAAAAACTACCAAAAATTTTTCACGAAAACTAAAATATTGATGAATTCAATTTTCATATTTTACGATAACAGGCAATATAGAACTTAAAGATTTGAAAATTTTATTGGAGGTTCATATAGGCACCTACTATACATACGTGATAAAATTTTGTTACTCTTATGTTGAAATTTAAATGTAAATGAATATCTATGCGTTTTATATGTTTAATAAAAATGTAAAAATTTTAATCAATACATATAATATTTTACATTATTTTGCTCAGAATCGTTAAATTTTAAATTTTTCATTTAAATTTGAATCAAAATTCAACACTATTATCTTTAAGTCTGTATTCCTTCCACAGTAGTATCAGCTCTTCTTTTTTTTTTTTGTACATAAACAATTACCTAATTATAATATTATTATATTCAGTATTTATTATTCAACATTTATTCAGTTAAATTTAAGTAAATATAGAAAAAGAAAAGAGAGGAGGTGGAAATTATACTATTTTTATAATTAAATAAAATGTACTGCGGTTCTTCAACTATGTTCTGCGGTCCCTAGCAGTACACGACACTTTTTTCGAGGATCCACAATTATACTATAAAATGGTTTCGGCTATGGACAGCATGTGTGTGTAATGATGTCATTTTTATACATGTAAAATATATTATTATTTTTTATGCTTCTTATCACTACTCTAGAATATTTAATTTTATTTTAATTACCTATATCTTCACAACATGGAATTTTAAAATATAATTATTATTGCTATTTATTTAATATTTTATCTTGTCAACAAAATTTACAGCACTTTAATGGCCAGTTGTTTACTCACTATTGCCATGTACTTATCGAATGTATTTAATTATTTATAACTACTACCTAGGTATTTTACGATTATTACGTTTTATGTTTTTAAAATAATTTTAGTAAATTAAGAAAAAATGGATAGCTGGTTAAATCTAAAGAAGAAGAATTCTACGGTTAATGATGAGAAGACAGTAAGAATTATCTAGTAAAGCTGTGAGAGTTTTAAACAAAAAGTTCCTAACAACTTATTTATGTGAAAAAGCCTTTTCTGCTCTTGTTGATATTAAAAATAAATTCCGAAACAGTTTAGAAAACATAGAATCTGAAGTTCGATTAAAACTTTCAAATATTGACCCCGGTGTGGAAGAATTAGTGTCAGAAATGTAACACCATCCTTCACATTAAGTAATTAATAATTTTAATTTATAATATTAATTAAATATGATAAAAATATAACAATAGGTATTTAATTATCTATGTAAAACAAAGTTTGTATTAATAATAAATAAATTAAAATATTAAATTCATCATATATGTTCCATATAATATAGGTATTGATAATATATTATGAAATATTTTTGAATAAAATAAAGACAATTTTCCTAATAAAATTAATAAAGTGGTCAGCGATTTAAAAATATATTTTATCAGGGGTCCGGGTAATAAAAAGTTTAAAAACCACTGAGGCACTGATGTAATATACTTTTAAAAATGTTTTCTCAGGTAAACCTTTAATTCAATATTTATATAATTTATAAAATATGTATATAATATGGACGGATGTATACCTATCTGAATTTTGCTTTTTTGCTTATTGAATATAAATTTAAAAAAAATATTATTTATCACTAAAAAAAAACACTTTTGTTTTCGGTTATAATACCAATAATTTTTGTACCTACGATTAATAATCCACAAAACATTTAGGATTTAAAAGCGTGAATGTAATTAAATTATCGTAAAAATTATAATATGAATAATATTTTTTTATTTACCGCCCAAATAAAATATATAATGCACTTTCATCCGCAACATGCTTTTGTCGAAATGTAATAAATGCATTTTCGTATGATATTATTTAGTTGAACGTCTTTGATTATGATATGTTTTCCTCGGGTATCGAATGATATCTGAATCCAACAGAATTTACACAAAAATATTATTTTTATTTAAAACTTGAAAATAAAACGTTTACTGCATTATAAATCTTCGTCAATTATATTTACAATATAATACTGTAGACCCGATTTGGCTGGAGGACGACTAAAAATAACGTTGCGAATGTATTTTGAATTAATTCAAAATACAAATTTACAATTTTAATGGATGCCCGGAATCCTAACGCCCCCCCCCCCCCCCACGAGTTCGGCCTAGATGGCTAAAAAAGTAATACTATAATAGGTAATATATTTTACTGTTCGTATTTACATAAAATACAAATTTTGCGTTTGTAACAAAGTGAAGCGAATAGCGGATAAAATTAAACTTACCAACTCAGCACTGGCGTACGAATACTAACTATAATATGACTTGTCTTCCTGGGAATAATATTGAGTTAGTTTTGTATCAAAACAGATCATTCATTCGTAAAACGTATTAGAATTGTATACAAAAAATTAAATCGTTTGTAAATTATTATAATCGTTTTATATAATTTACTTCGATATAAATATTTAGGTACCTACCTACAATTTATACAACTTGAAAATTTTTAAAATTTAATAATAAATTTCACCGTTTTCACGGTAATGATAATGTCACATAGGTAATGAATAAGGCACGCATAATTCTCATAGAGCGATCGCCTCATCGCGACTGTTATATTTAATGACACATCAAAACAATTAAAAAACGAATAACGATAGATTTGATAACAATATTCATATTTGATCAATATAACAATTATTATAATAATATATAGTTTGGTTATTGGTGGTTGGCATATGACGATTAAATAAAAATATGGACTATTATTATACTTACTATAATGATGTTGATATTATAGTTTAATAATTTTTAACAGTGATTGAGTGTTTACTCATTTAAAAAGTGATTATAGTGAACTCTGTTCGAACAACATTTTTGATTAAACATAACACATATTTTTCTAATCGTATATTCGTATATAATAAGATCGAGATTTAATCGACTAACCACGAAAATTCGACGATTCTGCTATAATTCATATTCCTATAATATAATATTGGCATTATAAAAATAACATAATTTATAATTATTTTAATATGACGTAACATAACGCAAGTACAATACGCGTATTATATATTATGTCAACAATACATAAATACTTTTTTGGACAGCTAAAGAAGAATTGTTATTATTTATAAAATAATACTGTTGACATTGAGGTTAACACAAATAAACAATAATAAAATCATCAATACCAGTGGCGGATTTTTAACATTTTCTTGGGAGGAAGTACTGAAAAATAATATATACGAGGTTAGGTTATCAATAATTCAAATGCATTATTTATATTATTACATTTCAGTGTACTTCAAATATAATTATATACCTAACATAATTTCGATGTCTGGAGGGGTGTCCCATGACCCCCCCCCCGTAAATCCACCGCTGAAAAATACTATAGCGAGTCGTTTATCATGTGTATAAATGTGTAATTATGCACTTTTTTCCCGACCGTATTATAATAATTTAGTGAAATTATAATTAAATTCATCAAATAAAATGCAGACGAAGATAACCAATAGAAAAAATAAACTTTACGTAACGAATGATTATAAATATTCATTATAAGTATAACAAAAACAAAACATAATTACGTACTCGTATAGTTAAACACAAATCTGAAATCATGCATGTAATAATCAAGATTTGAAAGCAATGATATATTATCGGTGTTGAGTAAAAACATAAAATGTTAATAAAAATAATTAAGTAGGCTGTATGTAGTAATTAAGTAAACATGAAACTATCCAATATATTTTGTACATAACAAAGTTTAAGTATAGCATTTAGAAAAAAAATTTGCGCAGATGTCCCCTTATAATTTGCACAATTATGTTTTATATAAAGATAAAAAAAAAAAAAAAATATCCACTATAGAAAATATAAATTTTATGTGTTAGAAATAATATAATATTTTTTTATACATTAAACTAAAAAGTTTCAGTATAGAATTTAAAAAAAATATGTGTGTAGGTGTCCCTTTATAAGTTACACGTTTAGATTTTATACAAAGAAAAAGATTATTTATTTTTAGTGAATATCAATATAATTATATTGTTAGTTAATTAAAGCTTTCGTGTATTGGAATAATATTGTTGCTATTATTTGTGGAATTATCCATGTTTGGGTTTTGGTTCTGACGTTTCGAAACCGTTGCAGGTTTCATCTTCAGAGTGTGTGTAGTGCATGTTATTGGCTGTCGTGACTACACTGTGATGTTGGTTTATTTCTGTTTGCTATTTATGCGTCTTCATTCTATGCGTTCTGAATTTATGTGCAATTTTAAATTTTTTGGTCGCTATGACAAAAAAGTTAATACATATTAAAATATACATTAATTTATAATAATATACATTATATCTATTCTAATTTCCAACATCAATCGTCTCTATCGTTTCTACAACTATATATTCGTTTTAAAAAAAAAATTTAAATAAAAACAACGATATAAATTAAATTAAAATATACTTATATAAAATTTCTATTCTATTAATCTAATATAACATCGAATAAATATAAAAATATATAAATATTACAAATATAAAATATCAGTAGGTATACACTCAATTTTCATCTGAACTGCAGTTACATAACACGCAATTTAACCAGTTAAATTGAACAATATAACATTGTTGTCAACGTAAACATGCGCATTACGTTGCAGATTTTCCTGAAAAATAATAATAGTTTTAGATTTACATTTTTTTTTTTTTTATAATTTTATTTTATCAATATATTAATAATTTACACGTTCGATGTTATTATTTTAAAATACGTCGAAAGTTATTATTTTTCAATAACACTATTTTAGCTTAATTTATCTGGGGTGTATTAAAAATATATTATATTATAGCGTGACACATACTGAACTTGGTGAATATGATGATGATAATACACATTATTAATGACCCGTAAGAAAATGATCGGTACATCTTAATTCCGTTGTAATTCTCGTATATATATCCTCCGATTAATCCGCCAAGAGATAGACCTATAAATTATATTATTAAATAGATATTAATTTAAAAAATAATATTATTTCACGAATAAATAATTATTAGTTATCAAATTAATGATAAATAAAAATAAATGTCATATAAATGCACGAAAACATATTATACCAGTATTATATAATAATACGTTACGGGCAAAAGCCGAAATCGGACAATATTAGAAATGCTCAAGCGCGTGAATAAAACTCAAAAAAAAAAAAAATAAATAATTAAAAAAATATGAATAATTCTTATTTATTTTTATAATATTATAGCATTTAGAATCGCGCAAAATATTATTTTATTTACATTTGCATTTATTCGTCAAATATATTTATAGGTAATAAACAAATTATTTAAAAATCACGAGTGAAAAGTGAGAACAAATTGTTTATTTATTTTTACAAAATGAATATTCGAGTAATAAATGGAAATGGAAATAAAATAATCTAAAATCTAAATTCTAAAAAATCGTCATCTTGATGTGAATATAATATGAAGTGGAGTGAATACATCAATTTGTTCATAAATGTTTACTATTTTAATTTTAACTGGAACATTATAGAGATAAAATATTATACACATTTATGTAATGTTCATTGGAATTCAATAAAATGTAATAAATAAAATTATTGCAATTGCACCTATGCAACACACACATACCTACACCTTCGAATAGTGCGCTGATAAATCCTAAAAACGTGGTAACCGAATCGGGCGGTGCGATAATTCTGGCGTATGATACAAAGACGGCAAAACACAATCCGAACGTAATGCCGTTAGTCAATTCAACGGGCAGAAACCAAATCGGATCGGTAATAATTGAATAGAGATAAAACCTCACGGCGAAAACGAACATTCCCAAAGCCATGCAATTCCAGTGGCCGATCCGTTTGATTATCCAACCGGAAAAAAATAAAACTGGCATTTCGCTAGTGCACTGAATCCCGACGGCCACACCCTGTATAGTTTTTATCCAGGATTGACTATCGCTTTGGTACATCCGAGTAACGTCTTCCATGTACCTATATAATATTATAAATCAAAGTAGATTATCGTAATACACTATATAAAATAATTTATTATAATATTTTCAAAAATCAAAATATATTCATATAATACTAATACTGTAATAATTTATTACTAATTATATACAGAACGATCAGCGGTTTGTAAATCGTTTGAGAAAAACGTCCCGTGCCGTTTACCGTTATAATAACGTAGAATATTCTATATTTAAAAAAAAAATTTACACATTTTTTAAATTATGTGAAATTTGACGAAAATTAAAGTTTATCATTAATATTTTTACGAATTTTTTATATTTTTAATGAAAAAAATGCAAATTCTTTTTATTTTGTTCAATATGTATTATGGCGTGAAAAATTGATTTTACCCGCATAAATAATGGCGTAATTGAAATAAAAAAATTTGAATTTAGCCGATTATATTACATTTTCCATAGTCTCTATGATTCATTTATCATAATTATATTGACTAAATTAATTTTTTGTATTCTATGATTACTGATTAGTAATAAACTAAAAAATTGCATGCATTGCCAGTAAATTTTAAAAATCCTAAAGTCCTATTGGTGAAATTAGCTTAACTAACCTAATCTAACATTTTAACATTATATAAAAAATAAAAATAATAAACCGTTTTATATTTTACAAAATGTCAAATTCAATACACCTACTAAGAATAGTAGTATTAAAATCAGTTACGTTATATTAAATACCTACTAATAAATATTTTTTACTGAAAAATCTTCATTTTCGCGCGAAGATATTACAATAAACAGATCTAGCATCTACTCCCAATTTATAATATTGTGTATTTGTGTTATTGGACATAAAAAAAATTTATAAATAATATTTCTTTCACAGTAAGTGAACTTAAAATTTCAATATAAATTTCAATATTGATTATAAATTATTTGTCTTACCAAAAAAGAAAATTCCAAATCGTGAACGTACACACACCACATACCACGACCCATATCATAAACACGATAACATCTAGCTGAATTAATAAATGAAATATGTTTGAAAACATGTTCACCGATCCACGAGTCTCGGTGATCTTCGATGACATACGAGGGTATATATAGAATTTAAAAATATATTAATAATTTAAAGTATTTTTTAATACCTACGTATTATTATGACGTATTTATACAATAAACTTACTTTGATGTTATAACTCACAGCGAAATTAAATAGTATAGTTATAAAGCATAGACAGTAAATAGGAGTATAATTTTTTTGGTAATCGCTATCGCTAAAATAATCCACAAGAACTCCAGCAAACATTGAGAAAATGCCCCAACTTATGGATCCCCAACATCTCTGCTTGCCGAAATCACTAATATTATCACCTTGAGACAAAAAATTAAGTATGTATACTTAAAATAAATTTAAAATATCTATTTGATAATTGCAATTTTGTATTTACATTAATTTTATTATGTATAGATGGAAGACGACGTACATAAATAATAATTAATAATTATTATATGTAAATTAGGTAAATATACCGATCTAACAAAAATTGATTTATTTATACAATAAGACAAGTAACGTCGTATGTCGTGTACCTACCTTAAAACTAATTTTAGTAAAGTAATATAAATATGATATTATATTTTAATGACGTAGCAGTGTTTTACAAACGGTTTTAAATAAAACAATCGTAGGTACCTAAAAGGCCGAAGCAAATTGGATCTTGCAGACAAATGACGACTGTAACACTAAACCAAATTATTGTAATGATAATAAAATATTTCCAATACTCGGGTAAACTAAATACGCTTCCTTTAAACTTCATCACCGTAACCAATTCCATTACCAAGTCGTCCGAACAGCTAATTATCTCACAGCGAGTAGTAACTGGCGTTTGACAAACCGGCCGCGAGATTACTCGTGAATCATTGATTTGTACAGACTTTACAAGTAAAACGATATTATTTTCTATCTAAGAGAGTAATAAAGATAAACGATTAAAGATCATGTACATTATTATAAACATATCAAAAATAATTATTATTATATTTGTTGTAAATATATTTGTATTTCGTAATAATATTATTGTATTTAAATTTAAAAGTCTGTTCGCAATTTTTTTTCTTTACAATATATTTTACTATTACCTTTATACTCGTACCAATTCCTTTTTCTTAATTAATTTATGATTTCACTATAACTATATTCCATTGATTTTGATTTTAAATTTTCAAATTTTCTCCTTTCCCTTAAATTATTTCTAGATACTCCACTGATATATAAGTATATAAGTAGGTACCTGATTAGTAATGTTTACGATCAAAGATGCATTGATGCTGTAGTCGAGCTCGTTGTTTATAATCGTGTTGTTAAACGTGTTACAATAATCGTCCAAATTCCAAGACTTGCACATTTCGTCGCGAAACAATTCACTTTGTTCACACGAAAGCTATATTATAATATACAAATATTTTAATACAATATTTTTTTTTAACGTTAAAAATTTCAAAGTAATACTAGGAAACTTCAAAAGTAAATTTTCAAGTAATTTTTATTTACTTTGTTAGAATTAAATACGAGTATGTCAACAATAGTCTTCCAGTAAATATAGAAAAAGAACCCCTTCTAATTATTGCACCCTAGCATATTTGTTTCCCGTAAAGATTAAGTTTATTACCTGCTATTATTTAAATAAATACATTGAAATTTTACTACGTCATATAAAAAATTGTTTAAATATTTACTAAAAATTTATTAAAACAAATAGATTCTCCAAAGCTAAAAATAGCAGCTTGGGTAATCCAAAACAGGATAATTATCAAAAAAATTATTCAAAATTAATTTAATTTTAGTACACTTTCTATATGTTCATATGTTCATATGGTGTTATATGTTATTAAATCCATATAATAGCCATTTCAAATTTCTACGTCCGCAAATAATAAAATCAGTTCCGTCTTTACCCTATGGGCACGGGGGGCACGAGCTCGGGGCCCCCAACCAGATGGGGGCCCCGAATAATTGAAATTTTAATTTTAAATTTTTTATGCTGTTACGTATTGATACGTGTCGTTTTATACGACTGTCTAGAAACAATATTTATTTTATATTCAAGAAAAAAAAATTTTTTAAATGGCAATGTTAAATGTTAAATAAATAATGCTTAGTTGTGTCTTGTGTGCCATTAGTCGTATCTTTTATTCCTTATCGCATTACCGAAACTGGTAAATTAAAATTTACCATAATATTTAATAACTAATAAAGTAATATAAAATAAGCATTTTATATTTTTATTTAACATTTTGGCCTACTAAAAGGGGCCCTAAGGTCCGAGTGCCCATGGGTCTCTGCAAAGTCTAAGACGGCCCTGCTAATAAACGTGTTACGTACTCGGCACGAAAACGGTTTAATGTTTTTTTCTAGTAGTTTCAAAGTGCTTTCGTTTGAGGATACATTCAATGCCGTCAACGCAACATCGCAGGATAAACTTGACGGAGCTTCTGTGGGCAATTTCTGAAGGAGTAGCATCGCGGACGGTGCAATACCACTCAATAGAATACATCCCAAAAACACAAATCTCTTGACAGGGAACTTATCGACGATTATTCCGGAAATCGGCTTCACCACACACGTGACCATCGATAAATACATAAAAGTCAAACCAATAGTCAAAGGTGAATAACCCAATTGTTTTCCGATCGTCGGCGAAAACACGAAGACCGAGGAAACGCCTAAATACGAAAAGAACAAGAACGAAATAATATTATGGGAATTTTAAAAAAAATGTATTATTTATAATTTTTTTTTTTATTATTATTATTACTATTATTTATCATTATTGTAAAACAGTGGCGGCTCGTGATCACTGATCAAGGGAGTGCAACTTTAAATAT
>JAIUCT010000007.1:11961535-11986679 GCA_021307375.1 Tetraneura akinire
GGGGGACCCCTGCGCAAATTTTTTTTCGAAATGAAACACTTTAAATTTTTTATATACGAAATTTACCAGTACATTCAATATAATATATATAAAATTCAAATTTTTCTATCTCCTCCATTATATATTATCTAGGCAGAAATTTTTTTTTGTTCTCAGCTAAAAATTTAAAACGCATTTTATAGGGGTACCCCTGCACAAATTTTTTTTGAGATGAAACACTTAGAATTTTTTATATACGAAATTTACCAGTACATTCAATGTAATCTATAAAAAATTTAAATTTTTCTATTTCCTCTATTATGTATAGGTAATTTAGAACGAAATTTTTTTTTGTCTCAGCTAAAAATTAAAAACGCATTTTATTGGGGACCCCTGCGCAAATTTTTTTTCGAAATAAAACACCGTTGACGACCCTTCTACTTCCACCCATAATGCCAGAAGCCACAATCCACCTACCACCCCAAAAAGAAGTGGAGCCATTGCTCCACTTGGCATATGTACTCGGCGCCACTGTAGGTAGGTACACAAATTTTGCATTTTTCATTATTAATTATAAAGAAAATTTGTAATTTGGATAAATCCATCCGTATTCTATAGGTATATAATCAAAATACCGATTATAACGAATATACCAATAATAATATGCTTGCCAATCGGTTTTATTATGGAATTTTCCATTTTGTCGGATAATCGCAGAAAATAATTTTAAATTTGAAAATCTCGCCAAGTAGGTATTTGATAATACACCATACACGGCAATTTTCAAGATATAATATTTAAAATTTTCCATCTACCTAATAGTTAAAAGTTAACTAAAGGCCGATTCACATTAGCGGTCTCGAATTCTCGATTCGATCCGATCACGGTTAAGAATTCGCATTAGCTGTCTTGGTTTGGCCACAGCCCACAGCAATTAAATCTTATCAGTTCCCATCTCTGCCACCAGACATCGATGTCTTTTGATGATGTTTTCAACAAGTATTTTAATGAAAATCGCATTAATTCTTAATGAAGAGGAAGAAAGTGAAAAGTCACAGTAAATGAAGAAGGCGGTTTTGAGTTCACCCATTGGTATAGGTACGGACTCGTCAGGAGGAAGGAAGATATTTTAAACTCTAACCACATTTAATAAACGATGACGTTAATTTTATAAATATTTCCGTACCTATGTCCCATGGAGAATACATGGAAATTATATTAAAAAGCTCGTGATTGCAACGGTCTGGATCGAACCGAGACCACTAAAACCTAAATCGGTATATCAGATGATATTCTGTAATAAATATATTTTATATTTTTGTTTACAGAAAATTTCTTAAACGAAACAGACCCTTAACCAAAATAATCAAATATTTTAAAATACCTATGTCTTTTTTTTATATATATTATATAGGTAGGTACATTTATTTGATAATTCTAAGATAATGAAGTTAATTATTTATTTTTAAATTAATGTAAATATATTTTTTTTACATGCATATTATAGTGCATATTTGAAGATTTTTTAACTTTTATTATAGCACATATTCAAGTACTTTTTAGTGTTATAAAATCCGAGCCCTTAATATAATAATATAATTTTATATTAAAAAATTATGGTCCAACTTACTTAAGAATTATTTCATATTTTGTTTTATCGATCTCCGTTTTTTATATTATAAGTTATTTTCGGAATATCATATTATGTTACATGTGCAGCTGTGCGAGATATAACAATAAAACTCAGAAAATTATAAGTTTCAGTTCAAATTTTAAATAATATTTAAACGTACCTACTATAAATAGTAAAATACTAAAATGTTAATATGGAAAAATTATTCCTCAATGTTTTGACATTTAATTGCCGCGTATCCAATTTAAATTTCTTAGTACTGAAGTATAACGCAAGTATAACAAAAATCAACCAGCGAACTTGTGCAAATTCCAAAAACTGCGATAAAGTTTCGTTTATTTATGTAGATAAAAAAACGAAACGTTCTGTTCAGTTTTAGTTGTTTATAGAATATTTAAAATATATTATAATTATCATTTGCCAAATGACATAAAATCCGAATAAAAACTACTTTACACCATACACCTACATTAGAATAGAATAATAAAATATTATCTGTTAACACTAGAGTGTATTCTAATCCAAGTCCTAACTCAATTCGCGCGATATCTGTAATTAATGAAACTCAATAATATTTATTGTACTTGTTGCCACTTGTCTTAAATAAAAAAAACTTGAATCGTATGTATCGTTCCTGAACAACACAATAAAAATATGGAATTTTCCCTAAGAATTATATGATTAAACTAATCTATTAAATATTATCAATTATAATAATAAAATAGGTAGTAAACAGTATATTATTGTATATATAATATTGGTTCAAATTTTTTTAGAGGACTACAAAAATTGATAAATGCACCCAATTAATCAAATAAAATAAATAATTCTTACATTTATTACAGTCAACAAATGCTGTCCCTGATTCTTTTCTTGGGCTGCTAATTAATTAAATTATCATTGATAAATTAAATTTTCATACTTAAATTACATTAGATTTGTAAAATAATTCATCTTAATCAATGTAATATTTTTAAATAACAAATAATACTATATAATTGTGATACTTGAAATTATGAAATAAATAAAATTATGGGCCGAATTTCTTCAAAAATTGGATCAAGTTTATTTTCTGCTGCCTCTGAATTTGAAATCTGCACACACTTATGATTATTAGTGAAATTTTTATTTGTTATTTGTTATTCCGTATTTCTGTTTTTGTAATACGAATTATATTTGAACAATAAAATTAGAATACTGTTTCTGAATAACTACTAATTAAGTATATAAAATAAAAAACAAATATTAATATTAAACTAATAAGTATTTAGACCATTAATACTGTAAACAACAATATTACAATAATTATATTTATTCCATATCACCATAAATATATCACCAAATTCTTAAGTACCCAAATTGATTACTTAATCAATTTGAAGTAATTTCAATTACAAATAGAAACACATAAAAATAATAGTTTGTTTTTTTACAAATTAAAATATCCCTGTAAATATTTTGTGTTCTAAGCAAAATTACAAAAAAATTATCTATAGCACCATCTTAAACCAAAACTATAAAAGTTCAAACATGTTTAATTATAAATAAATATAATTGCTATATAAACACATAAAAATAAAAAATCTAATTTAAACATTAAAATTAATACATCTTATGAATCATTTATGTATAATTAGTAATACTAATTATTAAACAATTAAATAATGAAATGTAAATTGTATGTGTTGATACGAATAGAAATGATATTGTAACTGATGTTTAAAACAAATAGTTAACGAATGCTATGATTATATTATAATCTAATGAAGTAATGAATGTATTTCAACTTTTACGTAACTACTTTAATATATAATTATTATATACAATAACAGTTTTAAAAATGAGGTGTAATTTATTGTAAATTAAGTAAATTTTCCATTGCATTTTTTTAGTAAAATGAGATGGAACAAAAATTAGGAACATTGATGGAATTTAATTATCACTCAGCATATGAATAGCTTCATTTGGACTTGCATATACTGTTGAACTACCTAAAAAACCTAGAAAAAATAACAAAACAAATTTTATAATTGAATAAAATGTTTAAATAAGTTTGTAAATAAATAATATCATTAATTAAACAGATATTATATAATATAACATATATACAACATACCTATTATATATATTATATTATTAAAAATTTTAAATTATCTATTAAGATGTATATTTAATTACACATTTATATAATATGGTTTTTATACTACATCTAAATGTTTTTTTTATTTTATTTTTTTTATAATTCATTTTTCTAGTAGTGAAATAATTCAGATTTAATAGAAAATAATTGAAATAGAAAATTGTTTTAAGATATTTTAAGAGATTGTAAATTTATTTTTAATATAAATTATTACATTAATTTTAAGTATTATTATTCGTTCACTATCAAAAATATGTGTGTAATTTTTTCGTCGTGGTTTAAGACATGACCAATCAGACCAATTGGGTATTGATAAAAGACCGACCTCTTATGATAATATGCCATGCAAATTTAATATATAATTATTGTTCTTATGAATCAATATTTTATTTGATCAAAAATAAATTGTCATTATGGAACATATTACTACATATTATAAATTATTAATATATAAATTATAAAATTTCATTATTTGATGAGGTATTGAGGCGCTTTGTGATGAGAAATGGAGTAGACAATATTATACAAAAGTCACTATTTATTTAAAAATCTGCACATTTAAAATTATATGTCTAATGATCCTAATAATACAGAAATATCAATATTACCAGCTCCAAAGAAAAATATAATTTTATTTAGCCATGAATAATATCGGAAGGGGTCTATATATGGAACAAAATTGGTTGAAATATTATTCAATAATTCTAATAACCAATTTTCAATGAAATTAGAACAATTGCAATTTATTGTTGATTGCTGATAAGAAATGTCCATAGCACAAATTAATATTAAAAATAACAATTCTGATTTTAATAAAATTAATGCTGTTTTATAAGATTACTTACAAGATACATTTTATATATTTTAATCATTTTAAATGATTAATTATTATTTAAAAATAAAAAAATGTTTATAACTTATAAGTATTGGTCGGGTTTGTTAATAATCCTGAATGTTCATGTTTGTTATAGATACCCAACTAGTCTGACTAGTCATGTCTTAAGCCAGTGTAATTTTTTAAAAAAATACTTATATAATTTCATTTTTAAATAACACATTACTTGTGAAAAATAAAATAAAATTTTGTCACAAAGACAAAAAAACTAACATTTAAAATTAAAATTGATTGTAAGCATTAACTAATTTAAGCTAATACAGATGTTTATATTATCTAATATCTACAACATTCAATAACTACGTATAAGACATAAGTTCAATACAAAAATTAATAATATATCAAAATTCTAACAAATATAAATTGTATTGAAAACACACACAAAACTAAATAAATCCTTAAGCTACCTGTTTCCTTAAAATTAGATTTGTTGTTTTGCACTTCTTCAAAATCGTAACCTAATAATACAATAAAGTAAATATATGGGTCACATTCACTATATTTATAATTAAAAATGTATTTGTAGTATTCATAATAAATATTCAGAGATTGACATATTTAAGTTTCAAGGAATAACAGTTTTGGTAATTCATACTTGTGATAAAGTCGCATTTAATTTTTAAAATAAATAATCTATAATAAAATAAAAAGAATAGACTTGGGAAATTATTATAATATATTTAAAAAATTTAATTTAATTTTCTTGAGTTAGGATATTAATTAACATTTATGAATAACTATAGGAGAAAATTAATTATTTCTCTCTGTGTATATATATTATAAATATATATATACAAATATACTTACTTGGTAAGCTTAACTTTACATTTGATTTCAGCAAATTTTGACATATTAAATGAAGTACACAAAAAAATGTTGAACCATATGAAAATATTGCAAAGGTTTGAGCTCCACCATATATATCATATAAGAAACCACCCAATAAACTACCCAAAGATACACCTGTTAAAAAAATTATTCAATAATTATTATAATTAATAATTATTTAATAATTAATAATTAATTATTTAATAATTATTTAATAATTATAATTATTCAATTATTTTATAAATAAAATATTAAAATACTCACCTATACCTTCAAAAACTCCACCAGCAAGTCCTATCATAGTACTTTCAGTACCGGGTAGTGCAATAACACTAGCATATGACACAAGTACAGCATATGCCAATCCAAATGTAATCCCATTAGTTAACTCAATAATAAGAACCCAAGCTGGATGATTTAAAATTGAGTAAGCAAAAAATCTAAATGCAAAAACTCCCAAAACAAGAGACATGCAATTTAAGTGTCCTAAACGTTTTATTATCCAACCAGACCAAAAAAATAATGGTAATTCACCACCAAAACATTGAACACCCATTGCTAAGCCTTGCAATGTTTTAATCCAAGCTTGTGTATTGCATCCATACTCTGAAGCTACATCTTCTAAGTACCTAAATAAAGTGTAAATATAATATTAAATTATATAAATTTATTGAATAATAAATATAATATGGTATTTATATAAATATAAAACATACCAAAAAAGAAATTGCCAAATCATTGCAGTACAAATACCAAATATTATTGTCCAAATAAGAAATCCTAGTACTTTAACTTCCATTATTAATTTTCCAATATCTTTACAAATATTTGTAGATATTTTTGTTTCTGAGATCTATATTTAAGTAAATAAAACAGTTTAGTTAAATTAAATAGCTTTGTATATAATAAAAATTTTTTTTTTATTTTGATAAGACTTAATTACTTGAAGTTTTGTTGCAGCAAAGAAGTTGCAAAGTAGTACTAGTAAACATAAAAAGTAAATTGGCAAATAATTTTTATTTACTTCACTAGAACTAAATATATCTACAAGCCATCCAGCAAATATAGAAAAAGAACCCCATCCAATTGCACCCCAGCATCTTTGTTTCCCATAAAGATTAGGTTTATTACCTATTATTAAAATAAATACATTAAAATTTTACTACATATAAAACATTGTTTAAATATTTACTTAATTGATCAAAACAAATAGAATCTCCAAGACTAAAAATAGCAGCTTGACTAATCCAAAAAAGGCTAATTATAAAAAAAAATATCCAAAATTGATTTAATTTTAATACACTTCCTTCATATGTTTGTGGTGTTATTAAATCCATAATAGCGATACTGTTACATTGTATTTGACATTTTGATATTAATTCAGTATTACAGAATGGCATGTGCTCTACTATTTCAGAAGTATTAAAAGCTAGTTGAAACGACGATATTCGAAAATAAAAACAATTACTTATCTATAAATTATAAATATCATAATTAGTGGACTGCAATAAATATGTTTAATCTAATAAACACTTTTATACTTACATGATCAGTAAAATTGGATACTATTGAAGCATATAAATAAACATAATCATTATTATAATAAATATTGTTTGACTCCAATTTGTTTTGTTCTACTGAATTATTATTAAGACAATAATTATTAAAACTCCAAGTACTGCACATCTCATTGCGAAAATGATCACTATTTTTACATTTTAACTAAGTAAACAATACAACATTATATTAAATTCATTTATACGTAATAACTATAGATAAATATCATAAATTATTACGTTAATTTAAGAATATTTAATTAATATTTAAAATTATATACATTAATAATTGTTGAAATTATTAAACACATAGAAAAATACAATGATTTACCTCACAATTAACTAAGTCTTCAATTTTGTGTTTCATAACTCGTTGGACATCACATTCTGATGTGGATAATGTATTATTAGAACACACATTTAAATATGTGACTTCATGACAATGTAATTCTGCTACAGTTTCCAAAGGTATTTCCGGAACAAACATTAATGCAAATGTTGATAATCCCGTTAATAAAATGAATGTTAAGAATATAGTTTTCTTAACCTGAAATTGATCAACAATTGCACCAACAACAGGTTTTATAATTAAACTAAAAATTGGTAAAATACTATAAACAACACCAAATATAAATGTAGAATATCCTAATTGTTTCGCTATTGTGGGTAAAAATGCAGTCATTGGTGCTACACCTAAAAAAACAAAAACATTCAAAATAGTATACTTTTTAGAAAATATTATTTTAATGAAATGAAATTTAATTTTCCTTAAGTATTGTAAATTATAATTTATTAGATAAAAAAAATTAAGTAACACATAATTTAATTTACTTTATTCTAATAATACTTATATTACTTCATTAGGAATTAAGCAAACTAATTATTTTATATTAATGAAATCTACCCTAAAACCTATGCTATTTAGTATACAAGTCATTTTAATTAATTTTATATAATTTAACCAAACCAGCAGAACAAATTTTTGTTTATAAAGTTTTACGTTACTTGTGAACAATATGATTTAAATGACATTGATACAATGAATAATTAACAGAAGTAAGATTAAATATTTATACATCTACTATTTATCAAAGGTGATCAAATGATAAATCATTACATTCAAGAAATTTTATAAACTTATTCATCATTACAGTATATAACTAAATAGTGGTTTATTGGTTTATCCTTAGAAAAAATAATTGTAAATACCCCTCAACAAATAAATTTTTAAAATAATATTTATAACATTAAAATTATTAAAACATTGAAATATTATCTTCTAAATATTAAAAGTTTAATTATAAAAGTGTTAATATAAATTATTAGATATTCAATAAAAAATTGAATTTCGTATTATACCTAAACCTACAAAATATAATTTTTATTTTAAAATGTAATATTTTTAATCAATTACGGAAATTCGAAACGGAAATAATATATCATAATATGAAACTAATTAAAATATCAGAGTAATATATTAATATAATAATAATTATTTATAAGTTAATAGAAAATGAAAACATGAACTATGTTCACATTCACACAATATATTGTATTATTGTATGTTAAATATTAATTGTTTATAATGGAGGTATGGATAAAAAATAAAATGGCTAAATATTTATTATTTATATTTCTACAGCAAAACTTATATGGAATATACTAAAATAGGACATGGTGCATGACGACAAACAGCAACACGAGTCACGAATGAATTTATAAGCAATCCGATGATGAGAAAAGAATATTCACATTTTTATTCCATTCAAATATATCACTGCAAGAATTTTTATCATAACAGTAATCTAATCTGTGGAACGATAACAGTATTTATGAGGCATGACGTCATAAACATATTGTGTATATTTTACATTAGTCCGTATACCTTATATTTTGATCGTTTTTATCATACCACATGGACCAGATAATAAGTTTAAGGTTATGGTATAAATTTTTAATAATATATTAACATTGAATTATTGAGTATTTGAGTGTTGATGTGTTGAACTGTTGACTATTAAATAAATGGTTTTATGTTTAACTTTAAATTAATGCTGTAATTTTTATGTTTTATATTATTATAATATAATACATTTAAAATTAATTTATAAATAACTTGAATAATTTTTAAAATTACATTTTACATACCTACGTTTTTAAAAACTAAATAATGCCTAAATCAAAGAGAGATAAAAAAAGTGAGTTCATTTGTTGTAAAATGTAAATATACATTTCTATTCTGTTAAAATTATAGAAATTTAATTGTATAATTTTCAAAATACCTATTTTATAATGCAATATAAAATACGATTATATTACGTGATCAAATTAGGCTAAAATTATGTTATATATACAAATGTATGACTAAAAATAATTGTTTTTAAGAAATTAAAAGTAAATATTTAAGTGCATAATATAATATAGCACATACATTAAAACGTAAATTATAATTTGTATATTTTAGTTAATTCATTATACATAGTAACAGCTAACTAGAGAATAATTACTCAAATAATGTAAATTATATTTCATTTTAGTTTCATTAACCAAGACTACTAAATTGGGCTCTAAATTAAAACAATCCGTAATGGAAAATCTTCGTGAAGCTGTTGATAAATATGAACACATATTTGTGTTTCATACAGATAACATGCGTAATGGGAAATTAAAAGATGTTCGAAATGAATGGAAAGACAGCAGGTAATATTTAATATAAGTTTATAATCAAAAGTTTTATTACATTTTTATTTTAGTTACAAGTAATTGATTAATTATCTTTCTTAGATTTTTTTTTGGTAAAAATAAAGTGATGTCTTATGCTCTTGGAAAGTCAGCACAGGAAGAAATTCAAAATAATTTACATAAATTAGCACTAAAAATTGAAGGGCAGTGTGGATTATTATTTACAAATAGATCAGTTGAAGATGTTATAGAGTGAGCTTATTTTTTTAAATAAGATTTATTGGATATTTAATTATTTTACATTTTATTAAAATTGAATGTTGAAATTGAAAATGTTAAAATTAATTATTTTAACATTTTTTAGATGGTTTAATAACTATTCAGAACCAGAATTCCCCAGAGCTGGTACTAAAGCTGCATATACAGTAACATTAAATGAAGGGCCTTTACCAGATACATTTATTCATTCAATGGAACCTTCATTAAGACAACTTGGATTACCTACAAGTTTACAACGTGGTATTATACAAGTTATAAAAGATCACACAATATGTAAAGAAGGAACAATTCTTACACCTGAACAGTCTAGACTACTTGTAAGTAATACATATTAACTGAAATAATAATTTCATTATTATAATATATATATTTTTAGAAACTCTTTGGACATCAAATGGCACAATTTAAAATAGTTTTAAAATATGTATGGTCAAAAGATGGAAGTTTTCGTCCTTTGTCTGAAGAATAATTATGTAAAAAACAAAAAAACTTGTTTTTTTTTTTTTTTATTTATCTAAAATCATGAAAAATGTACTTGAAATAATTTCCAATGTATATGTATTATATAATAAAATAATTAATATACTACTAATGGATGTTTTATTTTCCTTCGATTATTTAAATTAATTTATTTAATTTTATAGATCAAACAATTTCTATTATATAATAAAAGTCTTTAAGCAAGAAAAATGTATTAATTATTAATCCTTAATATGACATGAATATACTATAATGATTTACTAAGAATATAATTTTTCTTTGAAGATTAACTTTCTATATTGCAAAACGTAATTCTAACAATAATGAAGGTCATTGAACCTTGAAATCTTTTTTTTGGTACTGCTGGTTCACAGTAATAAATAAATATATTTTAATATAATATATGCCATAATATTGATATTTAAAAAATAGGTGTTTATTAAATTAACTATTTTAAAAAATGTGTATACTTCATGTTCATAGCCATTGAAACAAATTTTATGGTATTTGTATTATATACGACTATGAAATAAATATTTTAAAATATTAATTATAGTAGACAATAAACATGAATATATTTAAATTTGTTGATAAATATTGTAAATGATATTTGTTCGCATATTCATGTGTGAACAACAACTTAAATCATAAAAACATTTAAATTTAAAATAGCTTAAAATATTTACATTATACGAGTACAATAGTACATGTATATAAAACTATTTTATAATCTTTATAAAATATTTTATTTAATGAGTAATAAAAAAAATGTTACTATCTTAAAAAAATGAAGTATAAAATAAAATGAATAAAAAATTAAAAAGTGATTTTAATATTATCATTACTAAAATTTGTTTAATTTTAATGTAAAAATAAAAGTTATATTATACAAGAGCTCAATTTCATATATATATTATACATCATATATTATGAATTTTTAGTTTTAAAATATGTGAATATTATGAATTTGATATATAGTTTGGATAAAGATAGGTTGGTCAAAAAATATTTCGTTTCGTGTGATATAATTAATAATTATTGTAAATATTAATTATGGCTTAGGTTGTATAAGCAACATTTTTCAATTACCTATGTAAACAATGAAGATAATTAAATTACTTGTAAATTGTAATTAAATATTAACATCATTTTTAATAGGCATATAAAGGTACATAATTATTTCAAAGGTTATTTTTAATTTTCTATTAAATAATATTTTAATTCTTAATTCTCAATATAATTAGAATTTAACTATTTTAGAGTTGTTTGCACAAATTTGCCATTTAATTACACATACCTAAGCAACAATTCTAAATATTGTATTTTTGAATGCACGAATGTGAAATATACTAATTAGGTCATTAGGTCATTATAAAAAAATTTAAAAATAAATAAATCTAATTTAAATAAAAACTAATTGTTTTAATATTTAAATGATGTTGGACACACTTACCGCCCATAAACAGAAAGAAGTGCACTTTCATTGGCAACATCTTTATATCCAACTGGATTAAAGGCATTTTGAATTCTTTGCACTATTATAATGGTGTTGATTAAACTAAAAATATCATCAAAAAATTATAACATATAACATTGACAATAAACATTTTATGGAATTATCGTATTACCTTTTAACTTAGATTTCCTCAGTAAACAATTATGATTTTACATTAATCATAGAATTGTTGTAGGATTGTTTAGTTAATAAAAAAAATAAATGTTCCACCCAAAAAACATAGTTTCATACAATTTACAATACAATTATACTAACATAAATTTAAAATAATTAACTGTATAGTAAAAAATATCGAATTTTATTATAGAAAAAGAAAACAAACACTAAACGAACAAATAATTATCGCTGATAAGTATCATATTATATTGATGTCTATTATGTTATTGATTTTTTTTTTTCTTTTTTGAATAATTAATTGAAGTCACGAGTTAAAATAAATTAAAATAAATTGTTAATAAAGACAATAATTAATGATAATTAACACTACATTTATGAATAAAAAAAAAGTTATCGTCCAATATTTCTTAGTTGTTACTTTTACTTTTAAGTTTTAACCGAACGGCCGAACAGTGATAGTATTTTTACTATTTTGATAAACTATATAGACATTAGACATAAATAATTCCATAGGGGGAACGAAAATTACTACTTAAATATTAATTACGCGTTGTGACGAAACATGAAAACGTAAAAACACGTAAAACGGTAAAATTTTATGAATAAAAAATATTAATTTTTGGTTATCAGAATTCAGATGTGATACACTGATACTACGTAAATACGTAATCATCATGTCCACATTTTCGTTTAAAATATTTTTTATTATGAATCGTACAATGAAAATTGAACATTCAAACAAGTTTCAAAATTATTTTTATTTAATTTACTAATTACTCCTATTGTTTAAAGACACAGACTTCTTAAATACTATTATAGAAGTCTGTGTTTAAAGAAGATCACTCCAGTAAGTCATTACGATAATATTTTTGACATTGTAATTTATGATATCCTTTGTCCGTTATTCGTGTCATTACTTTTATATACCCACCTAATTAATAATTAATATTTATCAAAATAAAATGATTCATATTAAATTTAATTATTTGAGTAATTGATTCCAATCAATAGTCTTTAATTTTATGCCCATTAATCGTTAGTGATTGATTGGTCGATAGTAAAAACTAAAAAGAAGTATTAATTCATTTTATTATGAATTGTTTTTGTTAGTCCATACCATATCACAGTTCTAACTACTAACGTGTATTTTGGAAAAATATTTGCTCTTAATAAATTTTAACAATAAAAATAAACTGCGCAGATGAAAAAATATCTTATTTATCCAAATTTATTTGACTTTCACGTTCGCTTAGTGAAATTAAGAGCGGCAACATGTTTTTTAATTTTTTTTTTTTTAGATTTTTTAAAATACCTATTAATAAGTATTAATGTAATAAATTTCAAAGTATAAAACATGAATATTTATTATTTAATTTTGTACCAACTACAACAAATAACTATGATTGCCTGTTTTGCTATTTACTTAAAATAAATTTTCTAAACATGATTTATTGTTTCTAGGTCGCCAAACAGATAATTCAACTATATAGGTTTTGTTGAATATTTAATTTAAGTACGAATTACTTGATGTTTTAACAAAAAAATTTAAATTTATTTACCATGTCGTTAAACGAAATAAACGCTTCAGAACTTGAATATCAACATGTTCATAACGTATGTAAAAATATTAGTGTTGCAAAGCACTTGCTTTTATTATTATTTCAATTATATTATTTTACTCTGGCTAATATATTTTAGGTCTATGAAAACATAGCGTCACATTTCAGTGATACACGACAAAAGCCTTGGCCAAATGTTGTAAAATTTCTGAACGAATCCAAACCGGGTTCAATAATTTTAGATGTTGGTTGTGGTAACGCCAAGTACTTTACAACTACTAAAGATGCTTATCAAGTATATTAATTTAATGACAATTAAATCGTTCTACAAGTACCTGTATTTTATGTTATTCGTGTTTAGTTGGGATGTGATCGAAGTACACAATTAGCTAAAATATGCAGAGATCGTAATCATCAAGTGTTTAATTGTGATTGCCTTCAATTACCATTGCGTTCAAATTGCATTGATTTATGTATTAGCATAGCTGTTCTTCATCATTTGGCAACAAACGAACGTCGTTTAAAAGCATTAACAGAAATCAACCGAGTACTAGTGGTAGGCGGCAGAGCACTTATATATGTTTGGGCGAAAGAACAGTGTAGAAACCAAAACCTCTCTACCTATTTAAAACAGTGTAAGACTTACAAAGAAATGAAAACCCGTGCAAATGAAACAACGAAAGAGTTTTGTGTAGAATCAATTGATGTTAATCTACCAATACACACAAATCGATCAAATTTCCTTTATAATGATTTGTTAGTTCCATGGAAATTGAACCAAAAAAAAGAGCAAGAAAATGAACCTAAAACACACCTAAGATATTATCATGTATTTGAAGAAACAGAATTAAAAAAATTATGTGAGCAAATTAAAAATTGTAAAGTGATAAATAATTATTATGATCAGGGTAACTGGTGTGTGATTTTTGAGAAGACTCAAATTTAACTGTTAATTAATAATTACTTTATAATATTACATTCGAAAAAACTGTTCTAAGTGAACCTTAAGTTTTAAATATTATACATTTTGTTGTGTATAGTAATAAATAAATTTATAAGGTTCTTGTGGATGATTTATATACTAATAAATAATTATAATTATCTAATCATGATTCCTTCATTAATTTCATTTTAATAAAATATTTATTTTATAATAATGCCAGATGCACAAGTTTTTATAAATTATACCCGTTTAAGAAATTTATCCAATATAAACTTTTTTTTTACATTCCTGCCATCATGTTAATTGATGTTAGATGTATAAACAAATAAATAAAATTACTTATTAAAAAAACTTTCCGCGCGCAAAGTAATCGGAACATTACTTTAGCTAAAAAATTTTTTTATACAAAGGTAGATTATTATAAATACAATATATTTGTAAGAATTTAGAATTGTAAATTATTACAATTAAATTACATATCATAAATTTAAAAAAAAATGAAATGTTTTCACTTTTTAAATTTGTATAAATTTACAAATAAAAGCAAACATGTATTTTAATGTATAGCAATATTGTAACATTTTCACATTTCATATTTTGTTTTTCATAGAGTTAAAAATTTATTAATATAGATTTATAAAAAGTTGAAAATATTTATTAATCTAAAACAGTTAGATATTACATATATTATACATAAACAATTTTCTATGAACTTTAACATAAATAAAAATATTTTATGATTATATTTTCTAGGGTATTTTCTCAATGTGAATTATTATAATTACACTGCGTAATTTTTTATAAAACATTTTTTGGTAATAATTTTGTAGTAAAATACAATATATCCAATTAATTTTATACTAAGAAAATAAAATATGCAATAACTTACCCCAATATATAGAATATTTATACTTGATTAATATTATTAAATATTTATTGTATTAATTAATATAAATATATAAAATTGAATTTAAATCAAATAGAAAATGATTTTCTGCATTGTATTTATATATATATATATAAATCAAATTGGCTTATGAATTTATAATTAAAAATGTTAAATATCTACTGTTTAGTTAGTAATAGGCATTGAATTTTGTGTTAGGTAAAAATAGATTATATTCTTTATCGCAGGCAAAATACGTGCCATAAATCGAAAAACATTGCAGTAATGTTACGTGCGTATAATATAATTATTCAACAATTTAATATGAAATAAAAATATAACATTTAATGAAGATAATTATTAATTTATGATAATATAATATTAAGTGTCATTTGTTAATGAAATTAACAGTACATCTTTTCTAGATAATTTGAAATTTGATAATAAAGAAATTTTGATAAAAATAAGAAATCTTGTATTAAATTTCAATTGATTTCCTAAAGTATTATTTACTTCTTGAATGTTATCAATGATTATGAATGAACTATTGTAATCAAGTAAAGATAAATATTAATTAGTTACTTTATAGAAATGACATGAAAACATTTCAGTACAGGGAATATTATAAAATTTAATTTTAATATTTTATTCATACTCCATTTATCAAATACTTTTAATATAAACCATAATTTTATAGGTATTAAAAATGAATAAATTAAGATATTTAAAAGAAAAATATATATTTATTTATTTAGTTTAAAATAAAAAGTTACTGGTATTAAAAAAAAAAAATAATATATTTAAACATTTAAGTGATAAAATTGTTTAAATTATTAATTACTTCATTAGAATTATTCATTTTTAAAAAAATAAAAATTACATAAAATACATGAATTAAAAAATATATATTCATAAAAAATGATTACATAAAGGTTATTGTAGTTTTAGCTTGATTCACTTGCCATACATTAAGCTCCTCATAACTTTCAATACATTCATCTACTTGTGATGTGTTGAAACCTTTACTGGTACAATATTCTCTAATATCAGACATTTTAACAACAGTATGATTTCCAGCTAATTCTCGTATTACATTGAATATACGGTCCACAACAGCTCTCGTTCTGAAAAATAAATATTGATATATTACAATAGTATTTTATATAAAAAAAAAAATGTCTACGTACCTTCCAATAACCTCATCAACCTGCATTAAAGATATTTTAGACATCTCTAAAAGTCGCATAGCTTCTACCACGTCTTCACGTTCTACCAAATCAGATAGTCTAAGTTTAGCTAAAGCAGTAGAGAGCCTGAGTATAGCTAAAAGATTTCTGGCAGAGGTAAATGTTGTATCTCCATTATTACGCGAATCTTTACGTAAGTCAACATATGAATCAACAAGAAATTCTGTAAGTTCTACAGGAACAGTAGGTACCTTTTTCTTACACAAATCAATGTAGCGACGCATAAGACTCATATCTAATGCTTGTACTGTAGATGGTGGTTGACAACTATGTTTATGAACATACGTAATGTGATGTGCTAACCTAATAATTTTTATATTTTTACAATAATATAATTACTATTAAATTAAAACATGTTACTTAAGATCGTTTTCACGATTGGGTTTATCTTGAATTAACCATAATAAATCAAATCGAGAAAGTAGAGCTGCTGGGAGTTGGATATTAGCTTCAACTGAACGTTTTGGATCATATCTTCCATAAGCTGGATTAGCAGCAGCTAATATACTAACACGAGCATTTAAACGTGTCATTATTCCAGCCTAATTAAATTAAAAATTATAACTTTATTCTTTAATTATATGAAAGACAAATTAAATTTAAATTACTTTAGCAATTGAAATAGTTTGTTGTTCCATAACTTCATGAATAGCAGTTCTATCAGATTCTGCCATTTTATCAAATTCATCTATACAACATACACCTTGATCAGCTAATACAAGAGCACCTCCTTCTAGAACCATTTCATTTGTCAAAGGATCTTTCATCACAGCAGCTGTAAGACCTACACCTGAAGAACCTCGACCAGTAGTATATTGACTACGACGAGCAAGACGTTCAATATAAGACAATAATTGAGATTTTGCTACACCAGGATCACCCATTAAACAAATATTTATGCTTCCTAAAAAGTATAAAAAATCATTAAATTATATTTATATTTTAAAACATAAGAACAATTTAAAAATTTAAAAATTTACATAATTTTAATTGGACAGTGACGTATTCAGGGGGGCTAGAGGGGGCGATCGCCCCAGGTGGAAATATTTAAGGGCGTTATTGTTCATTTTTCTGATATCTAGTTGAAAATTTTAATTTATAAAGTTTTAAAAAAATGTAATTTTTTCTATCTTATTAGTTTTATCATACAAAATATTGTGGCGGGACACCAATTACCAAGTGATGATTTACCTATTTCTGTACTTAAAATGTACTCTCTAATCATAAAAAATAATTATAAAGAATTGTATCCATATGTAGAAATTGTGTTAAGAATTTTTCTGTCATGTCCTATATCTAACTGTTTTGCTGAGTGATCTTTTTCAGTCTTAAAAAGGGTTAAATCTTATTTGAGATCAAGAACTACAGATGAGAGGCTAATTTTTTTGGCTGTTTTAACCATATAGTCTGATATCTCAAAGAACTTGGATTATATTATTGATAAAAAGCTAATAAAAAAGCTCGGCGTAAACATTTTTAATTTTACATATTTTTATACATCAAGTCTTTTTTTTTAACGTTGTCATAACTTATTTCATAGAATTATTATTTTTTGTATAGTTAATAATAAAATACATAATATACCTATTACCTATTATAATTATGTAATAATGTACTTCAATTAATGTAATTTTTTTTATGTATAACTCTAATATACCTTTTAGAATATGAGTGTAACGAAGAACGCATTGGTTTCACTGTTTTTTTTTTTTTACAAATACACCTATTGCTGAAGAAATTTAGGTTGGGAAGGGGGCGTTTTTTTATTTTTTTACCTGGGGCACAAAATTTTTAAATATATCTCTGTAATTGGGCATATGTAAACTATATTTATCAGCATAGGAATATCTAATGACATATGTAAACTGCATCTGGGTTCTAACCCAGATAAAAAAAAAAAAGTATAAGTAAACTATGTATGGGTTTATATTATACCAGTATGAAAAGTTATGTTTTGTTTTTATATAAAGTAAATAAAAAAATATAATATATACTTTTTAAAGTATAACTAATATTTTCAATTTGCAGACTTAGAACTTATTACATATTTGTTATAAGTAGATTGATATGTTTTTAGAATTTTGATACTTAAATGATTCTTTTATACATTGGTACAGCCATTCCAGATAAATTAGTGCAGTGGCTGTTTTTTTGTAATTGTAAACTAGTTACAGTGTGCATTTCCAGTTTCGGCTGCCTTGCGCGGTGCGTCAGGTTGTTTATTATAAATGTATATAAAAAAAAACGACTTCAGCTGACAATGACTATTAAATATTAATAGAACCCCTGGTTTTCCTCACCACCATGCCAATTTATCTGGCAACAGCTGTATTAATATATTTCGCATAAATAAGTTGCAAATTTTGTTATTCTTTCATTTCATCAAATAATTAAGAATAAAAATTATATTATTAGACTTACATTAAAATAATAGAATATTATAAGAATCATTTAAGTATCAAAGTTTTATAATTATTCTAAAAATGGGAAGGAAAATGCCAATGGTTAAAAAATGTATATATATTTTATATATATAAATAATTATTTTAAATATTAAAATAAAAAAAAATAGTTGATATATACAGGCATAATTGGAGTACATCTTACACAAAAATAAATTATTTAGATGAACTTTAAAATCTCTGACAAAATTATTAAAATTTGGATGTTTGATATATTTTATAATATAATATTTACCTCTAATTTTCATTCCTTTAGGTGCTCTATCTACACCTCCAACTAAAAGTAATAATAAAGCTTTTTTAACATCTTCATGACCATAGATTTCTGGTGCTAAACTAGCAGATAGTTTTGTATAAAAATCATCTCCAGCCAATTCCAAAACTTCTTCTTCAGTAAGTTCACCTTCACCTAGTTTTTCTTCATTTAACTTATTTAAACATTCAATACTCTAAAATCAATAAAAATATCTTTTCATTTAAATTCATAGTAAAATAAAGATGCACATCAATAGTTAGCAGGAAATAGTTCACACAATTTTTTGTATGATAATTGTACGCATGCAAATTATTCGCCTACAATAATAATTGTTCACAACAAAAATTAATATTCAATAAAATTGAGTTAAGGCGATTGGAAGTCGATATTATTTTCAAGCATTTAGAATCTAAATTAATACAAATTAAAATTAGAAAAATCTGTAAACTTATAATATGTTATATTGGATGATTCAGATATAATATTGAAAATCGATTTCCTACATAACGTAGAAAAGAGGGCTACAATTTTAAATATGTTTACAAAATTAAAATTGAATAATTGAAACTATGCTAATTTTTCTTCCACTTTTGATGCTTTTAAATAGCTATTCAGATCAAATATAATTTCAGTAGTCCAACAATGACATGTGCATGCGCGTGTGACCGTTATTGTATTTCTAACCCGTATAATAGATATTTCCAGTATACTATACAATCTTTGATGGCGCATCTACTCACACTAATGATCATTTACGTTTCACACAAACACACTGCGTAACAAAAAAAAATTATAATATTGCCTATACATTACTCCTTAATAAATAGCCACTTTAAATCCCCTTAATAACAATTTAATGCAATTCCTGGGATATTTGTCTTTTGGCCAATTGCTAGTATACATGTTTCACGTAACTAGTAGAATAGTGAAATTATACAACTTCATATTTTATAATTATATAGAATAATATAATTGAGGGTCACAAACCACCATCCAAAAAAGTATACAAAGGTTAGGTTGAAGTGTGAAATTATAAAAAGAAAAACTGATACTGCTGTGGAAGGGATATAGGTCTAAAGAGGATAGTGTTGAATGATTTAGAGTGAATTTCATTGGATAATATATGTATTGATTACAATTTTTACATTTATCAGTCTCTACGTTTAATATAAATGGCCATAATACCACTAAATGAGTCACCTAAACATACAAATCTGACAGTCTATCGCTCAGAATCGTTTTTCAATGTAATAATTTATCATTACATTTAAATTTTAATCAAAATTTAACACAATCCTCTTTAGACCTGTATCCTTCCCTTGCTTTTTATACTTTAAACAGCTAATACAATAATAAAAAAAAAAAATCGTAAATGTAATATTTACAATTAATTGGAATTGAGTTAAGTAAAATGTATTTGAGCTTCAATAAATTTTTTGTCAATTTTATTTAACATTACTATAAAATATTGAAATATAATAGAAATCCATATAAATAGTTTATAGATTTTACTAAAATTTCAATTTTAAACACCTATACAAAAAATTGATACTTGAGATTTTTCTAATATTTTGGAAATACATTAACCGATATGTAAGTATGCTTCAAAAAATTTTCAAAATTTTTTTTTTATTAATCATTAATTGTGAAAGTATTGAGAAATAATAAGAATACTTAGGTATGTAATGTATTCTTAGATTTTCTATTACATACAATAATATCAACTTTAAACATTGATAAAAAAAAATTAAGACATGGGATTTTTCTAATACTTTGGTATCATGTTAAGTAAATTTTAAGAAATTCAAAAAGTGACCTAACTTAAGTATCAACACATACACTTTCCAACCGGAAATATATGCTATTCATTCGATTTGCTCAAAATCTAAAATATTTTAAGATTATTTAAACTAAATTACACTTGATTATTTACTTGTATGTGGTATTGTGAATAATTTCAGATACATATGTAATAAATACAATTTTTTATCATTTTAATTCATTCAACTTTTTCCCTATACCTATGTGGCTACTAAAATGTTTTATGTATACGGTATACATATTGAAATTTTACATTGATTTCTCTACTAATCAATTGTTATTTTAATAGTTATACAGTTTAAATAGTTTAATCAATTTATTTTATATAATTGTTAATATAAATTACTCAATTACGACAAATATGCATACAATTATATTAGTGAAAAGATATCGTAAAAAAAACAATTATCATAAATGTATAATTTTATACAAACAATTGTTGTGTGAACTATTTTCTGCTAACAAATGACGTGATATCATAAAATACACATTATATTTTATTTAGATTTAATATTTTTGTTCATATATAAATAATGAATATTTTTCTTAAAAATTACTACTTACATGAGCTTCTAAATAAGTATCTGATAATAAACCTTGTTGAATTTGTCTAAAACCAGTTCGAAGTAAAGGTAAGAATATCCCAGTTACTGATATATGGTCACCTGGCACAGCTTGACGTGTGGCTTCACCTCGGCATAATACAGTTAGTGACCGTGGAATATTACCTACAGGTACTTGATCACTCTAAAATAGAATAACCACATAAAATATTTTAGTTATAAAAATAAAAATATTTTAAAAATTTACCAGCTCTTGAATTTTCAGTTCTTGGAATTTTATAAATTTAGATCCTCTAGTTTGTAAATATAATCGACTACCTGGTTTATTAGTTGAACACTCTGGACTTGAACAGAATTCCAAAGGTTTGAAAGTCAGTGAATTTACCTATTTAAAGTAGTATAATTAAAATGTATTCCAGAAATATAAAGTATTTCAATAGGCGTTTCTATACATACTGGCTGATATGTTTCACCACCACATAAATCACAAGAATAAGTACAAACTGTTATCATAGGTTTTACTTCTGTACTCCTCATGACAATACCTCTAACGGAAATTAATTTACCAATACTAGAAGCTTTTACATCTCGAATAGGCAATTCCTTTTTGGTGCTTAGAGGTTTGAAGTATATTTCACTGTATAAATATAAAATAAAATAAATTATAATATCATAATTACTATACTGAACAGTTTTCAAAAATATTTACAATCTTCGCATTAATTCTGGAGGATATCTATTTGTGGGAGCAACATTTTCATCAGCTTGTCTCATTCTTTGTCTTTGTTGAGCCAATATTCTATGTTCAATATAAACATCTAACGCATCTTTATTTTCCGGCTTAAGATTAAAAAGAATAAATAAATAGGTAAACAATTTTTTTCACGTTACAAAATAGTTCTGTTCCATAACTCTAAGTGTCTACTCACTTCATGATCCTTGTAATTGGGTAATAATTCTTGTACGATATCACCAATCATGGTAGAGTACCTACGAGTGTTATCAGCCACAGCGTCAGCTAATAAGTTGTCAAAAAGATCTAAATCATCCAATTCGATGTACAAAGACACCTGTGAACAGAGCAACGTTTTGTCTATAGAACATTACTAAAATAAACATTTCGTAGCGACAGTCACGAGATGCAATTACCTGTTCGCGATGAGCGAGTTTGGATAACTGCACGGCGTATTTGGCATATTTCTGGTTGTCCGTGTCCGACGCCTGATAGTTTTGCAAAAACTCGGTGATTTTCGCTGTGAACACAGAGGCAAATGACGAGAATAGAAAATACAAAAAAAAAAATTGTCGTGAAAGATTAAGAACGTTTAATATTAATAATATGTTACCTTTGTCTGCTTCGTAGTCTCTGTATCCCGTTTTGGCCATTGCCTGTATCTACGTTGACAAAATGTCTTGAAAAAACGGACTATTCGTATTTTTATATTTATTATTAATCGATCGAATTACAATATGACACCAATGACCAAATTCAACATAGAAAATAAAACTACCGTGTTATACAGGTGGGTGACAATGGTGAAAACGAAGTAACATAAAAATGAAGATCACTAAGAACTAAAGTCAAAAAGGCAAGACAGTAAGACCAATGACCATCCGTGCAACGATAACACTCTTTGTACTTTGTACACGTTATATGAAATGTCAACAAAAAAACGCGGGAAATTGGAGCGTATGATTAACGGACGAGCCACGAGCGTCTCATTACAGCAAAATTTTGGCTGCGTGCGCGCGCAGCTTATCAGTTATCAAATATTTTTATTATATTATTCAATAATTATCAAAATGTATTTGTATTTTACTTATTAGTTATTATAGTTTTCAAGTGTGAAACTGTAAAGGATAACTCCTTTACAAGGAAGGGTTTCGCCTTCCCGCTCCGCTCACTTACTCAGGCGCCAATTCACGCCACTTTTCGTGGTGATGGGGCTACGAGCTACGCCCCAAGGGACTACAAGATACCTACCCACGATGTAGATGCTTTATCTACCTAGTACCTACCAAATACACAAGGTTCATAAAATATAGAGATTGCCTCATCGTCGAATTTATGAAAAATTGGTAACGGGGGAAAATGGCGTCATGACGTCATTGCCGTACATTTGTCATCCTATTATTATATTGCTATGAAACAATTTGTAAATTTTAGTATTTTACAGTATCCACGAAAAAAGAAAAAGAAAATGAAAATTATTTTTTGCACGTTCTATCTATAAATATTTATAAATATATATTCACTATCTATAAATTTTGTATTATTACCGAGATTATTACATAAACATAATCATTATTGTAAAATAAATGAGAAGTAATAAGAAGAATACTTAGGTATATGAATTCTTAGATTTACGATTAGATTAAAAATATCAACTTTAGTTAGATAAATAGATAATGTAGGTAAGTATTGATTAAAATTTTGACTTTTTTTTTTTTAAAGGCAAAATTTAATCAGGCTACAGACAGTGGTGTATTGGTAAATATTTTTATGGGTATACGCACCTTGATGATCAGTATAGGAGAGACCCTTCACCTACCACAATCCCTTTGTCCCCAAAAAAAAAAAAAATTCTCAAAATGTTATCCAATTATTAAAATTAGTATAACTAAATAATATCGGTAAGTACTTAAAATTAGTATAACACAAAAATACAGAAAACTTTTTAATATTATTAATAAACATTTGTCTATAACATTAGGTATACTTTATAATTGATCAAACAATTTAAAACTTTTAATTTCCTTTATATTACATAATATTATGTAATAATAATAAAAATAACATAATAATATTAATAATATGTACCTACCTACTAATTTTAGATTCTGAGCGAAGCGAAGAATGTATTGGTTTTACAATGATATGTGATTATTTTTTGTTTTTTTTTTTTTTTTTTTTTTTTATGTCTGTGTACAAAAATACTACCCGAAATAATGCTCCGATTTTCACGAATAGGGTATGTTTCCGGTAGCAAAGTGAACGTAGTTGGTACTTTACTTAGGTCATTTTTTGAATTTCTCAAAATTGACGCTATGCGGTAGAAAAAACGGCGAAAAAATGACGAAAAAACTGCATTTTTCGCGAAAAATGAAATTTCGACGAATTCGATTTCTATATTTCACGATAACTCAGGCAATTTTTAAGATAGAGACCTGAAATTTTTTTTGGATGTTCACATAGCTACTATATATATGTGGTATAATTTTGGAACCGTTACATTAATTTTTCTCCAAAATATAGGACTTTGAATATTTCGTAAAATTCACGTTTTTACGTATATAATGTG
>JAIUCT010000007.1:11992893-12034553 GCA_021307375.1 Tetraneura akinire
TTATTATTATTATTATTATTATTATTATTATTATTATTATTATTATTATTTAAAATAAGAAATATACCTCTATATAAATATACCAGCTAATTTAAAAGATAGGTAATATAACTATATAAGAATATAAGATTTTAAGTGTTGGTATGTTTAATTATTAGGTGCTAATAATTAATTTTTTTTTTTTATTTTGTTCTAATGTTCTATAATATAGAAAAATAATATACAAAACTATTATATATTGATATATGATATTATATAGTTGTTATGTGAAAATAAAAATTTTAGAATCTTTATTATTTAATCAACGACGTTATAATTATTGTAATATTTTATAATTTATTTTATGCCAATCTAAAATGGCCAAATTATCGTTATAACAATATCATGATGTAGCGTATGTTACACCTCACACATTCACCGTACCAGTAATATATTTTATTATCAGTTAGCACCATATACTACGCTGTACTAGTTATGGTAAAACGTTCAAAATGAAATCAAAAATTTAATTTATTAAAAAAATAGGTTCTACAGTAGGTATTTATACTCGTTACTGTAAAACACATTATGTAATATAAGCATTTACAAACATACATAGTATTCAACAAAAACTAACAAATAATTAATAATAACTATAAATATTATCATTAAAAATTGATATACAAGATTAAAATTTTTGCAAATGAAAATAGGTTTTTAATAGTAAAATAAATATTTCTTATTTTCATTATATTATATTGTTTATTATTATTGTAATTAAAAAAGACAAGCTGATACTCCTGCCGCATGGGATACAAAAAGTTCTATATAAATGCTCATAAAATCCCTTGTCACCTAAATGCCAATATCTGACAGAACCTCACTCAAAATATTTTTTTCGAATGTAATGGTTTATCATTGCATTCAAATTCTAATTAAAATTAAACATTATGATTTACACACCTGTATCCCATGCGGCATGAGTATAAGTTCTTATTTTTTTATACTTTTAAGTTTAAACAGCTATAATTTATAATTAATTGGAACTTAATTAAGTAAAATGTATTTAAGCTTCAATAAAATTTAAAAAAATTTTAAAAAATTGTTTTCAATTTTATTTAACATCATTGCAAAATATTGTAATATAATAAGAAAAATCCGTATACCTAAATACTTTAAATAGGTACCTACTGTTTTTACTGAAATTTCAAATTTAAACATCTATAAAAAAAATTGAGTCTTGAGATTTTCCTAATATTTTGGAAATACATATTATATCAGTAGGTATGCTCAATAAATTTTTTAAAAAATTTACAAATTTATTGGTTTTTCTATTAATTTTTATTGTCAAAGTATTGAGAAATAATAAGAAGAATATTCGTATATGGATTCAAAGATATTCGTTTAAACTAAAAATATTAACTTTAAACAGCTATAAAAATTTCGTCGCAATCGGTCTTGCCGTTTAGGAATGCACAAAATACAAACAAACAGAAATCTATTTATATATATATATATATATATATATAGATTATAGATTATTGTAAAAAATATTAAATAATAAATTATAAGAAGAATAAGTAATTATACTGATTCTTAGATTTTCGATTACACTAAAAATATCAACGTTCAACAGTTATAAAAAATTGAGACTTATAGGATTATTTTAATATTTTGGTATCTGGTTAAATAATATGCAAGTACAATTCAGTAAAATTTTCAGACCTTAAAACCTAAAATTGTCAATTTTATCAAATATATAAATACAAACGAAAATTTTAGGAAATATTCAAAATTCTATAATTTGTAGAAAAATAAACGTAACGGTTTCAAAATTTTATATAGTACCTATGTGAAGGTGAACACTGAACACCCAAACAAATTTCAAGTCTTTAAGTTCAAAATTGCATAAATTATCTTGAACTATTGAAGTCAAATTCGTCGAAATCTCAGTTTTTTTGAAAAATGATGCTTTTTTTATCATTTTTTGGTCGTTTTTCTTATCCAATATGGCAATATGTATTTTGAATTACCAGTGTATTTCATTTTTTAATACCTACAATATAAACAATATAGGTATAACATAAATAGTGAAATATAAAAAAATTACAAATGTGTAAATACAAATATTTTATAGCGATTATTGACAAACAATCATTATATTATTTGACGAAAAAGTTACATGTAATAATAATATGATGTCATGATGTTATTCAATCAATAAAATTTTATTCATTTATCTAGTTTAATACTTTTATAATTCTATTATTTTCTATTATATTATGTAGGTAACGTTGTAATGACTATAGTTCTTTTTTATAATTATTAACAGTTTACTAAACTATAACTATGAAGTATTCGTTAATCGCAATTACAGTAATTTTTATGGTAAGTATAAATCATTTATGTAAATAAATCATAATTATCTATAAAATTATAATAATATTAAATTGATGAAAAAGTATATGTAATATACCTCCTATTATGCGCATTGAAAATATTTATAAATAATAACGATGCGATTTATAAACAGAATATAATAATATATTGTAATGTGTACATAAATTATAATATTGCAATAATTCATATTAAATAATCAAAATTAAAAATTAATTAAATGTTTTAATAATATATTTATAAAATGTTTTTTTCTGCGGTGAATAGGTAACAATTACATCTATACTACGTCAGATGTACATTGATATATTGTATTATTATGTATATATAAATTAGATAGGTATAAGTTATAAGTGTATTATGTAACTAAAGTTTAAATTTAATTATATTTTATTTAATCGTATTTCTGAATAGAAAAAAGAGTATAAATTAAATTTATTGCCTATATTGGTACCTATCGATATTAGTTATGGTATAACTAAAATTTTAATTAAATTTAGATCTCTAAAAAATTTGTGTTTTAATATATTACATTTAAAAATAATAAGTTCTATCAGAGTTACCATTATTGTTATATATATAATAATTATTATATATATATATATACGATATATATATACGAGTATATTACATATATATAATATCTACAACCCCCTAAATACTCTAAATAATGCCTGTCAAAGAAGTTAAAAAAAAAACAAGGGAAGTGATAATGGTATGGAAGGAATACACATGTAAAGAAAATAGTGTTGAATTTTGTTTACAATTTGAATGCAATGATAAATCATTACATTCGAAAAACGATTCTGAGCGAAGTTCATTAGATAATATATGTACTCATTAAATTTTTTACTTTTATCAATATAAATAATTTAAAGAAATTTTCGAATTTGAACACCAATAAAAAAAAAAATGAGTTTTGAGATTTTTCTAATATTTTGGAAATACGTTAAGATGTCAGTATGCTTGAATAAAATTTTTAAAAATATTCCAAATTTTTCAGCTTTTCTATTAACTTTTATTGTAGAAGTATTGGGAATTAATAAGAAGAATATTCGTACAGATTTTAAAATATTCGTATAAATAGAAATATCAATTTTATAAAACAGCTATAAAAAAAATGAGGCTTTGAAGTTGTCTAATATTTTGATATCATGTTAAGTAATATTAATATATGTACGTATAATTCAGTAAAATTTTCAGACCTTAATGCCTAAAATTGCCAATTTTATCAAACATTATTTACATAAAAACGAGAATATTACTTACTATTCAAAGTACTATATTTTATTTTGTAGAAAAATTAACATAACGATTCCAAAATTTTATCAAATTTTTAATAGTTCCTATGTGATGAATACCGATAAATTGATTAAAAATTATACTTAAAACAAAAAATGTTATACTTTTTGTAGGTAATAAGAAAACATTTGACACTTGAATATCCATTTGATTACGCAGAAAAGCTATGCAAGGATCCTACACAAGTTACATTCGATTTTATAATTATTGGAGGTGGCAGTGCAGGCGCCACTGTAGCAGCACGTTTAAGTGAAATATCAGAATGGAATATTCTACTATTAGAAGCTGGAGGTGATCCACCAGATACAACTGAAAATCCCTTATTGTGGAATACACATTTAAATACTAAATATGATTGGGGATTTTTAAGTGAAAAAAGCCCTTCCCTATTTAAAGGAATGGAAGATGAAAGATGTTTTATATCAAGGGGTTTAGGATTAGGAGGCTCCTCTTCAATTAATGCAATGATATATATACGTGGTACTATGCAAAATTTTGATTATTGGAAAGATTTAGGTTGTTTTGGATGGGGGTATGAAGATGTTTTACCATATTTTAAAAAATCTGAAGATTTCATTGATAATAGTAGATTTAATCCGGAAATTCATTCACAAGGAGGGCCATTAACAGTGACACCTTTAGTAACATATGATCCTGCATACGACATAATATTGAAAGCAGAAAGTTCTTTAAATTTAACAAGGATAAATGATTTTAATGAAAAAATATTACTTCCTGGATATGGTAATTTTGATTCAACTACGCGAAATGGCACTCGATGTAGTACACTAAAAGCATTTTTATTACCTGCAAGTAATCGTAAGAATCTTTATGTAGCGAAAAATATAACGGTAACTCGAATAATTTTTGAAGGCAAAAAAGCTATAGGCGTCGAGTTTATTTCGTTATGCAAAAATTATAAATCAGTTTTTTGTACTAAGGAAGTAATATTATCCGCTGGACCTATAAAAAGTCCACAAATATTAATGCTTTCTGGGATAGGGCCAAAAAATCATTTAAAACAATTTCATATACCTGTTATAGAAGATGTACAAGTTGGTTTTAATTTACATGATCATATTTCACTTCCAGCATTAGTATTTACTGATCGAAAATATAGACCTAAGAAGGATATTGAAGAAGAAAGTAAATATTTTATTAACAAAGAATTTAGTTTATATTCAAAATGTATATCAACATTGGGTCTTAGTAAACTGATGTCTTTTTATAAAACTAATAACGAATTTGAGTTTCCTGATATACAAATTATAAAATTTAGGGTTCCTTATAACACAACAAATTCTTTCCCAAATAAAATAAATGTATTTACCAATATGTTTGGATATAAAAAAGAGGTAACAATGAAATATGATAAATTAAATTTATTGAGTGATATTATACTTATGGTTCCAATTAATGTACAACCAATTAGTACAGGTAAAATCACATTAAAATCTGCCGATCCATTAGATAATCCAAAGATTTTTGTAAATTTCTCTCACGAAGAAGAAATAGAAAGCTTATTAAAAGGTATTGAATTAATTGTAGAATTATCAAAAACAAAAGAAATGGTTGATGCTGGTCTTATTTTAGAAAAACTTGAAATACCAAATTGTGAGGACTACATTTGGGGCACACGAGAATATTGGCTTTGTGCTATTGAAAATCTAGCATTTCCTTTTTATCATGTTGTTGGTACTTGTCGTATGGGATCAATAGATGATGATAAAACCGTTGTTGATTCGTTATTGAGAGTAAAAGGGATAACTGGATTACGTATTATAGATAGTTCAATTATGCCAAGAATTGTTTCTGTAAATCCTAATGCAGCTGTAATTATGATAGGAGAAAAAGGATCTGATATAATAAAAAAATGTTATGGGAAGCCAATGGATATCAATTATTGATAACAATAATATACGATATAAAATAAAATTGTATAACTAAAATTTTTGTTTTGCTAAATATAATATTATTTTATTAATTAGTATTTAATTATGTTTATTTATGTTCATTTAGGATTTAGGTACCCGTAAATAAATTTGTCATTCGATTTAATAAACTTTTATGTAATATACATACGAAATACATAATTATATTTATTACAATATAAAAAATATCATTAAATATCTAAAGTGTACACAATAATAAATTTATTCTATGCTTATCTTAATTAATTTATTATTATAATTAAATTATTATGTTTAAAAATATTACTTAATAAATGAAATGGTGTTAAAAATGTTTTTTTTTTATTATTATTATTATCAATAGTTGTAATGATTATATTTTCTTATCATTATATCTAACTTTTTTCCTCCTAAATCCCAATCAAAATCAATGTTTGTTAATAATGTTGCGTTCGACGGTTCTATATACAGAAAATAATACCATTAAAATGTTTAACAAGTGTAAACAAATTAATACACTTCGTTTTACAATATTTTTAAAATTTCACAATTTGTTATCTAAAATATAGGTATTGTTAAAAATGATATTATAATATGATTTGCATATTTAACAATTTATAAAATGTTTTATGATTTTAAAATTAGCTTTTATTCTATTTTTTAATCTATTTAAACGTAATGACGTAAGTACTAATCTTTATTAAGAATAAGTTTTATAAGAATGATCGATAATTTATTAGGTACAATATTTAACAATATTTTTTATTCATTGCTTTTTTTTGTGTGTATGTCAGTCGCTATCTGGTCAAGGTTTAAATTTTAATGATATTATTCAAAAAAATCTGGACATACTTGTACTGCAACTTTAATAATATTAGCAAAATACTTTTCCTACATAAACATCGTAATTTTTCTCTATAATTATATTATTATGTTTATGTAGATAATTATGTATAATAGCTTTTATGATGGTGAAAATTTGATGGAATATATTTTTATTTGTAGGCATTGTGTATTAGTTATTTAATTACATACAGGTCAGACGATCAACACACACATTCAACATGCGCCTGTGGATTACAAGTGTTCAAATACAAACATCAAATAATGTTTACCAATTATTAAACAAATACCGTTCAACGCATAATAAGTGAATTAAATAAATATAGCGAAACATATAGTATGGTAATAAATTGAACATTTTGGATGGTAAATAAAAAGACGAATAAATATAGTAATAGATTTCAATGATATTTACGAGTATTATTGTAATTTTTTATTGTAGTTATGTTGGTATAGATTATAGATAATATCATATTGATCGAAATTCTGTACTGACGGAGTGTTACTCAAGTATAGTAAAGAAAAATTAAAAGAAAAATTAACATAATAATAAAAGCACTATTAGTGTATTACTAGTAAGTTAATTACTGATCATTACCGTATAAATTCAGTGGTCTTTGACCTTTTAGATTAGTGACTCACTTTTTTTAATATAAATTTTTCGGGATCCACGTCAATTATGATATCACGTCGATGATCATAATATTATATTATATAAATTATAAATATTTTAATAGAATATTAAATATTTTTTCGTCATATATTTAAGTTTAACCTTTAAACCGTAAAAACAATGTATAATGAGAAGATCTGTTCGCAACCTAATTTAAAATATTAGGCGACCCAAAATTGGGTAGGACCCACCAGTTTAAGATCACTGGTATAATCGATCGGCAATCCTCGGATCAATTGAAATATAGTATGGAGAGGGAAATTTGGCCTCATCAAATTAATCAGTCATTCTGAATGCGCAGAAACGGCGTGCTCTTTCGTTGGATAGAGTATAGTGTTGTAGTGACGGTAGTTCTTTTTTTATAATTTATTATTATCAGTTTCCTAACATATAACTATGAAGTATTCGTTAATCGCAATTACAATCATTTTTACCGTAAGTATAAATCATTTAATTAAATAAATAATAATTATCTATATCATCGGTTCTCGACCTTTTGAGGTCCACTGCACCTCATTACTATTAATGTATGAATAATATTTATATGTAAACTATATATACTAACTATATTTTTTTCATTATTAAATGAATTTATTTGCATAAGAAAATAAAAAAAGCTGATACTCCTGCCGCACAGGTTACAGGTGTGCGAATCATAGCGTTTAATTATACTTAGAATTTGAATGCAATGATAAACCATTGCATTCGAAAAAAACGATTCTGAGCGAAGTTCAGTCAGATTATAATTTTCGTTTGAACTAAAAATATCAACTTAAAACAGCTATAAAAAAAAAAATTGAGATTAGGGATTTTTCTAATATTTTAGTATGATGTTACGTATCATGTAATTATACTTCAGTAAAATTTTCAGAACCTAATACCAAAAATTGCCAATTTTATCAAACATTATAATATACGTGAAAACGTAAATTTTACGAAATATTCAATGTCCAATATTTTGTAGAAAAATGAACGTAACGACTCCAAAATTTTACCACATATAAATAATAGCTATCTGAACACCCAAAAATATTCTGTCTTAAAAATTGCCCGAGTTATCGAGAAATATAGAAATTGAATTCGTCAAAATTGCCGTTTATTCGTCATTTTTTCGAAGTTTTTTCTACCGCATATAGTCAATTTTGACAAATTCGAAAAATGACCTGAATAAAGTATCATATACATCCACTTTGCTACCGGAAACATACCCTATTCGTGAAAATCGGAGCATTATTTCGGGTAGTATTTTTGTACACAGCCATAAAAAAAAAAAAACAAAAAAAAATCACACATCATTGTAAAACCAATACATTCTTCGCTTCGCTCAGAATCTAAAAAATACTATTACACTTTATTAAAATTAACTATTATTAAAGATGGAATTAATGAGAGAGTTGGCACTGTTTATAGTTTTAATCAATTAGGTATTGAACGTATGGCGACATTTGTGATCAATGTTCACGTCCAATAGTGCTCGATATTTAGATTTTATATAAGCAAACGCAGAAAAGCCTCATAGCGGTAGGTAAAAAAAACATAAGGTTTCGTCAAAACTGTGATTTAATTAATACCCAGAAGACTAATAAGAGCATAAATATAAGATTTGTACAACTATATAATCGTAATAATCGCTCGATGCATATCTACTAAACGACCAAAGAGGTAACCAACACATCGGCAAGCAGTGTTGGGACTTATCTAGATAAATTTATCTATATAAATTATCTAGATAATTATTTACTTATCTTTTATCTTAGGTATCTAGATAAATAACAGTAAGTTATCTAAATAATTATCTTAGATAAAAATTTTACCTATCTAAGTAAATTTATCTAGATAATTTTTTTAAATAAATTTTTAAGTAATATACAAAAGTATTGCTTTATTGGCTAAAATAGATATACCTCAAAATGTATGCATTCTTATGCAAAAAAATGTGTGGTGTGTACACAGTACACTTCTTGTGTCTATAATTTTCTTTATATTTTTGTTTATCATCAATAACGTACTATTAATATTATACTCATAATTTTTAACATCTTAAAAATATCAGTAAAAAATTTTTTGAAATTTAAAATTATCTTTTTTTTATCTAGATAAAAATGAGTTTATCTTTTATCTTTATCTAGATAAATCCTTCTGGTTCATCTTTTATCTTTATCTAGATGATTTTTTTCATGTTATATTTTATCTTTATCTAGATAAATTTTTAGTTATCTAATCCCAACACTGCCGGCAAGGCACGGCATTGAAAACGGCAACGTTTTCATTTATCGTGTTTTTTATTTTTTCATAATTTTCATGCCCCGCTCTTGGGGCGGGTTTTTTTAACACTTGCCAAGGGGCGAATTAAAATTGTTTTATATTTATAATACAAATGTAATAGTTAATAGTTATTGATAGAAATCAATATGCTATCTACCTGGTCAGTTGGTACCATGTATTTCCAAAAAAATTGGGCACATCTCTTCCATTTGAATATTGTGTCGATATAAAATCTCTTAGTTGACAAACATAATAATAATAATTAACAAATAATAATAAATAAATAAATTAGTATCTAAAAATTATTAATAATTTTTTTTTTTTTGTGTGTGTAAGAAGCTTATGATGAATTATAAATAGCCAAATAGGTATATGAATATAATAAAATAAGGGATTTCGAACAAAGCTTAATCTTAATTGTAAAGTGTTAGAGTATATTACATTATTATAATGTTATTGGTATTTTTCAAATCTTGTGATATTATTTCGGGTAGATACCATATACTAATTAATCATAGGGTACGGTAGATAGCATATGAATGAGTGAAGTTACTATACTCTGTTCCAAAAGAGAAGACACGATTACTGCGCTTAGCGAATGAAAAAAATAATAAATATAAACAAACGTAAATTATATAATCTATAAATAACTATATTAAAAATAAATTATACTAGTTGAGAAAACAACCATATTGGTATATAATTTTTTTTAGGATAAATCTTGGAACAGTAGACTTTTTTTTGTATAAATATGGCATAGCGTTGAAATAAACAGGTCCTAAATAATTAATAAAAGATTGCCCAAAAGATTTACGTGCGTGTTTTACTGGAATATTATAAGTCTACATTCCCTTTAACCATCATACAATTTCCTTTCTTCACCCTTAATAAAACACTTAAAAATGAACATTATTGATATTTTTTTTTGTAAAGATACTTAATCGGAAGAACACCCAAATCTTTATAGTTTTGTTTCGTAGATCCTTATAGAGATGATTTATTTAAACAAATTCTTATAAATATAATTCTGATATGTCTGCAATTTATTTGATACTGTCACTCCCCCCCCCCAGACTTGCAATCAATATTGAATGATTAACTGGTATAAGGTACAGTAGATAACACGCATTGTTAGTTTATGTAAAAATCCTCTTAATTTGTAAATTTATATAGGTTACCATACCTATGATTATTAATCTTTACAATCTTTACGTGTTTGTCGTTTATATTGTAATACCTACAAAATTTTCTATTTTATTTTTGTGTATATTATACCATTTTTATATAAAATATTGATTTTTTCGAATTTAAAAAATTAATTAGATTATAAAAATTATTAAGACATAATAATTATAGTGATAAATACTGGCTATGTTTAAGTAAAAAAAAAAAAAAAGGTAAAGGATACAGAAAAAGAGTATAGTGTTGAATTTTGATTACAATTTGAATGCAATGATAAATCATTACATTAGTGAAAACGATTTTGAGCGAAGTTCATCAGATAATATATGTACCGATTAAATTTTTTACATTTATCAGTCTCTACGTTCAATATAAATAATTTATCATAAAACCCTAAATGAGTCACCTAAATACCCAAATCTGACAGTAGGTACTTCCCTCAGAATCGTTTTTCGAAAATAATGATTTCATATATTACCTATACAATACTCCTTACAAAACAGATGCGTGTAGCTCCCTTAATAAAATAAACTCGACGACTATATAACTTTTTGACTTAATAAATTATTATATCAATATATTAATATCTTCGTATAATTTAAATATCTTGTTAAAATTGTATTTATTTATACTATAAAATACATAAATATGATTTAATAGGTATAAAAAATGTTACTATTTTTGTAGGTGATAAGAAAACATTTGACACTTGAATATCCATTTAATTACGCAGAAAAGCTATGCGAGGATTATACACAAGTTACATTCGATTTTATAATTGTTGGAGGTGGCAGTGCAGGCGCCACTGTAGCAGCACGTTTAAGTGAAATATCAGAATGGAATATTCTACTATTAGAAGCTGGAGGTGATCCACCAGATACAACTGAAAATCCCTTATTGTGGAATACACATTTAAAAACTAAATATGATTGGGGATTTTTAAGTGAAAAAAGCCCTACCCTATTTAAAGGAATGGAAGATGAAAGATGTCTTATATCAAGGGGTTTAGGATTAGGAGGCTCCTCTTCAATAAATGCAATGGTATATACACGTGGTACTAAGCAAAATTTTGATTATTGGAGAGATTTAGGTTGTTTTGGATGGGGCTATGAAGATGTTTTACCATATTTTAAAAAATCTGAAGATTTCATTGATAATAGTAGATTTAATCCGGAAATTCATTCAAAAGGAGGGCCTTTAACAGTGACACCTTTAGTAACATATGATCCTGCATACGACATAATATTGAAAGCAGAACATTCTTTAAATTTAACAAGGATAAATGATTTAAATGAAAAAGTATTACTTCCTGGATATGTTAATTTTGATTCAACTACGCGAAATGGCACTCGATGTAGTACACTAAAAGCATTTTTATTACCTGCAAGTAATCGTAAGAATCTTTATGTAGCGAAAAATATAACGGTAACTCGAATAATTTTTGAAGGCAAGAAAGCTATAGGCGTTGAGTTTATTTCGTTATGCAAAAGTTATAAATCAGTTTTTTGTACAAAGGAAGTAATATTATCTGCTGGACCTATAAAAAGTCCACAAATATTAATGCTTTCTGGGATAGGGCCAAAAAATAATTTAAAACAATTTAATATTCCTGTTTTAGAAGATTTACAAGTTGGTTTTAATTTACATGATCATATGTCACTTCCAGCATTAGTATTTTCTGATCGAAAATATAGACCGAAAAAGGATATTGCAGAAGAAAGTAAATATTTTACTAACAAAGAATTTAGTTTATATTCAAAAGGTATATCAACATTGGGACTTAGTAAATTGACGTCTTTTTATAAAACTAATAACAAATTTGAGTTTCCTGATATACAAATTATAATACTTAGTTTTCCCTATAACTCAACAAATTCTTTTCCGAATAAAAAAAATGTATTTACCAATATGTTTGGATATAAAAAAGAGGTAACAATGAAATATGATGAATTAAATTTATTGAGTGATATTATACTTATGGTTCCAATTAATCTACAACCAATTAGTAGAGGTAAAATTTCGTTAAAATCTGCTGATCCATTAGATAATCCAAAGATTTTTTTAAATTTCTCTCACGAAGAAGAAATAGAAAGCTTATTAAAAGGTATTGATTTAATTGTTGAATTATCAAAAACAAAAGAAATGGTTGATGCTGGTCTTATTTTAGAAAAACTTGAAATACCAAATTGTAAGGACTACATTTGGGGCACACGAGAATATTGGCTTTGTGCTATTGAAAATCTAGCATTTCCTTTTTATCATGTTGTTGGTACTTGTCGTATGGGATCAATAGATGATAATAAAACCGTTGTTGATTCATTATTGAGAGTAAAGGGGATAACTGGATTACGTATTATAGATAGTTCAATTATGCCAAAAATTGTTTCTGTAAATACTAACGCAGCTACAATTATGATAGGAGAAAAAGGATCTGATATAATTAAAAAATGTTATGGGAAGCCAATGGCTATCAATTATTGATGACAATAAGATAAGGTATAATATAAAATTGCAAAAATATGATTTTTGTTTTGCTAAATATTATATTCAATTAATAATTAGTTTTAATTATGTTCATTTATGTTCATTTAATATTAATAAATAAATTTGTCATTCGATTTAATTAACTTTTATGTAATATACTCGTACATATGAAATACTTAATTATTATTATTACGAATATAAAAAATATCGTAGAATATCTAAAGTGTGCCCAATAATAAATTTATTGTATGCTTATATTTATTAATTAATTATAATAATTATGTTTAAAAATATTACCTAATTAATGTAATGTTGTTAATTTTTTTTTTATTATTATAAACAATTGTAATAATTATATTTTTTTATCATTATTTCTAATTTTATTCCTCCTAAATCCTAATCAAAATCAATGTTTGTTAATAATTTTACATTAGACTGTTTTATATATAGGTTAAACAGGTAAAAAATTATACCATTAAAAAATGAAACAAGTATAAAAATATATATAGGTACACTTCGTTTATACAATATATTTTAAAATTTCACAATTTGTTATCTAAAATAAAGGTATTTTTTAAAAATAATATTATATAATTTGCATATTTAACTATTAATAGAATGTTATATGCTTCTAGAATTAGTTTTTATTAAAGTTACATATAAATTAGATAGGTTTGTGAAAATTTAGATGTAATTAATCTATTTTAACGTGATGACGTAACACGTAAGTATACTAATCTTTATTAAGAATAAGTTTTATAAGAATATTTTATAACTTATTACAATATAACAATATTTAACAATATTTTTTATTCATTGCTTTTTTGTGTCAGTCGCTATAGGTTTTAATTTTAATGAAATTATTCAAAGAAATCTGGACATAATACTTGTACTGCAACTTTAATAATATTAGCAAAATACTTTTCCTACATAAACATCGTAATTTTTCTCTATAATTATATTATTATGTTTATGTAGAAGATATAATAGCTTTTATGATGGTGAAAATTTGCTGGAATATATTTTTATTTGTAGGCATTGTGTATTAGTTATTTAATTACATACAGGTCAGACGATCAACACACACATTCAACATGCGCCTGTGGATTTTAAGTGTTCAAATACAAACATAAAAATATAATATTTACCAATTATTGAATAAACACCGTTCAACGCGTAATAAGTGAATTCAATAAATATACGAATAATATTTTTGTAATTATTTATTGTAATTATGTTGGTATATATAATATTATATTCATCGAAATTCTGTATACTGACCTACTGTTAAGGGGAACGTAAGCGGCTGTTTAATATGGGGTTACATTTTGCAATTTATACACACGGTTTGAATTAAATAGTACAGAATAAATGTAGCGATATCTCATTATTCGTAAAAATATTATTCATTTGAAAAATGTTTTCGTAGATTTCTCTTTTCAAGATAACTCTTTGATCTCGATTTTAATAATTCTTTTTTTATTAGAAAAATGAGAAAATTCTCCTGAGTGGCTAGTAGCTCGATTTAAATTTTTTTGTGTATAGAATTTTAAATAATTTTATTGCAAAATTTAATTTTTTAAAAAAATTTAACATCAAAATATTAATGAGAGAGTATAAAATTCAAAAATTTAGTAACTAGCTACCTTAGAGAATGCATTCCTCTAAACAAAAAAAAAAAAAAAATCAAAATCCGTCCAGTGTAGACTGCATAAATATACCTTACCTATATACTAGATAAATAATAACCAGCAGAAAACCAATAAATCGTTCCAACGCGATTTTTACGTGGTTTTTAACTTTAACCCTGGTTAAGTTGTGTTAAGTCATGCTTTTACATTAGTATAAAAAACCTTCTTCACGCGATTTTTCACCTAAATCGTAACACGTATAATAACTACCTATAAATCACGGATTTTTGTCTTCTCCGTGAATCAATAAATTAAGTTCGATAATATTCGAATATATTATTAACCAAATTGGCAAATTGTAGTAAAATATTAATTTCACATTTGATATTAATAAAAAAAAAAATTGTGAATCGTATGGAGGTTTAAACATACATATGTCCAGGGGGCCGGGGGGGGGCGCAAAATGCCTTAAATAATAAATAATAATTTAATCCCTGCGTATAATACATTATATTAACGTTACGTAAGTACCTATTCTAAATATGTTTCAGCTTTAGGTGTACGTACTAGTAAGCACGCACGTTTTAATTACCGATCGTTACCTTATAATATTGATCGGCAATCTTCGGAACGATTGCAATATAGTATGGAGAGGGAAATTGGGCTTCAGCAAATCATTCACTCATTCTGAATGTGCAGAAACGGCGTATTCTTTCGTTGAATAGAGTAAAGTGTTGACGGCAGTTCTTTTTCTATCATTATTAGCAGTTTACTAACATATAATTATGAAGAATTCGTTAATCGCAATTACAGTAATTTTTACGGTAAGAATAAATCATTTAATTAAATAATTAATAATTATCTATAACAGGGGTTCTGGGGTTCTCAACCTCTTGAGGTCCACGGCCGCTTGCAAACAATTTTATGAGTTTACGCCACACCACCTCGTTGCTATTGATATATGTATAACGTTTATTTATGTGAACTATACTTTAATGTTGGTTATTGGATTGATATGAAAATAACTTCAATGAAGTTTTTCATTATTAAATTAATGTATTTGCATAAGAAAAAAAATACTATTACAATATGAAATTAATGAGAGGTTGTTTAGTTTTAATCAATTATTGAATGCTTGGGGATTTTATATAAGCCAGCGCCGTATGAGCAGACTTATAGAGGTTAGTGGAAGAAACAAACCAATAGTTGAAATTCGAAAAATTACCAAAATAAAGTACTAACTACATCCACTTTCCTACCCGGAACCATAATGCTATTCGTGAAAATCGGAGCATTATTTCTGGTAGTAAAGGTGTCTTCATAATGAAAAACAAAAACAAAAAAAACCAAAAAGACACTATCATTGTAAACCAATAAGTTCTTCGCTTCACTTAAAATCTAAAAAGTGCTCCGAACGATGTGATGCATAATAAACTTGTTTAAAAATTCAATATGTATTCATTTTTAAAATCGAACGACAGGAAGTACCTAAATTTTTGTCAGACGTATATGGGTTTAGCTCTAATTTACGTTCATAAATTAGTTAAAAAATTTTGATCTTGAGTTTAGTAGTTGACACAGTAGTAGTGCCAATGATTTGTTTCCGCCGTTATCTTTATATTTATTATTTTACTATAATTGAAAACTATAAATCTATAAATAGAATTAGAATATTATTATAATGTATACCATACCTATGATTATTATTTATTACGACCATATTTATTTATCTAGATTATTAATCTTTACAATCTTTACGTGTTTAGTACCTACAAAATTTTCTATTTTATTTTTGTGTGCATTGTACCATTTTTATATAAAATATTGATTTTTCGAATTTAAAAAATTAATTAGATTATAAAAATGATTAAGAAATAATAAATATAGCAATAAATACTGCCCATCTTTAAGTAAAAAAAAAAAAAAGGAAAGGATACAGAAAAAGAGGATAGTGTTGAATTTTGATTACAATTTGAATGCATTGATAAATCATTACATTTGTGAAAACGATTTTGAGCGAAGTTCATCAGACGATATGTGTACCGATTAAAATTTTTACATTTATCAGTCTCTACGTTCAATATAAATAATTTATCATAAAACCCCTAAGTGAGTCACCTAAACACCACACTAGTATCACTTCCCTTTCATTTGTATACTTTAAAAAGCTATATAAAAAAAAAAAATCGTAAATGTAATAATTTACAATTAATTTAAATTGAGTTAAATAAAATGTTTAAAAAATTTTTGTCAATTTTATTTAACATTATTGTTAAATATTGAAATATAATAAGAATAATCCTTATAAATATTTTAAATATTGATTTTACTGAATGTTCAAATTTAAACACCTATAAAAAAATTGAGTCTTGAGATTATTTTGAAATTTTATTTTATTTTAATTAAAAATTTGGAAAATTTTTAGGTTTTTCTATTAATTTGTATTTTAAAAGTATTGAGAAATAATAAGAACAATAGTCTAATGGATTTTAAGATTTTCGTTTAAACTAAAAATATAAATTTTAAACAGCTTTAAACAAAATTGAGACTTGAGATTTTTATAATATTTCGATATTATCATGATAAGTAATATGTGACTATACTAGAGTAAAATTTTCAGATCTTAATGCCCAAAATTGCCAATTAATCAAAAATTATATACATAAAATCGATAATTTTACGAAATATTCGAAGTCTTATATTTTGTAGAAAAATTAATATAACGTTTACAAAATTATATCACAATATCACATATATATATAGTTCATATGATAATACCCGATAAATTGCTTAAAATAATTACCTACTTTAGTTATCTTGAAATATTGTTATATTGAAATCGAATTCGTCAAAATTTCAGTTTTCGTGAAAATTGTTGTTTTTTCGAAATTTTTTCATCGTTTTTTCTATCGTTTATGGTCAATTTTGAGAAATTCGAAAAATGACCTAAAGAAAGTACCAACTACATCCACTTTCCAACCGAAAACATATGCTATTCATGTAGCTGGTAGTAAATTTTCTTCAGACAAAAAAAAAAAAAAAGACTCGCATCATTGTAAAACCAATTCATCCAAAATAGATTCTAAAATCTAAAATAAAGGCAATAATGCAATATATTGCAATGCGTAAATCAAATACACAAAGTACGACTAAAAAGGTAAATAAATATTTATGTTTTATAAAAATATTTGGATTTCAAGAACAAATCATAATTAAAATAATTAAGTTTTGCCATATAATGACAGGTTATGTCATAAGATAAAATAATTATTAGAGACGAGTTATTTTGGACAACAGAAATTGAACCATTTGTTACTCAATTTCATATGGAATCATTACTTCCAGAAGTAATTGACTCAAGATAAGATAGAAGATTACCTCTAAGAACAAGTATTGTAAACGAAAAAAAAAATTAGATGTAGTGAAATTATAAAATAAAATTGTTTCCAAAATTGGTTTTGGATCATATTATAATGCTATTATTATAGTGTACCTCTCAATTCAATTTATTATTAATAAGTAAATACTAAATACTGTTTTACGATTGCAATAATAATATATTACAATAAACTTTATTACTATTGATACTCGTATAATAATAATATTGTACAAGATAATAATAATTACCTATACTACGTTTCAAGAGAGAAGGTACACGATTCGCGCATCCAACTGACGCCGTGTCAACAGCACGGAGGCCCGATTTCCCCCATTTCTTACCGCCCGACGACTCGCCAAATCGATTATACACCACGATAACTTTGAGTGTTATGCAGTTAATGTTGAAAACAACAGTCGCCGTTTAAAATTTTAAATTATGTACGGTATGGTAGCGCTACGTATGCAAACGAGTCGTTGCCGATCGCCGCCCGAACGATTTACGATCGTAAACGAACGGGCAATATTGGTGGGATATGCGCAGCGAAGGACGAAAAGTCATATACCTTCTCTCTTGAAACTTACTATACCTATATATTTTGATCTTACTATTGTCCGAAAACCGGTATAAATATTATTATATTCGTGTTGCTGATAAGACAATTGGAGAGAATGTTCGGGGGAATTCACGCATACTAAAGACCAATTAATTCTCACAATCTCACATAGATATACGTCAAAAATTTTATATATTGCCTATGCAATACTCCTTACAAAACAGGTACTTGTAGCCCCCTTAAGGGGCGCTCTACTGCCATTTATTAAGGAGTTCAATATCGGCAATTTACATAATATACACACATTAGTGTTGTCATTGTGGTAGTCGTAAATTACTGTGTGTGTAGTACAGTCCCGCATAAACAAAATAAGAAGGTAGTACGCGCATGCCCATGTCGTTGATAACAGAAGGAGAAATATATGAAAAAAAAAACTGAACAATTTAGTAGTATAAAACCTACATGTTTCGGAATGATCGGATTTCAATTTTGAAAAAAAATTTAGATTCAGCTACAAATTTACAAGAGATCGTATGAAGTACTTTTTTACATAATTAAATTTATAATTTAATAATTGTATTTGAAAAACAAATTTTTTTTTTTTCTTTTAATCTTTTAGTATTCTAAGTGTTTTTGATGTTGCTCATAGACGCCATACGAAATAATAATAATTTGAAAAACGTATTTTTTTACCATATTCAATCATTTTTTTATGCGAGAATAAAATAACAATTGACAAAAGTACGACGTACGAATTATTTCTCAATTGTAATCTTCTTTCAGAATTGAAATCCGATCACAGCTACTACATGTAATATTGTGAAGCGTTTAGATAGTTTTTCACAAAAATATTGAGAGAAGAGAGGCCCCTTAATAAAATAAACTCGACGCCATTTCGGCATTTTGCCATCTATAATTATTATATTGATATAAAATATCTTCGTATAATTAAAATCTCTTGTTTTAATTGTATTTATTTATATCATAAAATATATAAATATAACTTAATATAAAAAATGTTATTATTTTTGTAGGTAATAAGAAAACATGTGACACTGGATTATCCATTTGATTACGCAGAAAAGCTATGCGAGGATCCTACACAAGTTATATTCGATTTTATAATTGTTGGAGGTGGCAGTGCAGGCGCCACTGTAGCAGCACGTTTAAGTGAAATATCAGAATGGAATATTCTACTATTAGAAGCTGGAGGTGATCCACCAGATACAACTGAAAATCCCTTATTGTGGAATACACATTTAAAAACTAAATATGATTGGGGATTTTTAAGTGAAAAAAGCCCTACCCTATTTAAAGGAATGGAAGATGAAAGATGTCCTATATCAAGGGGTTTAGGATTAGGAGGCTCCTCTTCAATTAATGCAATGGTATATATACGTGGTACTATGCAAAATTTTGATTATTGGAAAGAGTTAGGTTGTTTTGGATGGGGGTACGAAGATGTTTTACCATATTTTAAAAAGTCTGAAGATTTCATTGATAATAGTAGATTTAATCCGGAAATTCATTCACAAGGAGGGCCTTTAACAGTGACACCTTTAGTAACATATGATCCTGCATACGACATAATAATGAAAGCAGAAAGTTCTTTAAATTTAACAAGGATAAATGATTTTAATGAAAAAATATTACTTCCTGGATATGGTAATTTTGATTCAACTATGCGTAATGGCACTCGATGTAGTACACTAAAAGCATTTTTATTACCTTCAAGTAATCGTAAGAATCTTTATGTAGCGAAAAATATAACGGTAACTCGAATAATTTTTGAAGGCAAAAAAGCTATAGGCGTTGAGTTTATTTCATTATGCAAAAATTATAAATCAGTTTTTTGTACTAAGGAAGTAATATTATCCGCTGGACCTATAAAAAGTCCACAAATATTAATGCTCTCTGGGATAGGGCCAAAAAATCATTTAAAACAATTTCATATACCTGTTATAGAAGATGTACAAGTTGGTTTTAATTTACATGATCATATGTCACTTCCAGCATTAGTATTTACTGATCGAAAATATAGACCGAAAAAGGATATTGCAGAAGAAAGTAAATATTTTACTAACAAAGAATTTAGTTTATATTCAAAAGGTATATCAACATTGGGTCTTGGTAAACTGACGTCTTTTTATAAAACTAATAACAAATTTGAGTTTCCTGATATACAAATTACAACATTTAGGTTTCCTTATAACTCAACAAATTCTTTCCTGAATAAAATAAATGTATTTACCAATATGTTTGGGTATAAAAAAGAGGTAACAATGAAATATGATGAATTAAATTTATTGAGTGATATTATACTTATGGTTCCAATTAATGTACAACCAATTAGTACAGGCAAAATCATGTTAAAATCTGCTGATCCATTAGATAATCCAAAAATTTTTGTAAATTTCTCTCACAAAGAAGAAATAGAAAGCTTATTAAAAGGTATTGAATTAATTGTGGAATTATCAAAAACAAAAGAAATGGTTGATGCTGGTCTTATTTTAGAAAAACTTGAAATACCAAATTGTGAGGACTACATTTGGGGCACACGAGAATATTGGCTTTGTGCTGTTGAAAATCTAGCATTTCCTTTTTATCATGTTGTTGGTACTTGTCGTATGGGATCAATAGATGATGATAAAACCGTTGTTGATTCGTTATTGAGAGTAAAGGGGATAACTGGATTACGTATTATAGATAGTTCAATTATGCCAAAAAGTGTTTCTGTAAATACTAATGCAGCTACAATTATGATAGGAGAAAAAGGATCTGATATAATAAAAAAGTTTTATGGGAAGCCAATGGATATCAATTATTGATGACAATAAGATATAATATAAAATTGTAAAAATAAAATTTTTGTTTTGCTAAATATAATATTCAATTAATAATTAGTTTCAATTTAGGTACCTGTAAATAAATTTGTCGTTCGATTTAATCAACTATTATATGTAATATGTAATATACATATGAAATACATAATTATTATTATTATGAATATAAATATCGTACAATATCTAAAAGTGTACATAATATAATAAATTTATTCTATACCTATCTCTATTAATTAATTATTTTAATTAAATATTTAGCATTAGTTTTCACTTGTACATATTAACAAAAAAACACGGTCAATGGGGGGGGGGCTATAGGGGTTTATTATTATATGTTTAGACCCGATGGCGAAAAAACTGCAATGTGACAATGCATTGAAATATTATAAAATACTCGTATTTTAATAAATAATTAGTATCAATTTCCAATATTTAAAGATGTATAAAAACACAATATTACATTTATCATTTGTATAATTAAATCTATTCGTATACTACGATATTTGAATTAAAAACAATCCAAATTGCAATGTAATTTTATACATTTTAATTTCTAAAAATTAAAATTTAAAATTATAATAAATAATTATTTTATCTTAATATTTTAATATTATGTTTAAATCCTGGTTAAAATTTAAAACAATTATACAATTCCAGTTAAATTATTCTTTTTTGTATTTCATACTATCATAATGATATTATATGAATATAATATTAATTGTCAGGTTTAAAAATTCTCAACCGATATAATTATAATATATACCAGTCTGGTCCGGTCTAGTCCTCAAAGTTTATTTAAGTACGTATTTAAATACGATTCGGATTTGGTCTTTTTTTTAAGGAATTTTAAATTATCTGTCTGATTTCATTATTTATTTAATCGGCCCGTCCGGTCCTGGTTCTAATATTTTACTTTACAGGTCTCCGGTCAGGTCTGTAAAAATACGGACCGTGCAGAGCTCTAGACTGTACGTCTTCTATCGGCGATCGTTTTTAACGCGCGCCGTTCCAATATAATAATAAAAAAAATAATAATAATATATAATATTATGCATTGTACATCGTACGTTTTTTCTGCCGCTTAGGGTCAATTTTGAGAAATTCGAAAAATGACCTAAATAAAGTAACAACTACATCCACTTTCCAACCGGAAACATATGACTATTCGTGAAAATCGGAGCATTATTTCGGGTAGTAAAAGTGTTTTCATACATAAAAAAAAAAGAAAAAAAAAGACACACATCATTGTAAAACCAGTAAATTCTTCGCTTCGCTCAGAATCTAAAAGTAAACATTGAACTCTGCAGTGTCGTAGCCGACTACGATCGAACGGATTGGGTATATTTTAGGGATAAATGTAATATACAGGATTTATTGATAAAATGATAATCACATGTAGTAATAACAGTGCAGTACACTCGTCAGCCGTGTACACATGTGCGTGTATTTAATAATGAATGACAATAATGCATTATAACAGTAATGTATGATGAATACGAATATTATGATACACCGAGTTATGTGCAAACGATAATAATAGTATGACAATGTGATTGATCGTTCGTTTACATAACGCGAACATTTTTAAAATAATTAAACGTACAATTTAAATAAAAACAAACAGCAGTAAACATAATAATATATTAAAATTATTATTGAGATTATTCTTTGGGTAGAATTTCATCGTAAAGTATAGTTTTTAGAACGTTGTTACCGATCTGCAAAGCGAATTCCGCAGCAATTTCTTCGGCGATCGGGGTTATGATGTCCAACACAACCCTGCGATTTTGGTGGTAGAAAGTGGTCGCCGTTTCCACTGTAAACGTATATATATAAAAAAAAAAAAAACAATTAATAATACTCGTTCAACTCGAAATTTTTCACGTTATAATCGTTAAGTTCAAAGAAAATTTTGTTAGTTTATGTCGAAAATTAACATCGAATTTTTATTTCACTTCGATTCTATGTCGTGATTTGCCCGTTGTTACGTTCAAACGATACAATTTTTTTAATTTTTACCATCATACGTTTGCGCTTATAATATTTATACGTGTAATGAACTAATGATTATTTATTTTACTGCTAAATGAGGAAATCTCGAGATTACGCTTCATTCGCATTTCGCAGGTAGTTAAAGATAATAATTATTTATCGCCTCGTCGTATACGTACATAAGGCGTCGTTATTTCTGTTGGTGTTCTGGCTGATGACTTTTCCAATGGCGTCTCCGATCTTGAGCTTGATTCGGATGTCTTTGAGTTGGAAATATTCTCGGTTTTTCTTGTCTTTCAATATTTCAACGCTGCCTTTGATATCGGCTCTCGTGTTGGCTGTATAATAAACATTTTTTATGTAGGTACTAGTATAGTAATATTATATTTTCAACTCGATCGGTTCAATAATTTGAACTATAATGCGTATTATTATAGCCGGATTAAAAGGGTGCAGAGGGGACTCTGCCCCCGGGCGCAAGATTTTAAAGGCGCAAATTTTTTTTTTAAATATGTCCCATTTAGAGAACAAAACTATGATTACAAGAAATAATGAAGTACACGCAATAATAATATTACAAAATTCCAAAAAATTTAATGAAATGGTGATAAAACATTATTTGAGAATTTGAACATTAATAAAAAAAAGTTCTAAATCAACGGAGGTTTAAACGTACCTATGCCCAGAGGAGGGTGTGCTAAATGCCTTAATTAATAATTAATAATCCCTACACATTACACATTATACTGACGTTACCTAAGTATTCTAAATATTTTACAGATTTAGATGTAAGGATGTGACTACTATATACGACTCTCTCGGACGAAAACGAGTGTCGTATTATAAGAATACTATTATAATTACTATTAAGTATTAATTATATATACGCTCGATCGACTCACTTATGTTTCCTATGAATCTTCCTTGGCCTTTCAGCGGGACGACCATCAGACGACCGTCTACGTCGTATGTGCAGTTGACCAACAGATTGGAAAGGAGAATCGAGCCTTCGCCGGTAAGTTTTTCGAGATTTATTCTGAAACGACAAGACGAGCGTGCGTGTAATTATTATAATATCATATCAAAAGCCGATCAAACCACTGTGTCGTAATATAATAATAATTATAAACAATATTATATGAACGAATTGCACAACGACGGCATTATATCATTATGTTATATTTTAATATAACTAATACTCGTAGTAAATAATAACACATTTATTTTTATATGTTCGGTCTACTTTTCGCAGCATCCAGTTCTGTTGCAATGCGGACGAAATAAGGAATTCTTATTATATTATTATTATAATTATTTTCGGTGAACGAAATATTAACCATTTACGTAGATAAAAATTATTGGAGCGTATAATATAATAATACGCGTGTTACGTTTCGAAGAGGAGAACATTTCCCAGAATTCGTTACGAATATCGCGTGTTAAATATAGCCTCAGTAGCGTAATAATTAAGAATTTCATGTTATGGACAACACAGATGATGTTTAAAAATAATATACACCTCTTAAAAAACTAAAATATTTCAACATGAAATCATCAAAAATCAAAATTTATTCAATTTTAAGTAAAAAAAAAAAAAAAAACATAATATAATGTAGATATTTTTATTAATTCATAATAAGTAATACCTAATAATATTATTAACGATTGGTATATTATATAAAAAAAAAATTGCCGCCCATTTAAATTTTTAAAAATTTGACGTTCCAAGTAATATTGCACTCATAAATAAGCCCTTTATTGGTTATAGCTTATAGCTATAATGCTATAAGAACAAACCATCGCGGTTTCTCGTTCGAATGTCCAAGCTGTTTTTCTTGAACAGATTATACGTCCCATCGTAAACACATTTCGGTCTTCAAATTTAATTATAATAATAATTACGAGACGATTATTTTATATTGTAAAACCGAGTGAACGGGTTTATATTTACATATAAAGTTATTTTTTACAAGTACCTAACAGTTGTCGTCGGACGAACAAAGACGAATCTTAAATATTATACTCTTAACTCTTAAGGTCGACACGGTTAAGGCTTAACCGCTGTTAAACATTATTATACATACAGCGGTATAATATTATTATATTTTATACACTTTCACTGCACTATTTGTCGCGTTATTCATCATTTGAACGGCCGCATCGTCGCCATATACGATATACGATATATATTATTAAATTCATACGTTATTATATAATTTTATGGAATATTTTTCGAATCGTCGTCTCGGGCTGCACGCGTATTATGATATATTGTATCGTATTATATATTATTACTATAACGATAACCCGAACGAATATAATATATTATATTTTTATATTACGACAATAATATACATCGTGTATACGTTATATAATTATTTTCTTAAAAATCAGACTCACTTCAGACTGTTAAGTATAAATTTCGATCCTCCCCACGCTTGTATGTCTTTGATGGTAGCTTTGACTTTCAAAGCGTCCTCGTTTCTGTTCACCACCAGCATGGGTATGACCATCGGTTCCAAGGCGGGAATTTGCATTTTGGATATTCCTGAGTGGAAAAAAACGGACGTTGTTCGTCATAACATATGTGGTATATTATATTAATATTATAAATATTCGGTATATTAATATTATAATATTCAATATTATATTATATATATAATTATGTATACATACCGTTGGGCAACTCCGGTCTTATGGACTCGATGGTTTGGATCAGACATTTTTCCAGCAAAGGGTCGTTTCTCTTACACACGTGTACGAAGTTGGCTGTAAAGAAGAGGTTTAACGACGGGATTTATTACACAATATTACGAGTATACGTGTTTTGTAAAACTTAGAATTCATATAAATTCAGTATAGAAAAATCGTATCTTTACATAATACTCACGTAGTTTTTTTGCCGTCGAGCTTCGCGTTTGAAGGGCGATTAGCGCTATGCTGGCCACGAGCAGGAACATTGTTCGCCCTTCCATTGTTCACTGCAACAGATCAAATAGCGCATATATTATGTTATAGGTACATAATATTTTCCAATATTCTAAACGTTTGCATCGGGTGTACGGGCCGAGAAATACGAAAATGTATTTATCGTATATAAACGAGTGATAACGCGGTTATAAATTTATAATATAATATTACGTATATTATATTATATGTTTCTTGGGAACAGGTTTTAATGATAAACGCGCGCAAACTTAAAAAAATTCGTAATTAATACATATTTGAACCTTGTTTATAAAAAAAAAAAAAAAAAAAAAAAAAACGAGTCGTCAATTATTCATAATACATTCGTTTCGCGAGACTTTCCGAAAATAGAACCGCAAACGTCATTAATGATATTATAATATAATATAATAATATTATACACGACTTACGTTGTCTGAAACGTTTTACGATGAAATCGATAACTCCGACGGTCATGTGTGCTTCTGTGTTATGGTATCCCGTGATCGTCGTCACAGCGATATCGACGAATAACAATAATTTACAACAACAACAATAATAATAATAATAATAAAATAATAATAATTATTATTATTATTATTTCGATTAATAATCGTCGTCTGTCTAGTCGTGATGTGACGCGGTCGTAAACTATCGTATCAATGGCCGGCCGGTCACGTGTTGCGTAGTTATATAAATTCTCCGGGGACCTCGGCAGCGCAGACAAGTTGCAACACGCGTTCCCACCGCGTTCGCACCACGCGTTTACAGGGAGATCGTAAGGTATAGGCACACGTCCGCGGATTGTAATATTAATCGCAAACGGTCATAATCGAGCCCTATAATAATAATATTATCTATGACCGAACGTGGTCGAAATCCATTTCGATTACAATAATAATATAAATATATACACTCACACTGATATAATATGAATTCAATCGCCATAAAAATGGCCATTCTTTCCGCGTATTATACGCCAGGGAGAAACGAGCAAAGAACATGTCATCACCCTGTACGCGTCTTTCTCGGTCGGACGCTCGCAATCTCCTTGAATGAACGCGCGCGCGGTCTTGCATTTCCTCTGCAGCGTGATTACCTATATAATATACCTATATGTACGTTTTGTATTTTTTCTACAACTTCGGCCATAATAACGATAATATAATAATCTATTATATTATATTATTATGTGGTTGCGAAATCGGCCGACAAATAGGACATAATATTATTATACTCACATACGAGCTCCACGAGTCAATATTATAATGTACCTCTATATAATATTATGGTGTTGTATATAATAGCCACGCGTGTTCGAGCGAGTTTTACAAAATTTCCGATGTATTCAAATCGAACGTTTTCCATCGATCAACTGTTATTATAATATAATTTCGTAATATTATGTTATATATATATTATAATAAACGTGAGATAATAATATATTCCGAGAGGCGGAAAGACGTATTTCGATGTTGTATAATATATATATAAGACGCGTTACGTTAACAGTGCGGTTAACCGAGAAAATAAAGGAACTATCGTACAGGAACTTTCGGTTTTCACCGATGTCTCGTATATCGTATACATCGGAGGTTCCTATAAATTTATATATTCGTTTTTGAACAATTTTAAATTTCGATTTATGTTCGAACGTTAGTATAATATAATTTTTTATTTAATACATTCTCGCACGATAAAAAATGATAACCGATAAAAAGTCGATGGAAGTGTTTAATATATCATTTTTGAAACTGAATAAATATCATTTTTTTTTATACTCATCGCCTATATTATAATTTTATAAGTATACCTACTTCAATAATATTAAAATGTCATAAATCAATTATTGAATATTTTTTTAAAAAACAATATTTTTCGATTCAATAAATAATCACGATGGAACATTTAAAATGAAGCATATATACTTATTTTAAACAATAAAATGTCTCACAAATATATTAACGATTGTCAATTACGCAACCTAAAAAAATTACTAATTAATTAAAAGTCAGCTAGGTCAGGTACCTTACGTATAAAATGAATTAACATATTATAACATATTGTTTGTACAGGTTTGGAATAACTTGTGAACGATTGACCAAGTTCGAAAAATCTATACTTTCACCCTCGATAAATTAAATTATATATATTTTTAGACCCGATGACGAATAATATGTAATGAAATGTAAAAACATTGATATTTCATTACGTTATGTAGGAAAAAAGATAACGTTTTGAATAATAATTAATGAATAACGCATAATGTAGTATTTCAATAATATTATATAAATAATTATTATATCAATTATATTATGCCAAAATCGATCGAAAAACTCAGAAGCACAGTACGAGTATATAGTTTAAACCGAAAAAAAAAATAGTTAGAAGTTCAAATTTTTATGATGTTTGTAAAAGTCAGGTCCACAGAATTTTGAAGTCTTGTCCACCAACAGTCACACGCATAACGTTAGGCTGTACGTTTACGTTATAATTTAATTTTAACATATTTTTCAATATCAGTATAAAACTTAACTACGTACCTACTTATTTATAAATCGTTTTTCACGGACCGCAAGAATTAATATCGATAAAAGAAAATAAAAGATGCCGGTCTTGCAATAATTGTTATTTCCAACTCGATCGTATGTGGAGTCGCGAATTGTGATAAATATTATTTTTTTTTTTTTTTAGAAACAATCGGATTCACGTATAAAAGTTTGCAAAAAATGCGATTTCGTAATCAGTAAAAACGGCGTGCACGGACGCGGACAAACACAGTGCAAATTGTTTAACCTAACCTAATTTCCATGTGACAGCGGATGCGGTCGCGGTCGCGTTTCGTATAATTTTCGATAATATAAACATAATAATAATAATAATTATGGGTGTATACGAAATATTATAAATTTATAATATTGCATCCAACAATATAATTATTGTACACATTAACTTAACCGGCACGTAGACCCCAGATCATATTATATATTTTAATTTTGACAATATCGATAATATTATTGCATAAAATCTAACGCTATTATATGACCTATTTTTTCTTCTGTTTTTGTTTTTTTTCGGTTGCGTCTTTGATTCGATACGTTTTATGTTATAATAATAATTTCTACAATATAAGTTACACTGGTAACACGTCCGGAAAACATAATATTATTATAATATACTCGCCGATACGCGAGTCAATAACATAACATAAAAAAAAAAAACAGTTTTAAAATATGTTATAATAATAATAAGACCCGTGCTGTGTTCGCGTATAGGTTGCATCAGCCAATTCGGTCATCGACGTCGAAAGTATCAAAGATACAAAATTATTAATAACAAACGAATTTAAACGATTCTGATGTATTATACGGGTCTTCGGTTAAACTTTTTTATTTCCAATATTATTATTATATAACTCCGTCTCAATATCGTTTCGTTTTCGTTCCAGTAAAAAATACGATAAACAAAAATAAAATTGTGTTCGTTGGAGTAGTATACACGAGTATAGTATACGATATAACGTGACGCATATGTAAGTAATATATAAATATATTCGAAATAGAAATAAATCCAGTTATGATATTATAACATATTAAAGCAAAAATAAATAAATAAATAAATAAATAAATAAAATCTCTAAAGCAAAAAGTGGGTCAATGACTTATTGTTGTTATACCAATATACCTTGAATACATAAACATATTATAAATAATTATTTACACTCGTTATCCCTAGAAAATCTAACAAACAGTTGTTAGAGCACACCTAATATTAATATAATATACTTAATGTTATTCGCTTTTTTTTTATTATTATTTATTACGTTAAGTATTGTTATGTGTTTTTAAGTTTTAAAATGTGCACTTTTAGTATATTTTATAGTTTACAGAAAGAGAAAAAAACGAATAATAATTATATTAAACGTTAAATGAAAATCATTCCTGCTCGACATGAAAATTGCGTATAAAAATATTATTAAGAACCAGGGCCGGATTTAAGAGGGCCCAAGGGGCTCGGGCCCCGGGGCCCCCACAAAAAAAATGTACTTTTTGTAAATTTTGTCGTAAATTTTTTTAATTTTATAATAAATATATTTGTTTTCGGGATCAATAAAATAATTACAAATTAATAGAAATAGTAAGTTGTATGTAAAAATAAAATATAAAAGTGAAGTAATATAATCAATCTCATGGACGTTCAAAATACAGGTACCTACCTATAATATAGATAAAATTGTTATTATACGCTTTAATTGACGTAAATTAATTTATTATTTAAAAAATCAAATTTACTAAATAAAAAGTCACAAATATAATATAATAAACTTTGATTATAATAATATATAGTAAAATAATAATACATTGTAATTAATAATTATATCGTAATCAATGATTTTAATGAAATAATAGAGTAATGTTTTAACAATTGATTTGATTTAAATTATTTTCTAAAATATTTGTAGAAAAATCTTGGATTATAATAATAAAACTTTTATTTGTTAAGAGACCCAGGGCCCCCAACAACTCCTAAATCCCGGCCCTGTTAAGAACAACATAATATATGATAGTGCAGTACTCCCTACATGGGATTTTGAGAATATTTAGAATAATACGTATTATTTCCGTTGTAGATTATAATAAACAATATAATCATTCATTTCTATAACGATTTTTCACCTTTTCATTTTTCGGTTAAATGTAAAATTACCAGTTTGAGTAATTATTTATAAAATATGGAGAAGATTTAAAAAATTTAACAAAATTTTTGCACAGGCGCAAATCCACTAAAATTTTTGGCTAAGAATACAACACAACATCATGATAAGTGTCTAGATATTAACTATTAAGATAATCCAATTTAACAATTATTACTTATTACTTTATTAGAGTACAATAACGTACTTATGTTATAGACATAAAATTGTAAAAACGAAAAGAACTATTGATAACATAAATATAAAATATAATAAATATAATATAATGTAATACGATAAATATTTGAGGGGGCTAATTTAGAATTAGGTTGGCTAATGCCTCTCAAGTCCCCCCTCTATTTCCACATATGCATTTTTGTAATAATTATTTGTTATAACAATGATCGGATACATATATCATTATTATATTATCCGGTTCGTTAAATTCGTTTTTCAATTCTTTATAAAGTTATATCGTAATAATATTATAATAATTCAATAATAATTGAATATAAAGCAGATTATCAATTAAATAAAACAATTGAGTTTTTTTTATTTTTCTCCGACACAACACGCGTTTTTATTCGTAATATTATATATTATAATAATGTGCATCATAGGCGTTAATTGGGGAGGGGGAAGATTAAGGGTGATTGCCCCCTTAAAACGTGTAAATCGGTCATTGCCCCACTTGAATTTTTAAACAAGTTTCAAAATTATAATAATAAATAAATATCAAACTTAGTTATTTAATGGAAAAAAATTTTGACTTAAAAATACAAATAATATTAAATATTATCACCATAAAAATATAGTTTTAAAGATTACTCCAAGGAGGTTTCTGAATCCGTTGGATTGAAATTTATATATAGTTCTTGATAATAATTTTGTAATATTTAATAAAAAATAATATAGTTCAACGCGTAGTTTTATCACTTTATGTATAATATATATAGTTAAGAGGATTGAAAGCGTCGATTTTCTATCAATGTCTAACACATAAAAGATACGGATTTAGACGTTTTCTATTTCCAACGTTACGTTCGATCTAGTTATGCGATAAGGGATCTGAAAACGGATATGAATTCGTTAGAATGTCTACTTTAGATCAACTTTCCCACTTTTTTCATTTTTTATCCTAAATTCTTCAATTATTAAATAAAATTTGTTTCAACAACAATGAGAAGAAAATTTCAAAAAAGTGGGAAAGTCGATCAAAGTAGACTTTCTAACGAATTCAAATCCGTTTTCAGATCCCTTATCGCATAACTAGATCGATCGTAACGTTGGAAGTATAAAACGTCTAAATCCCTATCTTTTATGTATGTTAGACAGAGAAAGAAAATCGACGCTTTCAATCGCCTTAAATAAAACAATAAATAGAATTAGAATGTTCTCATAATTTATAAAGAATAAGCGCAGGGCGTACCATAAGATTAAATCGAAATTTATTTATTTATATACCTAATATAATAATTATAATGATTTGCGTCGACCCCATAAAAAATGATGAAGTCATGATGATGATGCGAGTTAAACTCTGAATATTTCGCATCTTTTCGACGATGGTCGATATTCAAAGTTGATGTAGGTACGTACCTTACAGTTTATATCGTCCAAATGTCCAAATATTATTTGAAAAATATTATCGCGTATTATGCAACCGAAGAATATAATATAATATTATATAAGTACATAAAAAAACTTATTCATCAATGGACGAAGATTTTTTTGTGAAAAGTTATCTGCAGTATATACATGAGAACTAAATCCAAAATAACTAAACGTTTTAAACAACAGAAATATTTTTATATTGATTCTCAACTTCTTGTGCACCCCTACTCACGCCGTTATTGTATTATTTAATATTATAAATGAATAAACATCATAAATCACACACGCGGATGTAACGAAAACATAATTAATGTTGTAATTATTAACAAAATATTTACGATTGAATTAATTCATAATTAATATTATATAATATTTATTATATAATATTATAAAAATTATATTAATTGAATAGTGGGCTGTAATAAAACAAACGCCGAATAACGATTAAAAATGTCCATTATAATAGTATATAATATATATTATATCGTATTCGTATTACAAATGAATGGAAAATACAATACTGAAATTATTGATTTTAAACGTAGGATTTTCTAATAATATTTCCGTCAACAGTTAGTTTAGGTAACTGTGGAACTTACACAGTTTTATAAACGTGTAAACGAGAATAATATCACGATAGTTTTCGAAATTGTAAAAAATATTGCAATTTCAGATAATGAGGTTTCTAATTTTAACCGTTGAAAATGGTCATGTCCTTATTAGATAACTGTATTTAGATTATTTTAATAGTATTTGTTTTTTTTCCGTTTTTATGAAAATATTATTTGTTATGTTAGGATCAGCCAGGACGCCAGGACCTACAGTGGTGTAGTCATAAAAAAAAGTTTTGAAAAAAAATGTTTTGCCAAAAAATGTTCCATGGGTTAGGGTAGATTGTATAAAAAGTTAAGTACCTCCCCCACTCCCCTCCCTTCAAAATAAACATAAAAAATATAGAATTTTTTTTTTCGAATAGAAAATTTATAATATTTAATATTATCAAATATCAATTGATTATTATTAGTTCATAACGCGTATTTTGTTAGCAACAAAATCTAATATACCGACATATATAGAGGTATACATTTTATTACTATGTATATAACTCATTCAAAGAATGTAATAATTAGGTATTATATTTTGAGTTCATAATAATTTAAAATATATCAAATATTCAAATCGTCTAAGGTAAAAATCGAGAAATTGTATTATGTACATTATACTGGCCCAGAACTAACTTTTTTTTTTTCGTATTATAACCGACGAGCTTATATATATAGAGTTAATAATGTTTTCACATTACTATTACTGCGACACTCGAACTAACGTACCCTGACCTAGATGATTTTTTTTTAAAAAAAAATATTGGCATCTGTTGTGATCGATTTATCAATATACAATAATACGCAATTTAAAAATAAAATACAAATTTTAACCGATTAATTAATGATAATAATTGTCAATATTCTGGAATCAATTCGAACATATACGATATAATATTATAATAAAACGTACTCGCGCGTTGAAATAATTTACTCTTGTCGTTTGCAAAATTCACGATTTTTAATAACACATTTTTTTCTTCTTAATTTGGTATATAATAATAAATAATAATTTATAATTATAACTTCTAATATCTATTTCTATATAATATATTATATTTCATTATAGAAATAATAACATTCAGTTATATCTTGCGTCCATGAAAATATAAACTCGTATATTATGGTGACATCATTATTATTTTTGTGCAGGATGTTTCTCGCCGCGTGAACACAATTATTATTATTAATAATAAATAATAATAATCATATACACTAAACTTATTAAATCAGCCTTAGCCCAGTTGCCGTTTCCGCGGATTAGTATACCTATAAACAATACAAATATATAATATTATATTATATTATACGCGTGCGAAAATCATTTTAATTATTATTTTCATACTTTGTTAATATAATATTGTTATTATATAATATAGTACTCTAGCTGTTTACCGTCATTTAATAGTAATAATGATAATAATATATCGTCATTATAAAGCTCACGTATGTGAATATTATCTATCCATATCAGCGCGTAAAATCGCGTATTTTATTTTGTTGAAAATTTTAATCGTTAGACTCGCGAGGAACTAGCTCAAGGTAGAACACATCATGTTATAATTGTTTAATATTAATTCTGTAAAATCCTTTAATAATATTAACCGTATTCTATAACATTATGACATCAATATTACATTATAAAAAATAAAAACTATGTTCCTAGAAAAAAAACAATTATTAAATTATTATTAATTTTAATTAAATAGAGATAAATCAAAATACATAATATAGTGTACTTTATAATATCTATTTTTATTTATAGAAATAAATTACATTCGAAATAATAATATATTATAATGGTAAAATAAAATATCGGTATTTATCGATTTAAATATTAAAAATATAATACGAGGAACTTTAACGCTAGCTGTCGGCAGTCACTGATGATTGATCTATAATAATATGATTTAGTAATTTAAAAAATATGAAAAATAACGTATTGATTGAAATATTTGTGTTAATTATTTCCATAAAGACTTAAATAATAATAATATATAATATCGTAAATTTTATTATTTTGTATAGGTACTTATCTAGCTGTGTATAAACATACAAGATACAACGAGAAACCAATGGAAAATATTAGAATTTAGTTTATTTTTCAACCAAATGAATTATATACTTAGGTAAATATGTGAAACAAAATTAAATTTTAAATTGTGCATATAACACATTGTAAAATGAATAACCATTTTCGAGATAATATATCGAAACATTTCGTAACAAATACGTCTGCCGTTGGTTTATACGCGTTTGTATAACATAATATGATAAATGATAATATAATATATGACTGTTAGGTCAATATATTATAAAACAATAAACGCATATTATTATTATAATATTAATATTTTGAAAATGTTAGTGTTATTCAAATATATTATACTCACAAAATTTTTATTTGCGAGTTATTTGACCAAAATGTAATAAATATTATAATATATATATTATTGATTATTATTTAATTTATATTTTATGGAGTAATTTGTACTCACGTCTTATTTTTACGTTTTCTTATGATGGTAAATCGGAATATCATTTTTTGAAATTGTATCCGAATACAATAATAAGTATTCTTCGTATTAATTCATGGTATTATGGTAACACACATTTTTGTTCATAATCTGCGATGAAGATGTGCGCATAACATTATAACGCATATATACAGTATACCTATATACAATATAACATTTTCAGTTGAAAAACGCATACCTGTTATAAAACGTATTTTATATTGGTAATTTTGTATAGGTCTACGTTATCGAAACATATAGATAGCAGGTAGGTATATATTATATATTATTATCCGTAAATTATTTTTAATATTATATATGTTTATAATTTATAATTTATTTATACAATATAATATATAGGTGTACTTACCAATCGTATCAATATGAATATTAAATTTATAATACTTGTAATGCATATAATATATGCGCGTTGAACTAAAAAGAAATCAACGAGTGTTATACATTTGTTTTACGTTTTTTTAAACGTTTGGAATTATTCAGTAATATATACAATACATAATATATAATATGTTTGAAAAATGAATACAAAATCTTCGCATAAATCATGTATATAGCTTTATATAATTAAATATTACCTTGGAAATCGGTAAATACTTACAATATAAAATTATATGAAAAAGCGTACTAGACTATACTAGATATGTATAAGTTAAGACAAAACTGAATAAAAAAAAATTATACTCGTAGCGCGTGCGCGATACCTTGAAAAACACTTTTACTGTTTACATTAAATGTCGCATACTATAATACATTAACCGGTTTGAAATATGAATAATTTAAAAAAATAAAATGCACGCGAGTACGAATAATTATATGATTATTTTTAAAATACACACAATATAATATATAGGTAGGTCTATATATTATTATGATGATGGCAATATAATATATATATATATTTATAAAAATAAATATGTAAATTCGAATTTGGAATAATAATGTAAAGTGAATTTCGCGTAGGTACCGCGATTCAGAATATTATATAATATTACTCGCGTGTAATTTGTATTCACCTATTTCACGAGATTCGTAATTTGTTTACGCGTTTCGAGGAAATATTTAATATATAGCTATATAAATTATTAACATAAAATATAACGATATAGATAAAATTGGAATAACGAAGACAAAAGCATTTAGGTATAAGAAGTAACGCGTAATTCCGTGCCTATAATTAATATAGTAATGTAATTAATTTAAATCAAGTTAACAAGAGAAAAAAACATATATCGTATCCTTATTAAAGTATATTATTGTATTACTGATTATTTTTTTAAAGAGGATCAAACTTCAGCGAAGCGAAAATTTTCATAAAAATTAAAAATTAAATTATATTTACTACTCGTTCGTTCTTTTAGTAAATACTAATTAGTAATTACATATACATAAATTATACGTATACACATAATGTATGTAATTATCTTACTATGATGTTATACTTCACGAATCTTTCAGAATATTATTATTATTATTATATTTCTAGATAATAATTAATGCATCTAGAGATTGAAATATTATTGTTATTGTTGGTTTATATTCTTATATCCTTTTAATAATATAATTATTATTACGTCGACAACGTAAAGAATAACACTCTTATTGCTAAGAAAGAAAGTTATTTTATATAACTAAATAAGAGCGGAACAATTATTATCGAATCGATATTTTGGGGTTAAGTAATAGATGTAAACACATCGGCATCGCGATAATATTAGAGTCATTTATTTATTTTTTCTGACGAAATTGAAATATTATAAAAAAAAAGTTATCGTTAAAAATTTTACAATTAACTTTACCGAACGTGAACAATAAATATAAAAACGAAGAGATGATACTTCTGTCGCAGGAATACAGGCGTGCAAATCATAGTGCATAATTTTAATTAAAATTTAAATGCAATGATAAACCATCGCATTCGAAAAAACGATTCTGAGCTAAGTTCAGTCAGATGTAGGTATCGATTAAAATTTTGACATTTTTTTAAATTAAATACCTATTTGAAACGCAAAATTTTATCACACATATAGGGACCATATAGGTACACATATAGTACATAAATGAACACCCTATATAATTTTCAAGCCTCTAAGTTTATTAGTTTAATATAAATGCTCATAAAATCCCTTGTCACCTAAAAATACCTAAAATTGCCAATTATATCAAACATTATATTATTATATACATAAAAACGAGAATTTTACGAAATATTCAAAGTCCTATATTTTGTAGAAAAATTAATGCATACAGTTCCAAAATTTCATCACATATATATAGTTCCTATGTGAATAGGTACCCGATAAATTACTTAAAATAATTGCTTGAGTTATCGTGAAATATTGAAATAGAATTCGTTGAAATTTCAGTTTTTCGTGAAAAATGCCGTTTTTTTTGTCATTTTTTCGTCGTTTTTTTTATCGCATAGGCGTAATTACGGGGGTGCACGGGGGTGCAAGTGCACCCCCTGTAATAATCTGGTAGGTGCAAATTTATTGAATTGAACCCCCTCTAATTATTTTACACTAGTTATAATATTTTTAGTAAATATTGGTTTTTAATTTTTTTCAATAGCTTGTTTTTGAATTTTGATAATAGTGTCAGAAACGAGTGGATCTTCGCAGGAAAAATACCTATTATTCCAATATATTTTACGCATGCGCATACATCAATAATTCTCATCACGGTTACCATCACTTAATTATATTATGTTATCATTACCGCCAAAATTTAAATTATAACCACAGATAACATTATGTTATCTGTGTTATAACTAATAAAATATATTATGACACCAAAGTCTTATTATTTCTAATATTTTTGTTTCTTCTATAGAAATATTAAAATCATATATTCACAATATGACAACCTATAAAGCTTAAAGAAGTTGATAAATAACTTAAAAATGAAATTAAAAATCTCGTAATACACAGTTTCAATGAGTGGTTGGTGTTGTAGTTGGCTTTTTGTATTTTGCCACACCTAATAAAATATACTTCGGGGCCACTGCAACTGATATTATAGATTTTTAGGATTTGCTTAGTTAAAATTAGTTAATTCACAATATTAACTTTTAATATTATGCTACTTATTTAAGTATATAGACTAAAACAGTATATAGTATAATTATAATATATATGCAGTAATTTTAGATTTTTATAATAAAATCTATTATTTAGTCTAAAAGATTTATTTTATATATTTTTTTAACAATAAATTACAATATATTTTTGTATTATTTATAACAAAATTAATCATTATGAATTCTAAAGTTCAGTGTATTTATTAATTTAATAAGAATATAAGTGACGTATTATAATATAATAATTAATAAGAATGTATATACTAATAAGATACAATTCAAATTTTTAATGACTATAATTTTTAAAATATTATTTATTTGTTTTAATTATATTACTTTGATTTTTAAATTACTATAAAAGTATGAATTAAAAAATTAATAAATTATCCTTATGTCTTATATCTTATATTATGATTTTCATAGTAAACATTATCAATTAAATAATTGAGTGATAAGAATTATTGATGTATGCGCATGCGTAATATATATTGGAATAATAGGTATTTTTCCTGCGAAGATCCACTCGTTCACAGAATATCAGAATTTATCATTGAGATAAAATTATCTTTGATAATGGTCACAACTGTGGTATAGTTGTGTAACCATTGTGAACGCAGAACAAATCACGCATGTTTACATGGTATCTGTGGTATAAGTGAAGGTGATTCACAGATATATAGAATAAACTATTTATTTATTCTATATATCTGTGAGGTGATTATAATAGCTTATCATTATTATAATATAATTATATTTCTTTGGGCAGGGTAAGTGGCTTCGTAAATAGCTTAATTTGTCATTATAATTTTTTATTCGATAATATTTTGCACCCCCTGAAATTTTACGGAATTACGCCTATGTTTTATCGTATGGTCAATTTTGATATATTCGAAAAATGACCTAAATAAAGTATCAACTACATCCACTTTCCAATCGGAAACACATCCCATTCGGCCATTCATGAAAATCGGAGCATTATTTCGGGTAGTAGAAGTGTCTTCAGAGTTCAGACTTAAAAAAAAAGACACACATTGTAAAACCAATACATTCTTCGGTACCCTCAGAATCTAAAATATGATAATATTATAAAAGTACAATTACTTATTATTAAAAACGATGTTTTTCATAATAAAAACCCGCAAATACACTTAGAAATTTAAATTTATTGATATATTTATATAGCTATTATAAATTATCAGTTTATCACTTTAAATTTTGAAAGAAGCGAGGAACGTATTGGATTATATTGATATTACAATAATTATAATATTATGTTATTCGATATATTATCTAATCTGTGAAAATACGGATTTGGATAGTATAAGTGTTTCGATTACCATAAATAAGGTATACTTTAGGTAGGTGTTTTCCTAATAATACTAATAGTCGTTTTACAAGTTCCCCAATTTATTAATTTATTAATCAATATGAAATATCATTAAAATATGAAGGAAAAAGAGTAAAATTTACAAAATATATTTTAATTATTTTATGATGATTAAAAAAATATAAGTTGCATAAAAGCTTAAATGCTTTATCGAGTATTATATATAATTAATATTTTTATGATTTTATAAATAAAAAAAAATCCGTGACAAGATAAATGATTAGGCAACTTATTGTACATGAAAAATATTATTTTACCAAATAATTAATAATTATTAATAATATTACTCCTTTAAATTTTTTAAACGTTCATTAATTTTTTTTTTTAATTATTGAAAAATTAAACGCTAATATTAAAACGAAATTCTAGGAGTAAAATAACGGCGTAAAGTTTTTCAATAATATGTCGTATTCGTAATATTGTCAGATCTGTTATTTTAAAATAATTATAAAAATTCTCTTCTACATAAACAAATTATTATTTTTTTTTAATTTCTTATAAACTTTTGACATTCCTGTGAATGATTTGATTACAAGTATTATATTTTTTCCAAGACATAAACATCTGATATTATGATATAAGTACGAAAAATTGATTTAATACTTGTTTTAAACGAGTAACTCGTTCGTATAACAATAATATTATAATATATTATTATTACGTAATTAATAATTGTTATACATTGTATAGTAATAAAAAAAAATGAAAACAACTACAACAATAATAATATTGTATTAAATTTTATTTATGTATGCACACCAAGGTCAAAATAATATAAATTTGTTTTATTATAATATTCTGTTTAGTGTGCATAAAAATTGAAAAAAAGTTTAAGAATTTAATACCTGCTCGATCGTTTATTTTTAAACAGTTAATTATACGATACCTGTACGAATAGATATCATAAATTAATAAAGTTATAATATTATAATGTTTCTCGTTTATAAATAGTGTATGGAAAATATTAAATATCTACCCCTGAAAGGTCGGAAAATGTCTTATTTATAATATAATGTAACATTATTATTGTTAATTTAAATTATTATTGTTGTTTAACTGAAATATTTAAAAATTGTATTTAAATTGAATAACATACCCCACGTACTATAAACATAATACGTTATAACTTATAATAATCATGATAAATGCGATCGAGTGAACTGAAACATAAAAAACCGTAATTAGTAATCGTACGTAATCTTTTGAATCGTATGGGCTATAAATCTATAATATAATATTATAGTACTTATTAGATATATATTATACTGTTCGTATATATTAAATAGAAGTTCGTAATTTACATAATATATGAATATATAATGATAATAATAATAATAATAATAATAATAATAATAATAATAATAATAAT
>JAIUCT010000007.1:12034563-12055877 GCA_021307375.1 Tetraneura akinire
ATAATAATAATAATAATAATAATAATAATAATAATAATAATAATAATAATAATAATAATAATGAAAAGAAAAACACAATATTAAAAAAAATTATTCGTCTAATCTATTCTAACACGTGTATACAAAATATCACCTCCGCAGCGATAGTTAAAAATATTAATGTAAAGACATTTATTTTGTTTTTTAAATAATGTACTTAGCATACATTTTTTTATTATTTGCCTACAGTAGATAAATAATTTATAATAGTAACTACTCGTATTGTGTGTGTCATCGAGTGACTAAATAAAAAATAATTTAACGAATTCCTCACTGAAGAATATTATAAAATTAGTAATAAGAAATTTTAGACATTATTGCCTGGTGTGAATAAAATATGTGTATTTATTTTAACGACCGGCTATTAATATAAAGCAAAAAAAAAAATTAAAACTATATAAATACAATATATAGGAATATTCGTATATAATTCGTTATATTATTATTATTTAATGGACTGATTTATTTATTATAATTTTATAATTAACCAGTTTTTTCCTTTTTAAATTTGAAGATTGTAAATTTTTTATGTTCGGTACATTTAATATTTTATAAACTATACACAATATATTGAAATATGAATTATATAATATTATATAACAGGCATTTATTTTTCAATTGTTATATTTGTATATTTTTTATATGTTATATTGTTACACAATTAGTCAATACGTGACTAAACGACTTTATGTTAAACAATCCGTTCGGGTCTTGAGATATTATTATACGTTTTAAATATTCCAAAAATAATAGACGAGTATTTTATAAAAATTTTTTTTAAATTATTAATTTTTTCCAAATACGTTTAAAAACGTATCAAAATAACATTTTCTCCGATATAAATAAATACCGGATTTAAATGTGTGATTAGCGATTACCAATTATTATCATACTTAATTAAATTATAGAATTATTATACAAAATTAAAAATACACGTTTTCGTTTTATATATATATATAAATACAATAATAACTAAACAAATACTTTTAATAATCTTTTAAGTTTTAATTAGGATCGTGTTTATTTAAGTATAATAATTCGCGGTGGTTTTTTATTTACTGATTCAACAACTTTGTACTTAATTATAAAATATAATTATAGCGCACAATATAACTTACTAGATACGAGTAGATAATTTAAAAAATAATTCAGATAATATAATAATACACGATACGAGTAAATTTCAAAATAATAAAAAATTACGCCGTAAAACTACGTGTAATATATATTTTAATGTTTTTCTCTAAATTATATGTTTCCCAATAATTATCGTTTTCTATAAAGAATATATTATTTATTATTAATAACTAATAATTAATTATATATTACGACATATAAAATACTCTGAGGAATAGAAAAATAAAAAATAAAATGAATGGTCAAATTTTCAGAAACGTCGTATTATAATAATATTTTATTCTTAATCATATTATTAGTATAAGTTAATATAATAATATATTAAGTATAATATGTAAATCGTATAGATTATATGATTGCTTACGCAAATGCGTTATGTAATGAATCGTTGGCAGAAATACGTGATTTATTATTGTACCAGTCCAATATTAAATATAATATAAAACAAATAATTACAATAAAATATATAATTATTATAATATTTGGACTGTTATAATAGTCGAATAATATTATTATGGTATTATGTTAAAAGAAATTATATTGGTTGTGGTGTTTTGAGAGAAAAATAAAAAAATAATTGTTTTATTTCCGCTGCGATAAAAATAATATAATCACAAATTAAAATGATTTAAAAAAAAAAAAAAAATACAATAAAGTATACGAATTTCAAAATTGATTATTATTATTATTATTATTTTTTTTTTTTTTATCTTTAGTCATGACTTACATAATATATATATGTACGCGGACCAAAACAAATTAAAATTAAAAAATATTTATTAATTATAAAATTATACCCAGATAAAATTTTATCTAAATTATACATTTTGCAATCGTTTTCGTTTTATGTAAATAACATATTATTAAATAAACCTATTATTAATAATTAATAATTACTTACATTGCATCACTTACGACATAAAATACGTTAACGAATATAAAAATAAAATAAAATGAATAGTCAAATTTCAGATAAAATTTTAAATCCACACAACGTATAGAAACTGCTGTAGTACCTATTGAAAATAGGAAGTTTAAATTTATATTAAATACATCCTAATTAAAAATAAAATGATCTTAGATATTTTGCAATTAAAATTAAAATTTCGGGAAGAAGAGAATGGAAGAGACATTATTTTTTCCAATTTGCGAAGCTGCGCGTGAACGAAAATGGATTTATTTTTCTTGTTAAAAAAATAAAAATAATTTTTGGGTCCACCTTAAAAAAAATTTGAATTTAAACTCAATATTTTACAATTCTGTTTTTTTGTACTTTAATTATTTTTTAATAATATTTAAAAATTCCGCTATCGGTCAAACTACAGAATATTATCTACTATTTATTCGATTATTTCGGAAAATGATTATTTAAAATCATTTAACAGAAAAAATATTTAATGATTTTTGACTAGGACGTATTATATTATAATATAGTATAGGTACATAAAGTAATAATTTATACAGTAACGTAACGCAACTGTTAAATCCTAAATCGTGTCTAAAATTTGTATAATTTGGCCGTTTCCGTAGTACACTATTATAATGACTTATATGACCACATAACTCTCGTCAAGGTATATATACCATTATATTAAAATATAACAATAAAAATTGATGGTTCCTAAATATGATTTTTGTGATTTAATTTATATTTGACAGATAATTAATAAAAGGCGGAAAAAACATGCGCACACAACATACGTCATAGCGTAATACAAACGATTTTTCATTAACCGCAATAATTAATATTATAATAATTACATAACATTAAATAATTATTCCCGACTGATAAGAGAAACGCCCTGTTAATACAATAACATTATTCGGACGGGTTATTGTGTGTACGCATGTAAATAATAATTATTACAATAAAACATTGTAATATATACGCATAATATGTGTAATATACCGTGTAGGTTTATTTAAATTAAATTCCTGTCGGTCATTTTATAAAATAAACTTTATTATTCTTTAATAAATAAGTATATAATATTATAATATTACCCGTTTAATTCGCAATGTGTTGTTAGCTGCGTCTGAATATACAGTGTGACTCCGATACTTTCAGAAATCTAATTTTATTTTAATAATATATATTTATTTATTCAGTTTCATAATGGATTTGTATATACATATACAATGAAAATATCAGACGTCAAAATACGTATCGTAGTTTTAAATTTTCATAAGATGTATCTTCATTTTGCCGTATTAATATTTTAACCACGAGCTGGCGAGCAAATTTACATCAATTCTGTATTTAATATTTATAGTTTGGACTTAAATAATATACCTACATTTTATGCTATTCGTCAAAATTAGAATATTATTTCGAGTCGAAAAAGTGTCTTCATACATAAAAGCATAAAAAAAAGACACTGGTCATTGTAAAACCAATAGATTTCTTCGCTTCGCTTTAAATCTAAAAATTAGGTATTAATTATATAATAATTATATACTGTAATATTGATTTCATTATATATTTCAATACGATTATCAAATATAATAATTTGTCAATAGACAAAAAATTCAACAATCATTATATAATTTATTACATTATTTTATAACTCTTAAATAATTATAATACTATAATATTTAATTTTACGTACTAATTTCAGTTCTCCGATGTCCATGACATTCAACAGTAAACACAGGTACACCTACATAAAAATAATTACTATATATTATCTTTTATCTATATAAACAATTAAAATAACTAAAAATATTTGTTTATTATTATTTTTATAATCAAAATAAAATATACATTACATTTTTGTATTTACGTGGAAAAAAAAGGTATTTTCAAAAGACGATATTAATATTTATTACTTAAAATAAATATTAATATTTAAAATAAAAAAAAATAAAACTACATTAATTACGGCACGTATTTAAATATAAAATTATACAGACACTTTTATAAAATATATTTTTTTTAAATATGTAAATTTATAATAATTAAAGACTTTCATGGCGGGTAATCTAGTATAAATACCAGTATATAGTAGTACTCAGTGGTCGAAGTGGGGTAAAATAAGTGGAGGGATGCCCACCTATTTAAAGGAACTTAATAATTGTATACGTTACAGTTCCATTGATAATTTCTCCCCTCCCCCCAACTAATAAATATTCCAGTTTTTTATATTTTATATGATTTAAGAAGTTTAAAAGAATAATTAAAGAAATCTATTATAAAAAAATATATATAATATAAATATATATATATCAATATCATATCAAAATTAATTTTATATTATTTGATTATGAGATATGTCCCCAACGTTTTTAGCTTATCTATAACTTTACGTTATATTACCCTGTACCCTCATTATTTTATTTTATTTTCATTTTCACAGTTTTTGCGATAGCGTCCACATAGGCATCTGTATTTAAAATACTTTTTAAAAGTAAGCATTATATTAGGTATAGTAATTATATTATTATAGTATTAGGTACATTTCACATGACTGCATAATAAATAACGATAAACGTAATTAGTAATTTATTATAATTTTAATTGTATGTTTTTTTTCCTGGTATACTTATGTATATACATTTGACGTAATATTTTTATATAGATTATAATAATGCGTTTCTAAATGAATATAGAAGATTAAACATAAAAAGTAGTAAAGTCAATAAAATGACGTTGGACTTAGTTTAATATTATTATTCGCATGGTTTAAGACTTAAAAGTATAATATTGATGCACGTCAACGAAGCGAGTAAACCGCCTAATTCGAGATCGCCTGTTAATAAAATCAACCGGAACGGCTTGTTAACAATCAATATAATTCGGACTTGTTTTCGTTATTATCATAATATTACGTCATTAGGACATTATGTATGTTAATATTATATATATATATAACGTACGGAAAAAACTTAATAAAATCGTGATTGACTGGCGGTACATTATTATTATTATTATTATTTAAAACTATAAAAATTTAAATTTAATTATAAAAATAATTTAAAAATTAAGTGTGTTTCGTATGAATTTCATTTTTTTTTTCATGCAAAGAAAATAGCGTACTTAATGATGCACACAAAAACGTAAATTCGTAATTCGCGTTGGTTTACGCGTATAAAATATTTTATAATTTACAAATCATTCAAACTGAATGTTATTATTATTCTTACAATGAATTGCTATTATAATAAGTCATAATAACCTTCAATGAATCATTAGCCATACGATATTTACGTAACTAAACGTTAAGTACAAAGTAAAAATATAATATTTTATACGAGTACGTTATGTTATTATATTTTTATCAAACTTACTTTTATTACCTCAAGTTTAAAAAATAATTATAAATGGCGGACCGGATGGAAGTGTGAATCGGATAACGGCGTGACGATGAAAGATTATCTATTGTAATTAAGATTTGAATGCAATGTTAAATATAATCGCTTTTGAAAAAATAAAAAAACGATTCCGCGAATAAAGTGATTTTCAAAATATTAAACTAATCCATCTTAATTCCACCCAACTACCCAAGTGCAGATACAATTATTATTGGATAATATTATTTTTGTGTTTATATGCAATTATTCAAATTTAAATTTCTATAATATTGTAACGACACTATAATAACCTAATAGTTATATAGATAAAATAATTTACTTAATTATAATATATGCTACATTTTAATTTTTATAATTTTATAACTTTGCATATTGTACTCGTATTTCAATATGAATATAAAATTTTACCTTTTACGACGCAAACTACATTATTATTTTATATCGGTGTTTTACTAGTTTCGTCTTTAATTAAATGAGAATTTGTTTAAGATATGTTATAACCTGATAGTCATATAGATAAAATAATTTACTTAATTATAATATAAGGTACGTTTTATTTTTTTTTTTTATAATTTTATAACTTTGCATATTGTATTTCAATATGAATAAATAATTTTACCTTTTACGACGCAAACTATCTTATTATTTTATATCGGTTTTTACTCGTTTCGTTTTTAATTAAATGAGAATTTGTTTAAGATATTGTAGGGGTCTACAAAGTACAAATACACATTTCAAAATACTTTTAAAACATTTTCTTTTACCTCGCATTTCATTTTATGTTATTACCTGTATTTGTATATTTGTTTATTTTCATAATACGAGTATATTGTATATACATAGTTATATATTGTCTCATTATTTTATTAACTATTTAAGGTTAAACCTTGTTGTATTTGTAGAATTATTATTAATATTATAATAATTAAAATTAAATGATATGTATACTCGTACAACAAATTTTAAAATAAAATATAGGCTTTATCACTTATAAATATTTTATTAATAATTACTATTCAGAATTGTAAGCAATTATAAAACATTTGTATATACACAGCCAAACATTTGATTAAATTCTATTAAGGATTAAAAAAAAAGTACTGAAAAAAACATAACAATTTTGAAGGATTTGAAATTTTTTGGACTTTTCTAAGATGGAAGTAATAACCCTTCGGTTACCACCTATATAACTGCTTTTATACATTTATTTTTGTTTTTACTTTTTTAAATAAAATAAAAATAATATTAATTTAACATAATTATTGTATTTCGGCTAAAAAAAATTTATAACTTTTATTCATAGTCCGTAAATTTTTATATCGTATAATATAAAGCATTTTTATATAAAAGCGCGGAGCCCGGGGTCCAATGGGACGGCTCTGTCTGTAGCACTCTCGAGTTTTTTTTATTGAACCTATATATGATGTTTTCCTACGGGACTCATATATATTCTGAAATTTTATAATTTACGATAGTGTATCAAATATCCATAGAATTATTAAAAAAAACAGCAAAGATTTCAAGTCTCTAAATCTTATGTTTCTCTATTTATCGTATTAAAATAATTAAATTAAATTCGATCGAAAATACATGGTGATTTCCGCGGATTTTGCTGTTTTAACCATTTTCCCTAGGTACAGCTTAAAAAAATAATCAAGAAGTACAAACAATGACCCAAATAAAGTGTTAACATCGTTATTTTATTCTAATTACCTATAGCAAAATAATAATACGAGTATATTAATAAATTCAAAACAATCTACAATTTAATTCTTTCTGTTTTCGTTAAGATACAAATATTCAATTATATAATACAACAAATGTTCTAAAATTAATTAAAACAATTATTATACTATAATATTCTCGTTGATATTATAATATTTATAATTTGATATATACGTAAGTTAACATTGAATAACGAAAACAATTGATGCCCAGGGTTATGATAAATAATTCATAATAATGAGTGTTACGACTTATAATATCAAAATTGTTACCATGAAAAGATATGATCGATAATTATTATTATATACACTTATATGTTATATATAGGCAGGTATTAACTTTATGAACGTAACGGTTTAAAAACTTATTTAATTGTTCCTGGTTCCTGGATTATCGTAATAATATCGTTAATATTGTTTTCTACTATAGGTATTTAAGTGTATATTTTATTTTTTGGCATAAAATATAAGAATATAATACTATAACTATAATAATTGATTATTTACATAATATAATACAATATTCTTTTATAAGTAATGTGTAGTGTATATAAATTCTACGAGAAAAATTAGTGCCTTGTATAAAAATTGTAATTGATTAATAATTGAAAAGAATTAAAACATTATTTTTTCTGTATTTCCTTTTTGTCGTTTGTGTACCAGACTTAATTTATTTATATTATTTTTAACAGTAGTTTTTTCGTGCTCATTTATTCTATGGTCAATTTACAATCGAAAACAGCTTTTTTCTTTTTTTTCATATTTAATAATGCCTCAATAATACTGTATTGTATCGAAGTTTTCCTTTTTTTTTTTACATTTTTTTCTAGCGTTTCGTGTACTATATTTTTATTAAACAAAATATTATAGTTCCTCCTCTTTATTTTTTATTACAATAATTTATATATAATATTATATATTCATTAAACAAGTATAATTGATTATAAAAAAACCACACGTGATTCTGCAACAATTGAGTAATGAAACAATATGTGATTATATTGATAATAATAATAAGTTATTAATAGGTAAAATCAAATAAACGTATTATTAAAAATTAATTTGCTATAAATAGTATCTCGAAGATTATATTTTTAAAAATGATCACTTCAAAAAATTTTAATAAGGTCGTTTGATTATAAAAATTGGTTGTTAATTTGTTAAAAATAATACCTATTATTATATTATTTTATTTATATATCCGAATAATATACAAAAGTATAACTTATTGTGATTTAATTTTTCGTTTCGGTCTTAAAATCATTAAAAATCAATTTTTAGTTTAAATTAAATTTATGAAAAATTATGTACACTGTTTTTTGTGTATTATGCAATTTAAGAATAACTAAATAAAATATTATTTATAAAAATGTAATAATATTATTATGGGTGGCCCGTAATAATAGTTATAAAACAAATACAAAAATTTGTGCGTTTAAAATTGATGGGAATATATATGTGTATATAGATTTCTATGTTATCCAATAATCCATGACATTCCCTTTGTTTCTAACCTAATTAAACCTATATATTATATGATAAAATAATATATTTTTTCCGTTACATCCATAAATAAAAGAAAACGAATCCAAAATTCGATTATATATACGTACAATATGAATTATGTACTTACTCGTATATCTTTACATAATTTTGCATTATTATTATGCGTTCATATACAAATTTTATATACAAATATAATATGTATTATGTTATTTTTACAAGCTTATTTTTGAATAAATTGATTTAAGGTCGTCGCCTCATCGGATAACAACATTATATTTCATCCGTGAGATTGAGAACTAATTAAAACTTGACTGATTTCCATTATACTCATATATATTTTGATTATTTATCGTCAATATCAATCGACAATCACTAAATATTTTAACGTTTTCAATATCGTATTTTCCGGTTTTTAGAGCTTGTTTACCTACGATAGCAAAAAAAAAAAAAAAAAATAAAAAATAAATAAAAATATAAAATTATGATTTTTTAAGTTCCGAATCGAATTTCGTTCATCTTTGTTTTCGATACAACTTTTCCGGTTTCCTTCTATGCGTTCTACACGGTAAATGGTAACAACAAAATGGTAATAATTAATAAATATATGTATTTATAAAATTTTATATATTTAAAAGATAGTAAATATATACGTATTTAATTTTCTATTATAATTCTATTATTAAATATTTTTATAAAGTAAAAATATTTGACTTGGTTGCTCTATTATTGTAATGTACCGAACTACCGACAATTACTTTGTTAACAAATCGTACCTCACAAATCACAATCAGTGGTTTCGTTTATCGAAATTCAGGTATTATTATCCCCAATGGCCCAATTGAACTTCTTATATTATTTTTTAAAGTTTCAGAATAATATTTATTCACATAAGCTTTTCGTATAGTTGACTCGTTCGGTATTTGTCGTTTAGTATATTTTTCAAGAAAAGTACGAAATGTTGGATTTTGTAATTTCAATAAAGATATGTTACTCTATTAACTGAAATAAATGCCTGACATAGATCCTTATTAAAACTATAGTTACAATTATATTAGAAATAAAATTTTGTTTTGTATTTTTTAATCGAGATTATTTTAATTTTAAATTATTCTTACGTTTGTCACGTGATACATGTTGGTTCGCCAAAACTTTGGTAGTTGGCAGTTGCGTTAACTGGAATTTTACAAACATTACAATACAAAATTGAACCGTCGGTTGTAAAAATATTTAAATATTATCGTAAATATGTAATACCTATATTATTATTATTTATTATTATATAATTATGTTTACCTGGATAATGCGACGATTTTATGTAGCTTACGTCGTAGATACGCATGTTATTTTAATATTATTATAATATAATTGCACCTTGTACGCAACCAGTTTCAATCGACCACTCGTCGGTCATTTACGTACCTACGTACGATTGTCAATAATAATAATAATATAAAAAATAAATAAAAAATATTATTATCATTATAATAATCATACCGCGGTTATTAAAATAATAATATTATAATATCATAACAACGGGAACGTATAACACTACAACGTATAATATGGTATCGTTTTATAATTTTATTAATTTATTATATTATTATACCACGGTCGAGGGGCTAATAATTGGTATTATAAATTTATAATATTATACGTAATATGTACCTATGTATTTTCATTGGTTCTGCGCTACACCATACACGGGAGACGGGAAAACCTCGAATTTCGACGGTAGCCGCTGTAACCCGTACGCGATTTTATAATGATAAATTGATAACACTTGTCGTAAAATTAGGTACCTATGTATATATTATAATAATAATAATATTGTCGTCGATTTTTCATCGTCAAGTTCTCGTTTTCAGTTCCTTGTAACGTCGAGCAAAAAATTATAAACTTATTTTTTTTTTCCTATTAAAATAAACCGCACACAATCGTTCCGTCGGTCCGGGCCGAGAGTGAGGGTCGTTGTCAAGGTCGCGGTTCGCGTCGCGGGTAGAAAATGACGGTCGCCGGACTCGTTATGGGCACTACGACGCCATAAACCGCGAACGCCACTCCGTATACACGCATCGTGCAAAATTCGACCATTCCGTAAGAATAGTTATCGTCGGTTAGATTTTCGGCCCGTTCGTTTTGCCCGAGTATTTTTCCGACAACGCAACAATCATACGTTATCTGACGTTGTTCACGGGGACGTTGTATAAAAAAAAAGTATCCGTCTCGATATAACGTCTCAAGGAAAAATCGTCGTGTGAACAGAACGATAAATAACAAATAATAATAATAATAATTACCACGATGCGTGGTACTACGGTTCAATCGTTATTTTTGCGCGTAGCGTTTTACGCCGCGATGTTGATGGCGGTTTTCGTTTGCGCAGCCGAAGGAAAACCCGCGGGGAAAACTAGCAGACTAGGTGAGTGCTCTCGAACGTTCTCCTGCAGTACATTTTCCAACTGTTATCCATAACCCGATATCTAAACCGACCCGCACCAGACCTTTGTCCGTTGGTTAGTGTCGTGTTATTTAGATCGGTTTAGAGAACAGATTTGGTTCTGGTTGGTTTTTACTGGTTTTACTGTTGAGCGGAGACTGCAGAGCCCAATTTATAAATTTTAGGGCCAGGGATTTTGATAAAAAGAGACCTCTTTTAAATATTTATTTTATTTTATTCATTATATGTTACACTTGATTACATCGACTTTTTCCTATAGGGACTATCGAAAACTCATAAATGATATGACATCATCATATGATAATTTTTTAGTTATTTCACGTTCAACTGTTAGTAATGTCAGATTAGCTAGCCTATCTTGGGATAAACACGATCTCAATCTAGTTTTTACTCGTTTTAATTAAATATTTTTTAAAATTAATAATTTAATAATTAAATATTTTATTTAAAAAATATATTTTTAAAAATTTTGGTCTTCAAAATAATTACAAATACTAACAAAAAATATGAGGCCAGATGACTATAGTCACCTATGTACTTGCCTAAATCAAGCACTGGCGGAGACGGAGAGGAATACCCGAATACCTTTATTAGTGTATTGAAGAAATTTTCACCGACGAAAGCCAAAATGCGTTTTACATCACAACGATGATGTCAAATCCATCGTTTTCATCGGAATTATACTTAATTATTATATAATATGATTTTAAATTTCATATTTAATTTTTTTTTTTTTTTAAATATATTTTCAGCTAAATACATACCACTGTGCAGTATTAAAGATCCGCAGTTAAACCAATGCGTAACCAACGCTATTTCAAGCATTTTAAAATATGCCAAACCAGGTATTTCCTGTTTTAATTTAATTAATTTACATTTATATTCAATCGCTATTTTAACATATTTTAAAAACGTCAGTTTCGTAAAATATTTTTTTTTTTATTATAATATTATATTAATTTATAGTAACGCTTTCAATTATTGTTTTATAATTTAACATAACACGTTTACAAAATGTTTCATTTGTATTATCAACCATGTTGGCATGTTGATAATAATACTTAAAATTCTACGTTCGTATTATAATATTATACTATATTTAAAAATGTCAAATTTATCATTGCATAAGTTTTATATTATTATAACTATAATACATAATTTTTACGAAATTTTTGTTGATTAATTCGAAATGTGATATTACGAGTATATAAATTGTTAATTTGTTCGTATATTGTATAATGAAAAATTTGTACTTAAAAATTGACGAATTTCATTTCATTTTCCTTTTCTTTTATTGTTTTTTAATCAGCTTTATGTTATTTGTTATTTATTAATATTATTATTAATTTTTTTAAAATTTTTTTATTAGGCATTCCTGAACTAAATATACCCTCTTTAGAGCCATTTGTTATTCCAGAAATCGATTTAAAAGTATTTCAAGGTTTATCTTCATCTCTCTTTGGAGACAGTTTACAAAAAAATGATAAAAGCAGAGCGTTTACACGCAATTTAGTTGTTCACCATTCCTCGGAGTTTCAAATAAACAGTGTAAAGTAAGTACCTAATATAATTTTATCGTCGCGTTATAGATAATTTATGTATATTCATATTATGTAAATAGTAAATTTATCAATTCGACACAATAATTTTTAAAACACATGTAGTATAAATAAATTATAAGTTATGTCTTAATTGAATCCTACAAAAAAGCGGTGCGTAGGTACGTTATGGCAAGAAAATCAATTTGCGTGCCGCGCATAAAAAAAAATTTTTCAAATTTTTTCGCAACGCACGATCGACGATCCATTAATGACTACAGTTTATTGTATGATTTTATTAATCATTAATTAACAAAATTTCACGTATATGCTATATTGTATATCTATCTTTTAATATTATATTTTTATTTGAATTATTATTTAATTTGTCGCGGATTTTTTAAGTGAGATATAGAAAAACGTCAAATATTATGGAAGGATAATATTCATTAAAAACGAAATATAATCTTTATAAAGGGTATTTTTAAGAATACTATAGTATTTAATTTTCCGATAGTAATTGCGAATTGGTTAAAGACATCTTCAACCGCTGGTGTGGTACGTGATTATTATTGTTACCTAATACTTTTTTGTAGGTATATCAACGATTTCCCGTCACGTGTAAAATGATATTTAATTTTTCCGCAACCACAAATTATTATCCACAGAATCTTCTGGTGCAAACGTTAATCGCCACGCGTGCACCGCATTGCCCGGATTCAATTAAGACTAGTGTTGTGTAAAATACTCGGTAAATAATATAATGTAGGGTATAAGGTTCCCCGTTTACACATGGTAAATTGTGTAAATTTGATAAAAAAAATTCATATTATATTAATATTCAGTCAAAGTCAAACACAATTCGTTAAATGTGTTACTGTTGTATTTATTGTATGTTAGATACCCACCTAATCAATTAAAACTTTCCTATAGGTACATAAAATAAAAATATACTTTTTTCAGCACGTCATAGAACTCAATTTCACAAAATAAATAGTATTATTGAATACATGTTTTTATTTTATGTTTAGTTTAGATTTAGATAAGAAACAATTTACTATCGACCTCGATTTTCCAAAACTTATAACGAATGGCGAATATGATGTAAATTTAATATTATTTAATTTGCCAATTAAAAGTACTGGACCAGTACACATTAATGTCAGTAAGTAAAAATGACAATTATTTTTTTCATTTTAAATTTAATTTTTCTGACTAGGTAAGAGGTAATATAAGAGGTTATTAAAACAATAACTTGATTCGAAATAAATTTATTGGTTTTACAATGAAAACACATGTCTTTTTTCTATGTCTGTAAACACTTTTTCTACCCGAAATAATGCTTCAATTTTCACGAATAGCATATTTTACCGGTAGGAAAGTGGATGTAATTGGTACTTTATTTAGGTCATTCTTCGAATTTCTCAAAATTGATCCTATGCGATAGAAAAAACTAACAAATTTGAGAAATTTAAAAAATTTTGACAAAATCGATTTCAATATTTCACGATAATTCAGGCAATTCTGAACTTAGAGATTTGAACATTTTTTGGGAGTTCAAATAGGTATACGTGATTTTGGAACGGTTATATGTTTATTATTTGAGAAAATATAACACTGAATATTTCCTAAAATTCTCATTTATATATTTTATTTATTTATTAGCTCTATAATGTTTGATATAATTGACAATTTTGGGTTTTAAGTTTTAAAGACTGAAAATTTTACTGAAGTATACTCACATATTACTTAACATTTTACCAAAATATTAGAATAATATCAAGTCCCAATTATTTATATACCTGTTTAAAGTTGATATTTTTAGTGTAATCGAAAATCTAAGGATCATCTTTATATTCTTCTTAATTTCTTATTATTTCTCAATATTATATTCTGAGCGAAACGAAAATGTATTGGTTTTACAATAATGTGTGTCTTTTTTTTTTTATTATTCTGAGACACTTTTACTACTCGAAATAATGCTCCGATTATCACAAATAGCATGTTTCCGGTAGGAAAGTGGATGTAGTTAGTACTTTATTTAGGTCATTTTTCGAATTTCTCAAAATTGACCCTAAGCGGTAGGAAAACGACGAAAAAACGACATTTTTCACGAAAAATGAAATTTTGACGAATTCAATTTCTATATTTCACGATAACTTATGCACTATTGAAGATAGAGACTTGAAAAATTTTTTGGGTGTTCACTTCACATAACTACAATATATATGTGGTGAAATTTTGGATTCGTTACTTTAATTTTTCTATAAAATATAGGACTTTGAATATTTCATAAAAATTCTGGTTTTTACATATATAATGTTTGATAAGGTCTGAAAATTTTACTGAAGTATACTTAAGTATAACTTAACGTAATATCAAAATATTAGAATAATCTGTAATCTCAATTTTTTTTTTATAGCTGTTTTAAGTTGATATTTTAGTTCAAACAAAAATTATATTCTGACTTCGCTCAGAATCGTTTTTTCGAATGCAATGGTTTATCATTGCATTCAAATTCTAATTAAAATTAAACGCTATGATTCGCACACCTGTATAATATGCGGCAGGAGTATCAGCTCTTTTTTTATATTAATAATTAATAAAAAGACAAAAGATTTTGAAAATTTTATTGAAGCATCCTCATATATAGTTGAGCCTGCTACCAAAATATTAGAAATATCTCAAGTATCAATTTTTTTTATGTGTTTAAAATTAAAATTTAACTAAACTATTTATATGGATGCATATTAGGTATTACTTCTCAATATTTTACAATAATGTTAAATAAAATTGACAAAAATTTGTATTGAATTTTAAATATTACTTAACTCATTTCCAAATTATTGTGAATATTACAATTGAATTTTTTTATAAACTTGTTTAAAAGTATAAAGAAGATCTGATCTGCTGTGGAAGGGTAAAAGGTGCAAAGAGGTTAGAGTTGAATTTTGATTAAAATTCGAATGCAACGATAAATCATCGTATTCGAAAAAACCATTTTGATCGAAGTTCTGTCAGATATGGTCATTTAGGGAAATTTATATTGAACTTAGAGACTTGAAAATTGTATTAGGTGTTCATCATATATTATGTATAGGTACCGTGATAAAATTTTGGAACTATCATTTATCCTCTTGCCCTTCCATATATCTCTTCCACAGCAGAATTAGCTCTTTTTTTTATATGAAGTTATATATAATATTATTATTAAATTTTATTATCAATAATGGCTAAAATTAATATTTTAATACCTATATAAAAATGTATCAATGTTTTAGCTGACACTTCAGTTAAAGCTACATTGACCGGTAAAACGATTAAGAGAAAGAATGAAACGTATTTACTGTACGATAGTATTAACATCAAAGTGGACTTCAAGGATTTCACGATTTTAATTGAAAATCTGTTCAAGAAAGATCAGAATCTAAGTAAGTGATACATACCTACCTGTTATCAGTTGCATTTTAAAATTTAATATCAAGGATTCATTCGGTTCACGTCGAGTGAAATATTTTTTTTTTAATTTTTGATCGTTTGTTTAGACAAGGCATTGAACGATATATTAAGAAATCAAAAAGAAGAACTACGAAAACTTACAATGCCAATGATCGAAGAATTGTCTGGTAAAATGATACTAAACATGTTGAATCAGATTATGTCCGGTTTGCCCCTTGAAGAAATTTTCCTACAGGATTAGTTTTTAAACGCGTATATTTCACGTGCATATTTATATATTAATATATCGAATTATTATAATTATGAAATATTAAATATTTTTCCTCGTATTTTTCCTTGTATTATTTATTAATCTTGAATTTTTCTAAACATAAACATTATATTATACTGTTATGATTTGTCATGATGATATTATATTATATCTACTTCATAATATTATATTTATTAATATTGAGGAGACGGTATAATATTATTGTGATAAGTTTGTTTGTAATACGTATAATATATTATTATTATTTTTTGTATTTATATATTTGAATAATATTATATATGATGAATATTAATTATTATAAGTTATAAGTACTAATTTTATTGTGTTATTTGATTTGATTTGGAAATATTATTTTTTGAGTACCTATACCTAAGTAAATTTTTATAGGGATTTTTCCACAGACTACATCTTAATATCAACGTCAAATTAAATCTTTTAACATTTTTAATATAACGTTTGTTAATACTTTTTATATACGAAATTTTGAGGTTAGTTATTTTTTTTTTAGCAAATAAGCAAATATTTTTTGAAATAAAACACTTATAATTTTTTTATATAGGTACCTACGATATTTACCAGTACATTCAATGTAATAAATATAAAAAATTCAAATTTTTCAATCACCACCAAAATATATTTTCTAGGTAGAATTTTTTTTTTGTTCTCATCTAAAAATTAAAAACGCTTTATATAGGGGGACCCCTGCGCAAATTTTTTTCGAATTGTACACTTAGAATTTTTTATATACTAAATTTACCTGTACTTTTAATGTAATATGTAAAATTCAAATTCTTCAATTTCCGCCAAATATATTATCTAGGTAAAATTTTTTTTTGTTCTCAGCTAAAAATTAAAAACGCATTATATAGGGGGATCTCTGCGCAAATTTTTTTTCGAAATGAAACACTTAGAATTTTTTATATACGAAATTTACCAGTTCTTTCAATGTAATATATAAAAAAAAAGAGCTGATACTCCTGCCGCACAGGATACAGGTGTGCGAATCATAGCGTTTAATTTTAATTCGAATTTGAATGCAATGATAAACCATTGCATTCGTAAAAACGATTCTGAGCGAAGTTCAGTCAGATTATAATTTTCGTTTGAACTAAAAATATCAACTTAAAACAGCTATAAAAGAAAATTGAGATTAGGGATTTTTCTAATATTTTAGTATGATGTTATGTAATATGTAAGTATACTTCAGTAAAATTTTCAGACCCTAATACCAAAAATTGCCAATTTTATCAAACATTATATACGTAAAAACGAGAATTTTACGAAATATTCAAAGTCCAATATTTTGTAGAAAAATTAATGTAACGGATCCAAAATTTTACTACATATATATAATAGCTATGTGAACACCCAAAAAAATTTTCAAGTCTCTATCTTAAAAATTGCCCGATTTATCGAGAAATATAGAAATTGAATTCGTCAAAATTTCATTTTTCGTGAAAAATGCCGTTTTTTCGTCATTTTTTCGAAGTTTTTTCTACCGCTTATAGTCAATTTTGAGAAATTCGAAAAATGACCTAAATAAAGTACCAACTAGATCCACTTTGCTACCGGAAACATACCCTATTCGTGATAATCGGAGCATTATTTCGGGTAGTAAAAATGTTTACAGAATAAAAAAAAAAAAAAAAAAAAAAAAAAATCACACATCATTGTAAAACCAATACATTCTTCGCTTCGCTCAGAATCTAAAATATTCATCGTATATTCGTACTTTTTCTCATTGTATGCGGGCCATATAAAATTAAAAAAGCGGGCCGTATAATATAATGAATACATATAAAATAAGGCCACAAAACTGCAGCGCTATCTAGCGGTTTTATTACTAACACGTGTGCCGGGTCATCTTTTTACATTATGCACATATGACCGTGCGCATACCTCTATGTCTATAATATACCGTGGTTATCATGTACGTTAACACTTAAATTTAAAGTAAGTCGTAAATGTTTTATGAAAAATAATATTGTTTTTATTAATAATATTACTAGAATTGTTTTGTTAAGTTCTTTTTTATTTAATATTGAAAAGAGAAAAGAATAAAATCACACCGTTGAACGTTTGAGATTTGAATATGGATTAATTATTCATGTGTTATTTATTTTTGACGAATTCAACTCGACTGCTTAATTATAATAATAGTAATATTATGTTGTGATTTGTGGTCCAAAGATTGATTTGATCGGAATCCTATAAGATATACGAAATTATGTTCGTATAGTTTTCACTTTGTATATTGGAGGCGAGCTTTTAACTGTTTTAAATTTTATATGTTTTTATTTTTTATTTTTACAGTTGTATTAGAATACATTAAATACCTAATTCAAAATAATCAAACGATGGACGAAGACGATGATTGGTCGTGGATGTGTACACAGGCTACTTCCAACACGGATGACCGTGCAGATAACGAAGACAAACGTGAACAAAATGTATGTATTTTCAAATGTTTATAGAAAGAAAAAATATAGATAATTCATTCAATTAGTTACCTAGGTATTACTGTAAGTATTGAAAGATTGAGTGTAAAATTCAAATTCAAGATAGAAAAATATTTAAATACGGCATGTTTTATTGGGTGCGTGCATTTACTTCCGTGCATAATATTAGTTTTTTCATTAAATTATAATTAGGTACGATACATTTCTAATTCTTATTTCAATAATAATAATATTATTATTTTTTTTTTTTACAAATAATTCATAACATGCTGTATCCTGGATTAACATCTATTTATTCTTTATTTTATTTTATTTTTTTCACTACTAGCTATGAGTACATAAATATTTTAGTTTATTTATAAGGTATTTTATAATAGTGAAATAAATAATGTAGGTTTTAAACTTGTTATTATATTATTGTCTATAGGTTTATTCATAAAATAATTACAAATACTAAGTACCATTTTTTTTTTTTTTTTTTTTAACAAATTTTATTAATTAATAAATTAATGTATTTAAAAATTGTAAAATAAATATTTTTTCTAATGTAGGTATATTGTTTTAATATATAAGTTATATTAAAATACATTATCTATTATTTATTATTTTATTAGTTTGGATGTATTGTTCTAAATCTAAATAGTGAAAATGAATGTTATGTACTAAAGAATGGTGACAACACTGTTGGACGGCATCCCTTAAATCACATATACATTGAACATCCAGTAAGAATGTCAATATGTTAATTTAATTTTTATATCCATTAAAATGTTATTTAAAATTTATCAAATTATATTCAATTATTAATTTTAGTCTGTATCAATGAATCATGCTGTTATACAATGCGATTCTGATGGTGTTGTTCTACTGGACAAAGGAAGTTTAAATAAAACTAAACTTAATAAGGTACTTAATAAATTATTGTTTACACAAATATTTATTTATATATATTTTAATATTTTCTATGGAATTATAGAAAAATTTAAAAAAAGATGTTGCTTATTTTCTTGATACAAATTCTTTATTGATGTTTGGAGAAGTTCAAGCAAATTATTATGTAGATGCAAGCTCTAATGAAAATATAAATAAAATAAAAGAAAATAGTAATTCTGAAAAGGTTAGTGCACTTACACTTATACATTTAATAACAATAAAAACAAATTAATTCTTTTTTTATGCAGGAATTGCCAAATATAATAATCATTATCATATTTAATAATTTTTGTATCTATTTTTACTTTAGTTCATCTTTTATTCTTTTTTAGATAATTGTTCCTATTGAATCTGTCATTAAAGAAATAATATTAGATGAAGTTACCAATTGTAATGTTACTGTACCTGTTGAAAGTAATTCTATATATAAAATGAAAAATATAGTAAATCCTACACCCATTATTGAATCTAAGAATAATGAATATATAGATTATTTAAAATTTAATAATTCAAGTCCTAGTGATACATTATTATTAGATGCTATTAATGAAATTGAGTTAACAGAAAATAATAAAGATAACACCAAAATAGTTAACAGTATACCTAGAGAAGATACTCCTAGCCCCATCATGGATGTAACAGGAACTTTATTAGCACTTAATAAGGATGACATTAAATGTACACTGAAGACTAATGAAATTAATACTAATTTGAATAATTTTAATGAAACTCAGTGTTTAGAAATTGAACAAAATATTTTACAGTATCATACAGAGCATCAATCTACTAGCAAAATCTCTGATATAAATATAATTGAACAAGTATCAACATTTCCAAGTTTATCTAACGTGCCTAGTATGAATATTCTTAATGATGATTGTACTCAACTACTTATTACAAAGAATAATAAACTCAACAAAGATGATTCCTCTATGACTGAAACAAATGTTGCTCATAATATTCTTAAACAAAATAATACATTTGAACCAGACGATGATGATATCTTTGGTTGTTTTATTCAAAAGGAATCTCAATTACCATCAAATGATAAGGAAATTAATGATGAAGACTTTTTCAGTTGTCCAACCCAAAAGATATCATTGTCAAGGAATATAAATTCAACAGTAAAAGTAACTTCTATAATAAAAGAAGAAAAAACACAAAAAATTAAAAACTTACCATATTCAAACAATTTAAGTACTTCTAAAAAAAGTAGTGGTTGTTTATTTGAAAATTTAACTGAGGGAACCCAAATAAATGACAAAGACATAGATCTACCTCATTCAAGTGATTTAAGTACTTCAAAGAAGAATAAAAGTAGCTTATTTGATAATTTAACTGAAGTTACTCAAGTAGACGAAGATTTTTTCAATTGTCCAACACAAAAAAAATCAATTTCAAATAAAATAAAATCACCATTAAAGTTATCTTCTTCAATCCACGAAGAAGAAACGCAACCATTAACAAAATTACAACAGA